>JAJQJQ010000066.1:0-600000 GCA_028622995.1 Panagrolaimus kolymaensis
CTTGTATATTTATTGAATGCATGGAGTGGAAAAATGATTGCTGTTTCTGAAGGCGGTGATGATATTGATTTCAACATTGAAAGATCAACAGACTGTGTTATTCGATGTTCTAAGATTCTTAATTTTTTGATTCGTTCAACGTCATACGGTATGTTCAAACCCATTTTTTATTCTAACGTTACAAATCCATTTGATGTTTTCTTTTCAGATTTGTCTCAACATTATGATGCAATTTTTACTCAAATCTTAGAATGCTATGATCAAATTGATTCTGAAATTGAATTTCCAACAAGGCCACATTTGGCTCGTTTAGCTGGTATGTATTCTTCTCTTCTTTTCTCTCACATTAAAATGTTTTTCAGCCACAATTTTTGGACGCTTATTTTCTCAACATCCAGTTATGATTCCGCTTTATGATTTCTTGAAAGATGATATGCAAACGAAAATATTCAAAATCTTTGCTGACAAGTTTTTTGATAATCATGAAAATTATTTTGCGTTAACTTTCTTTTGCCATATTGCTGTAATCAACGAAAACTATTATTCGAGTGAAATTAGATTGTATGTTTTTACGATTTTATTTTCGAGAAACTTTAAGAGATTGATATTTTAGGATTCTTAATGGAATGAGAAAGAAATTTTGTGAACAATCAAGAAATTACTCTGTACGTTCTGCAATGCGGGTAGTAATACAAAATTTTGGAGATGATGAATGCAATCGAAGAGTCAACGACCTATTTCAAATCAAATCATCAATAACAAGAAAGGTGCAACCATTCAAGAAATATGCTTTCAATAACAAAGAAGATGCTTTGAAGTTTTTGATTGATACTGTATTTTCATGCGATGTTGAAAAACTTCGTGATGCTGCATATTATTCCATTTCAAATCAAGACTCATTTCAAAGTACCGAAGATCAATGGTTCATTAAACTTGTTGGATTGATTTTATTTGGAAATCATGAAAACGATGATCTTGCAAATATTGTATGTTCATGCTCAACTGAATTTGATAATGCTTTTGGAACTTATCTATTGGATGCGAATGCTACGCTAATTGTAAGTTGGTTTTTTCTTTTTATATCAAATAATCGTGAACTTGTTTTAGAATGCCGTATTCAAAAGTCATAAAGAATTTCCTGGACTTTTTCAAGATGTTGCTAAAGCTTTGCAAGAAAATCTTAAAGCTCTCAATGAAGCAAATTTTACATTTGATTGGATGAATTTTCTTTCCACCATTTCTTCACAAATTTTGAATTGTATGCATTAGGTTTATATGTATTATTGTTTGTTAATTTTTTTGTTGAGTTTGATATTTATTAATAAAAACGATTTCATTTTTTAACATTTGTTTAATCGCTGCTTTGATTAATGGATGACTGATGCATTCATTGTATTTATTTGGTTTAAATCGTTGTCGTTGAGCCATTCGTAAAGCAAATATGGATTTTTGTTGTTACAAATGGGACTGTTAGTCATTGCACTGTTATTGAGAAGCTTCTTTTGAGTGATTAGAATTTTCAAAAACTATGGGATCAGCATCAATTGTGAAGGGAAGATAGATATAAGTTTACCACACACATTTCTAAGCTATTAACTATCAACCTAGATCTTATAGCTGAAAAAATAATCAGTTGCAAGTTAGCTACAGAGTTGGTGCATCATTACCTTTGCAGCGATGGCTGTGAAATAAATACGCTGGGCTTTGGTTTATCTATTGCCCCATGAAATGATGTTATAATCAAGCCATGCACTATTTTTAATAACTAATAATCCACCTGAATCTTATCCACATGGACCTTTTCTAGGATTTTGCCTGGCACAAACATTCTCATTGAAAGATTCAAGTTGGATAATAAACAAATGGAAGATAAACTTGTCGAAAAAATAAACTACCATTTACATTTTTTTCGGCTAAGCCCCATCAAGTTTCCCAAATATGGTTCAATAATTTTGGAATCATCGTGACTTGATAAAACACGGGTTGGGTTTGTTCATCAAAAATAATTTCATGCATCGACTAAAAAAGCTTGCTAGAGAAAAAAGAACAGCTTTGGGATGTTGTGACTAAATTCAACTAGAGTAACATCATTAATTCGATCGAGATATGGTCAAGCGAAAGCAAACGTATGAGTGATGGTTGAATGCTATAAAGAAGAGGATGATAGATTTGAAAGAAAACAACAACAAAAAATAGCAAAACTTTTTTTAAACATATTAAAAAATATGTTGTTTTGCTTTTACTTGGGAAATCAAACAACGACATACTCATGATGACAGATTACAAATGGAAAATGATAGATAGGTAAGAAAGCATTCGATAAAATTCAACAAAAAAATGTAATGCATCTTCATCTTGGATTGATAACAATGGCGCATTCAAAAGCAATAACAAAACAAAAATTATGAAAAGTAAGAAAAATAATAAATTAATTTATTTATTACAAAACACATACATACAATACAAACATATAGACAAATAAGTAAATACAAAGTATACATAAAGAAGTTTAAGCGAAATTTAAACCAGGATTAGCTTTACGACATAGAACCAAGAAAGGATGAACCGTAGGTCCAACAAAGCTATGTTCTTCTCCGTTAAATGCTGCACTGACGATTTCATTTCTCAAATCAGCTTTACCAAGCAATTGTTTTCCATCTTCAAGAGTGACGACGCAAGGCGAAATATTACCTTTATGATAGCCAATTTGAACTGGATGCCATTCCTTTTCACCAAATACAGCAGATTCCCGGAATGGACGCCAAGCATATTGAAAACCACGAACATGATCACAATTTTCAACAAGAACTTGAATATTTTCTGTGGTACATTTGTGTTCTTTGCTTAACCAACCAAAGCTTGCAGCAAGTGTTCCATTTTCATTCCATGCTCGACCCATAATTGGTTCCCCTTGTTGATACCATAAAGCCACAAATTGATCAGGATTTTCACCAGGCACGGTATCAAGCGATGTTCCAACAGCTTTGATAATGGGACGAGTGGGAAATGGTTGACCAATTTGAACATCCATCCATTCATCATCCATAGGAAGTTTTTTAGGAATTTTCTGACCATGTTCACAGACGCTCTTTTGATTGACGAAACCAACAATAGTATGAATGTATGACATGTAGGTTGGTTGCTTCTTAATGCTGTTGTTTTGGCCATTCATAATATACTGAGATGCAGGTTGACGACCATTAAGGAGAGGAGTTCCAACACCATTCTTTCGCCCTTTAGTTTTCTTCTGATGTTTTACGATCAAGCCAATGATGATGAGAAGTACAATGATCAATATGACGATGATGAGAATAATGATGGCTGCGAATTCGATAGCTGTGAGACCATAATGAGGAATTTCAGGAGGTATAGCTTTTGCACTAAAACAACAAAGTTAAATACCAAAAAAGTAAAGGAAAGTTGTCAAAGACTTACGGAAGCTTCAATGGAGGCAACGATTCACATTTGACTTCATTCTTTGTTATCATTTCAATCCAACCACAATATGATGAAACACGAAGATATCGGACTAAAAAGTGAAATTTAGAAGAGAGTAATAGTAATGAAAATGAAAGCACATAAAGACATAAAAGTTATAAAGAAACATACAAGTACGCTCAGCATCAGTTTGACCATGAGTTGAAATACCAATTTGATAGACAGTCTTGTTGTATCGATACAGTAAAGGTCCACCATCATCATTGAATTCAACTTGTTGCATAACATTACCAACGCAAAGTTCTTTTGTTGATGGATCAAACACTTTTGATTCTTTTACAAGCTTTGAGTTCAAACAATCAGCACGTGGATGAATATGAAGTCGAACATGACGTAAAGCTGATGGAGTTTCATTCGCAGTAGCTAAAAAACTTGTGGTAACTAAAGTGTATTTGAGATTAAACGAAATCTTACAATTACTATAATTTCCATAACCAGCAGCAACAGCAGTATGAGTGAAATTATTGACAAATGTATTGGTCAGCTTGATTGGAGTGATTCCAAAGTCATTTTCTTTATCAAATTCAATAATTCCAACATCATTCAAACCAAATTCATAATTGAATTCACGATGAATATAAGCTCTTGTTGCCATACCAAGATCATCCAAAGTGAAACCATCAGAAAGATCATCGATGAGACGAGTATCCACAAGATGAAAACCACGACGAATACTAAAAAAAGTAGCGATAAGTTATGAATATAAACAATGATTAAGCAAAAGAATACCTTAAGGAGTTATCGTTGATGTTGATTGCATCAACCAAGCAATGAGCAGCAGTTAAAATGTGTCTTTTAGAGATCACCGTACCCAAGCACTAAAAATGAGAGAAAGATAAGTCAATGTAAGAAAGTACACAAATAAAAAACAAACGAACCTCATGAGTTAACACACTTGGAGCACCAGTGTCAAGCGGACGAACAAAATCTTTTCCATAAAGTTTTAGAATGAATTCGAAGATTTTTGGTGCCGGTAAAGGATCATCTTCAGTTTCCTGAAATACAAAACCATTAATAACTTTTTTTAAAGGGTAAAGAATTGCTTTAACTATAAAAAGGGTTTATAACCCTATTATGACCTCGGTCATGTAAAAATTATAAAGTGTGGGTTTTATTAATTAGCATCAATTATTGAGCAAGCATGAAACAACAAAGAAATGACGAAAGTAAAAGTAAAGCCAAGCAAATGAGAAAGACTTGAAGGCGCGCGTCATTACAAACACGTCGAGACCAAGCTTTACTTGAAGGGCAAAAGTTTAATAATAAGAGCAAAACAGCAGTGAAAATCAACAGCAAATTAAGGAAATGATCAACCAAATAAAGAAAAAGTTTCCCCAAAACCATTAATTATTTATGTAAACATGTAACATCCATTTTTCAAAAGTGTGCTTGGGTAAACCAAAAAGGAACCATTCCTGCGTTAAAGCAATACTATCTTCTAACCCCTTTAAAAAACAAAACAAAAAATATACGGTTGAATTGAAAGTTTGACCACATTTGACGAGCATAAATAACCCAAAAAATAAGATTATGTTGACGACGACTTTCATTTTTGCAGAGATGAGACGACTTCTTTGTAAGGAGAAAAGCTCGATGAATGAAACAATAAAAAAAGAGCTTTCTAAAATTTTCAAGCAAACGTGATTAAATTCAATCCATGCAAATTTATCCTTTTTTCAATCCATTTCTTCTCATGGCCATGGGAAACTCAAATCATCCGCGGCACTGGAAATAAAAGATGCAAATTATCTTTACAATTTTTGTTATTAGTGAAAATTTCTGAAACAAAAAAAAGTTCTTTCACTTTCAATCAATTCGAAAGATGGCGGTTGGTCGTTGTTTCATGCTCATCTCTTCATCATCATTTTTGCTTCGGTTTCTTTTGATGGTTGCTCCTGAATTCTCTGATGGTTTAACATGTGAAGTTGGAGGCTTTTGTACACCATTTGGAAAATTTGATCATGAAAACATTTTCTGTGAGTTTCTTTTATTACTATTGTGGGTGTTTATCTTACACATGCTTTGAAGTTTTGTTACTCGTGTAGCTATTTTTTAAATTATAATAATCTTTAAACGTTATTTAAGTTGTGCTATAGGTTGTAATGCCTTTACTTTTTAAGGTAATGAGATTGTGGCTAAATGATAGTTCTTACAAGTCGTTGTTGATAGAGCTACTAGTTTGTTTACTCTTTTCCTCCAATCATTGTACATACATATATGCATTAACTTGCTTCATACCTATTTAGCTAGTCTTTGAATCCTTAGTTGTTTTAGTATGTATGGGTTGTTGTATTTCTTCATTGGGCAGGATTTTATTAAAATTGCCGGAGATTTTTGTGTATTATCTTTATCTAAATCCCTTTTTTCTTCTTTTCACAAACATTAGTTTTTCAGCAAATGTCTCCAACTTTTTTGTTGTCAACAAAACCTGTGATGAATGTGCCGCATTTCATTGTCTTGTGGATAATACCCAAGTAATGACTGGTTTCGCATGTGCTGATCAAATTGAAAATGTATGCAAAGCAATGACAGAAGAAACTAAGAAAGTCATCAAACAAGAAAAATACAACGAAGCTTTCGTCTTCGACAATGCTACTTATGTTCGTCTCTGTGCAAAAGCTGATATTTGTGCTACACGTGATCTTTTGGCTATGGTATGCTTACTATTACTATCCTTTTGTTTAACTAATTATGCTTTATTTTCAGACTCCAATTGAACCGTATTTCTTGATTAATAAGTTTGCACCAAATGGAAATAAGAACTATACAAAAGCCTGTGAATATACATTGCCTGAAAAATCAAATGGTGTAATCAATCATAATGGTGGTACTTTGAAGATTATTGGAATGATTGTTCTTGCATGGAGTGTTACATATTTCTGGTAGAAGAGAATCTCAAACAATTTTATTCCTAATGTAAATCCATTGTATTTTGATGTTAATTTTAATAAATGTTTATTGTTATTACTTGTTGTAATCTTTGTTGTGTAAAAGTTTGCCGTTGAAAAATTTGGACTATGTAACAATGTTTTAATTCATTGTAAAAGATGCATGCCCTATTAGTTTTATTACCAAATTTGTTTTGTTATAACTCAATAATTTGCTAACATATTTGTTGTCGCAGGTCTGTAATGAACCTTTTTTTTAGTTAATTGGAACTGGTAATTTATTCCCTGATAAAGGTTTTCATTTTGTGCCTAAAGGCAGCAATAATGGTAAATTCATGGCTATCAGCGATTTGCTTGAGAATATATTTATTGGCAATCAATGAAGTGCAAAGTACTTCTCTTTAGGGATACTTTGGATATTATATCATAAAAATCAAAAGAAGATTTCTTTTGCAATATTTTTCTTCATTTTTTTCTTTTATCGATCAAAGAATTCTTTCGCTCCGTTATTAACTCGCTTTGTTGTTCTTTACCAACTATCAACTTTCACAATTATTTATAGAAACTTTGTTATCAATTATGGCGAATAATCAACAACTTAATGCTGTATCTCATAATAATGATGAATTCTATCAAGATGAGAGTAGTGATGATGAATGTTATCGACGAGCCCGTCCTATTTCTCACTATCGTATTCCTCCCACAATTCAATCAATTTCTATGCAACAAGTTTCTAACCGAAATGATAAAGTTGAATCTGATGGACAACAGTCTTCTGATTTTGATGATTCGCAAGATTCAGTTCCAAAACGACCAAGTTATTCTGAATTGACTTGGAATGTTGCATTGCAAGACCATGAAGAAGTTGATTATGATGAAAAGGTCAACATGACAAATGAAGATGGGTCTTGTAAAGATACCTTAGCATTAGCAAATCAGAAAACTATTTGTCTTGCTCCTCTCGTAAGCTTACTTTTTATATTTATACAACTTTAATTAATTGCTTTATTTTAGCGTTGTGCAAAGTTACGATGGCCAATTATTTCAAAAGAAAGCTTTAATGGAGAGATCCTTTATACTTTAAATGCTTTTCGAAGTTCCAAATATACATTGCATACAGCTTCAAAGCGTCCATTAAATCTTGTCATTACCGATTCATTAATGTCTTCGATCCCGTTTGAAAAAATTTATCAAAACACCGTCAAATTATTTGTTGGTTATCCCAATGATCCTTTGTAAGTTTGACTTTGATAAATACCTAGAACATCAGTAAATTTTACATTTTTTAGTGAAATCATTGAACAAATGAAACAACAAATAAAAAATAAGGAAAACGATTACGTAATTAAAAATATTCTTCTTTGCATTGGTTTTGATTCTTTGGTGTATTATCCCAATATTAATCAAGCAACAAAAGTATGGTTTTTTTAAACACTTTTTGTTTAAAACTATTTATAATTTTCTAGGACACCAACAAATTTTTAAATCAATTTCTAAATGTTATCAAAAAAGCTTTCGCCCAAAATGGACCCAAACGTTACAAACATGTTAATTTTGTAGAAGATCAACTAACACCGATACCAATTCAGCCACCAAAAATCATTATTGTAAATATTCCCTCAATTGCCAATCATCCTACTGCTTTTACTTACAATCTTGAAATTGAAAAGATGAACAAAGCCATCTCCAAATATGTTGCATCTTCAAAAGATTTTGCTTTCAAGAAACACAATATCGTTTTGGAACTTTACGACTGGGCTAAATTTGCTTCAACTTATCCTCAATGTAATACAAATGATTTGCATGAACGCAATAGAATTTTAACAGTTGATTTGGCTGAACAATATACTTGGTTGATGATTCCAAATTTATCTAAAAATAAGCATTCCATTCAACAAGATTATGCTAATTCAAATGCTCGAAGAATAATTATGGAAAATGAGAATGTCTTCCATGGGTAAATCTAACCTATTTGATTTTCATATTCTCCATTTATAAATTCTATTTTAGAGATAGTAATAATACAAAAAATTTCAAATCTAAATCATTGACATTCGCATCATCCGTTGTTTTCTATCAAATTGCCAGCCATAAATATAATTCTTCCGTTGCGGAGTTAGAAGCTTCTCAAATTGATGAATCCCAGAATTCTCAAGATTCTATTATCGATGAAGAAAATAAATCTATGGCCCGAAAAGTAATAACTTTTATTTTATTTCTAAAATAGTAATATTTCCTAGTTTTTAGCTTCGTAAAAGAAAAAGTTCTTCAAATAATATCCACCCTCTTGAAAAGAAACCAAAACGAACTTCTCAGCGTCGAGGTGAATCATCATCAGATAGTTTTGAAAGTGACGATGATGAAGTATCAAAAGAAATCAATTCATCCCTTTCTATTCTTGATCCATCCAAATATAAACTTCGCCATTATGATGATGGAAAAATTTGTATTTTTGTTTTTGCATCAAAAAACGAAAATACTTGCTATGAATTTACTAAAAGTTCTAAATATTATTATCGATGTCTTGGTTGTCTTGAAAAAGGCAAATATGTTTGCGTTTATTTACTTGAAGATGAAACAATTGATAAATACTCTGTCTTCACGAAAGATGGTCATGAACATTGTTGCACACCTCGAGAATATGATCCTGAAAGATTTAGCAAAAAATTTATTTACTCTTCAAATTTTAATTTTTTCCGTGAAAAGAATTCACTCAAAGCTGTAACTTTCGATGATGAAAAGAAGTTTTGTCACAAATATTCTTATCAACCAAGCTCAAAAATCTTTGTATGTTGTCAATGTCGGCTTATAAAAAAAGAGATAGTTATCCTTAAACGTTGCCGAAACGACGAAGGTGAAGAATATCTTTCTCCTGGAAGTAAAAAACATATATGTAAACCACTGAAATATGCTGAAGTTATTTCGAATATGGAACTTCTTTCATCAAGTGACATCGACTTTGATATTGAGAAGATTTCTGTGGAAGAAGAACGACAAAAACCTGATCCACGATTTTTTGATATTCAAAAGAATGATAAAGGGAATCCTCAATTGATTGTTTATACTTCAAGTGAAAAACTTCAATGGTATAAATATTATTATGAAAAAAGCAGAGACATTTTCTTTTGCAGTAAATGCACGGGACAGGGACGTTTTATTACCGCAAAATGTATTGGAAATGATTCTACTAATGATGAAGGTTATGTTACTCTTGGAGAAAGTGAACATGTTTGTGAGCCGTTAAGTAATGATGTGAAATTTGTTCGTAAAATCGTCAAAGGTGAAGAACTTGATAAAGAGCTATACCATTTTGAAAAGAATAAAAAAGGCAAACCTCAGCTAATCATTTACACTTCAAAAGAAAAGCGTCAATGGTATAAATATATTCGGCATTATAAGGATAAGTTTCGCTGTACGGGATGTTATGCTACTCGTAAGAGGAAATATGTTTTTGCACAGCTCATAAGAGAATCTCCAAATGATGATGGTTATATTACTCTTGGAGAAACTGAACATGTCTGTGAACCATTATCAGTTAATATCGTTGAATAAAATCATGCCTTAATATTTATTGTTTGTCCTTTTATTTTGTTTTCTTTGATGTTTTGTTGAGTTTTTTTAATAAAAATTTTTGTTATTGTAAAATCGCTTATAAAAATTTATAACAAAGAATAAGCATTGGTATCCCTTGAATATGCTCTAAAATCATTGTTAAATTTTGCTGAGCATAAAGAAATAATATTTTGGATATCATTATTTTCTTAAGTTCTAAACAAAATTTATACATACATTAAATATCATGAACGATTAATTTTTGGTATTTTAAAAAGCGCCTAGATATGAAATAAATATTATGGCCTAAAAATGTCTCAAAAAATAAAATGTTAGGAAATTATGTTATTATTCTTTCACATATTTGTAAGGAAAGATAAAGAAAGAAGAAAAAAGAGGTGAAAGAAATCTTAAAATTGATTATTACTAGGAGAAGCTGAGTTGGATCTTCAACATTTCGAATAAATGCTGTTAACTTTTGGTTGAAATGTCACTGTGAGCTTGAGGTCACAGTAGTTTTGCTTGGTAGATTAAAAACCTTTTTATAGCACAAAAATAAATTAAGAAACCATATTTCTTTTTCTTCATTTTGTATAGGGCTAAGAGCTATTAAATGCTTAATTAAATCTAAAACTATTTTAGATGAAGCATCAAATAATTGGAGAAGTTTTTTAACTGATAATAAAGACAAAATAGAAGACGTGATTGATGTAAAAGATGAATTAAAAACATGGACTAAAGCGCTTGAAGGATGGAAGAAATCAAGTGCATATTTTCATGGAGCTGCCGCTGCATTTGAAGCAGTAAACCTTGGTTTTAAAATATATGAGTATTTTTCAAACGTAAGAAATGTTTCTTTGCTTTGTTTTTAAATATTATTTAATAAATTTCAGTCAGAATCAGACGTGTCCATTTTTATGAAGAAAATGTTAGCAGGATTTGAAAGAATGCGAAACAAATTACGCGATATGAAATATGAATTGAAAGTATTTTTTACTGACACCGAATATAATCAGGTACTACTTATTCAACCATACATTTAAAATCCTCCCATTAATTTGAAAAAAAAAATAAACATTTCATATAAATTTAAGTTTTTTTCTAGCAAATTTCAATGCGAGTAAATCGAGTAAACCATGCTATTGCTCAATCCCTACAAATCACTGTAAATAAAAATGTCACCAGGAATAATCTGTTAAGGGCCTGTGAAGAGGCTTATCAATTTACAGCAACTGCATTTTTTGAGGTAAGATTAATGATTTTCAGCTTTAAGATAAATAAATAAAAATAGCTCTGAACATCTCAACTTTAAAATCACATTTTAAGTACGAATGAAAATTTTTTAAACTGTTTTATAAAAAAGATTAAATTCGAGTTTGAAGTGGAGTTGAATTTAAAAATTAACAAACTTTCTAAATATGTTAGTTGAGCTGAAAAAAAAGAGTAATTTGGTGAGCGTTAAAAGTTTAAATTCTCACAATTTTTAGGTGATGGCTAATAATCTTCGAAGACATTTTTATGCCCATCTTGATCTAAACTTATGGCAGGAGAAAGCGTTTGAACAGATTGCATTCTTATATTTAGGAACTGTAAATCAATATGTAAGTTATTTTAATGAATTAAAACGCATATTCGAGAAAAAAATTTAGCAAAAACATAGTGCTTTTTTTAAAATTATTATATTGAACATAGATACTTCTCTCATTAATTTTAGCATTTTGTTTTCAGCTATCACAAGACCTTCATTGCATAAAAGAATTACAGGTGGCTGGTAAAATCAAAGAATTTACATCTAGAGAAAAAGATCAAAGAGAATGTGCTGCGACTGCTGTTGTAGAAATGTTAGAGGCAGCTGCCAAAGAACGTGAAGTAATTAAATTTATCTAACCGGAAAATCCTTTAGTTAAAAATGGAAATCAGTTTTAAGCGAAACTAAAAACATAAGCATTTGTAAGAGCTTGATTGTTAATAATAAACAACTTGCTTAAATCTTGAGAGGTTACTTACGATAAGATTTTTTCAAATAGTTTCTGTGATTTTAAACAGTGGATATGAAACAAACAAAAAATGATAACAATTTTAATATTTTGGAATTTATAGGAAAAATTTTGGCAGAGGAAAAACGTCGAACCAATAATTAATCAAGCATTGGACTCCGGCGAAAACACAACACTCATTAATAAAGATCTAATTAAAAAAATAGAAGAAACCTTCAATAATAGAAATAAGTAAGAAACTAATGAGAGTAAAATGAAAAACTGTCCAAGTTAAAAGCTAAAAAAATTTTTATGTAAAAAAACCATCACATTGTCAAGTTTATTTTAAACATGCAAATAAGCGCTTATAATTTTAGAGATTATGTTTTTGCTATTGCAGTTAGTGATGCAGTAGAAAAAAGAGAAGAAGTAGATGTTGCTGGTGACGCTGTTGGTGTTTTTACACGAAATAAATTCAGCGCTGTACCGTGGAAATTTAAAAGGGTACGTGAACATATTGCCGAATGCAATGTAAATCACACTAATTATTGCATGATAATGAAAACTTATAATATGGATGAAGATTATGCGCATTTGTGTGATGTTGTCCAAAAAGTATGTGGTAAGTCTGTGGGTTGCATTGCTCAACCCAGGGACCACAACTTGAAACGAAATTGGTCCGACGATAATGTAAACGTTGCTAGTATGACAGAAACATATCCTTGTGGTAATTCATCATGGAATTATGTAAATATATTTGCATATTGGTAAAATTTTGTGAATGATAAATATACATTTATATTATAAGATAAAAAAATTCATATCTCCAATTCAAGCCTTAATTCAAAGTTGATTTCGTTTCTCAACACCTTTATGTTGTTGTTGTTGATGCAAGTGTTAAAAAAAAATAAATGAATCATAATTGAGATGCTGCCCGTGGAGGGCTATAAAAACTTTGAAAGCGATTAATTATTAAAAAAATAATTAAAAATATTTGGCTTAAAATATTCATATGCCCAATTCAGACCGTAATTCAAAACGAGATTCACTAATCTCTCCCTCTATGCTTGTTGATACAAGTGTTTGGTATGTCAGGAAATAGTTTTATTTATTTTTTTTGCTGCCATTTCTGAAATGTCTTGTATTTGCATGAATTTATTTGAAGAAAAATAAATAAAAACAAGAAAAAATAAGATCCGCTGAAGGGTCAAAAAATATTTGTTTCATAATTAAAACTTTTATAAAATCTTTCAACACTCAACAGACTGTTTTTGGTTTTTTTTTGTAGTGAAAACATGCATCAAATATGTTAAAACATTAAAAAGAATTTGTAGAATTATTTCTAGTTTGATAAACTAGAAATTTAAATAAGCCAAAAAAATCAAAAATTTTGTGTTGTTGTTGTGGGTGTTGTTGAGGTTGTTGTTGTGGGTGTTGTTGTGGGTGTTGTTGTGGGTGTTGTTGAGGTTGTTGTTGTGGTTGTGCACCGGGATTCGAACCCAGCGAAAATTCTGCAACGTCTTGCAAAAATTCCACTGCGCTACGAAACCCGATATTATAATAACAACTTTTTTGGACTATATGAAAGTGAACTTTTTGTTGAATTTTGAACTAAATTTTCCATTTTTTTGGACAATTTTGAAAGAAAATAAAATAGTGGTTTACCTAAATCATTTATTATATATTTTTTCTCATGTTTTTTAATCCATTTTCTTCCCAACTACCTATTCAATGAAGTAAGGAATATTTAAATTTAATGTTTTTCATTTAAAGAAATCTTTTTTTAAGGTTAATGCCATGGCAAAAATCAAAAAAATCCAAAATTAATTTTTCTGTTTTAAAAATCTTGTAGTTTATGTATTTTACTAAATATTCGAACTCCACTTTTTTTTTTAATCATTGAGCTCATCAACAAGATATTTGGGTTTTAAATAAATGAATAACATTAAAAAATTTGCTGAATCACATTTTGAGTTACGGTGTTCAATAAAGCATCATATGGATATTTTTATCCAAATATTTATTATATGATTTTTAAAAATTATTCGGTTTTGAACCGCATACCAATTATGACCTTCAACCAACATCCATAATTTATTTATGGACCTCCTCCTCTATCTATGTAAACGATCACTTCGAGGTGAACGTAACAACTATAAATTACTTCCAAATCGGCACCATAGGATTTATTTTTAAAAATATGATTTAAAACGTATGTAAAAATGCATAATTAATGAGAAAAATAAGGCACTTTTCATGTGGAATTTTTTTTCTAATTCATATCGTTTTAAATTTGTTTAAGCTTACTCAATGCTTGATGCTGATGTTTTTAAAATTTTTGAAGGCTTCCAAATCGTCACCATAGGATCCGTTTTGAAAAATATTATTGAAAATGGATGTAAAATAGCATAAAAAATGATATTAATAAAGCACTTTTCCTCTGCAATTTTTTTTCTTATTCAAAAAGTTTTAAATTCGATTAAGGTACTTCAAGACTTGAAGCAAGTGTTCAAAAAATAAAAAATTCATCGATTGAGGTACTTCCCGTGCATGCGATTAAAAATCCCGTTGGGGATAATTTTAATATATTTAATAATAATTATTTGGATAAAAAAATTCATATCTCCAATTCAAGCCTTAATTCAAAGTTGATTTCGTTTCTCAACACATTTATGTTGTTGATGCCCGTGTTCATCAGAGCCATGGATAAATAAAAAATTTTGATTTTGTAAAAACTTTTATTTTCAATAATTTTTATTAATGTTTTTAGAGCGATTCCAATGAATCTTAGCTCCCACCGTCCACAGGATCATATCGAAATGATCAACATTTTTTAATGTTTTTTCATCTTGAAGCTTGTGTTCAAAATTTTTTTTTTATCTCTATTGAAAGGCCTTGCCGTGGATGGCAGTTAAAACAGTAATACAGCATATTTTTTAAATAATAAATAAAAAATATTTGGATCAAAAAATTCATATGTCCAATTCAAGCCCTAACTCAAAGTTGATTTCGTTTCTCAACACCTTTATGTTGTTGTTGTTGATGCAAGTGTTAAAAAAAAATAAATGAATCATAATTGAGATGCTGCCCGTGGAGGGCTATAAAAACTTTGAAAGCGATTAATTATTAAAAAAATAATTAAAAATATTTGGCTTAAAATATTCATATGTCCAATTCAGACCGTAATTCAAAACGAGATTCACTAATCTCTCCCTCTATGCTTGTTGATACAAGTGTTTGGTATGTCAGGAAATAGTTTTATTTATTTTTTTTGCTGCCATTTCTGAAATGTCTTGTATTTGCATGAATTTATTTGAAGAAAAATAAATAAAAACAAGAAAAAATAAGATCCGCTGAAGGGTCAAAAAATATTTGTTTCATAATTAAAACTTTTATAAAATCTTTCAACACTCAACAGACTGTTTTTGGTTTTTTTTTGTAGTGAAAACATGCATCAAATATGTTAAAACATTAAAAAGAATTTGTAGAATTATTTCTAGTTTGATAAACTAGAAATTTAAATAAGCCAAAAAAATCAAAAATTTTGTGTTGTTGTTGTTGTTGTGGGTGTTGTTGAGGTTGTTGTTGTGGATGTTGTTGAGGTTGTTGTTGTGGTTGTGCACCGGGATTCGAACCCAGCGAAAATTCTGCGACGTCTTGCAAAAATTCCACTGCGCTACGAAACCCGATATTATAATAACAACTTTTTTGGACTATATGAAAGTGAACTTTTTGTTGAATTTTGAACTAAATTTTCCATTTTTTTGGACAATTTTGAAAGAAAATAAAATAGTGGTTTACCTAAATCATTTATTATATATTTTTTCTCATGTTTTTTAATCCATTTTCTTCCCAACTACCTATTCAATGAAGTAAGGAATATTTAAATTTAATGTTTTTCATTTAAAGAAATCTTTTTTTAAGGTTAATGCCATGGCAAAAATCAAAAAAATCCAAAATTAATTTTTCTGTTTTAAAAATCTTGTAGTTTATGTATTTTACTAAATATTCGAACTCCACTTTTTTTTTTAATCATTGAGCTCATCAACAAGATATTTGGGTTTTAAATAAATGAATAACATTAAAAAATTTGCTGAATCACATTTTGAGTTACGGTGTTCAATAAAGCATCATATGGATATTTTTATCCAAATATTTATTATATGATTTTTAAAAATTATTCGGTTTTGAACCGCATACCAATTATGACCTTCAACCAACATCCATAATTTATTTATGGACCTCCTCCTCTATCTATGTAAACGATCACTTCGAGGTGAACGTAACAACTATAAATTACTTCCAAATCGGCACCATAGGATTTATTTTTAAAAATATGATTTAAAACGTATGTAAAAATGCATAATTAATGAGAAAAATAAGGCACTTTTCATGTGGAATTTTTTTTCTAATTCATATCGTTTTAAATTTGTTTAAGCTTACTCAATGCTTGATGCTGATGTTTTTAAAATTTTTGAAGGCTTCCAAATCGTCACCATAGGATCCGTTTTGAAAAATATTATTGAAAATGGATGTAAAATAGCATAAAAAATGATATTAATAAAGCACTTTTCCTCTGCAATTTTTTTTCTTATTCAAAAAGTTTTAAATTCGATTAAGGTACTTCAAGACTTGAAGCAAGTGTTCAAAAAATAAAAAATTCATCGATTGAGGTACTTCCCGTGCATGCGATTAAAAATCCCGTTGGGGATAATTTTAATATATTTAATAATAATTATTTGGATAAAAAAATTCATATCTCCAATTCAAGCCTTAATTCAAAGTTGATTTCGTTTCTCAACACATTTATGTTGTTGATGCCCGTGTTCATCAGAGCCATGGATAAATAAAAAATTTTGATTTTGTAAAAACTTTTATTTTCAATAATTTTTATTAATGTTTTTAGAGCGATTCCAATGAATCTTAGCTCCCACCGTCCACAGGATCATATCGAAATGATCAACATTTTTTAATGTTTTTTCATCTTGAAGCTTGTGTTCAAAATTTTTTTTTTATCTCTATTGAAAGGCCTTGCCGTGGATGGCAGTTAAAACAGTAATACAGCATATTTTTTAAATAATAAATAAAAAATATTTGGATCAAAAAATTCATATGTCCAATTCAAGCCCTAACTCAAAGTTGATTTCGTTTCTCAACACCTTTATGTTGTTGTTGTTGATGCAAGTGTTAAAAAAAAATAAATGAATCATAATTGAGATGCTGCCCGTGGAGGGCTATAAAAACTTTGAAAGCGATTAATTATTAAAAAAATAATTAAAAATATTTGGCTTAAAATATTCATATGTCCAATTCAGACCGTAATTCAAAACGAGATTCACTAATCTCTCCCTCTATGCTTGTTGATACAAGTGTTTGGTATGTCAGGAAATAGTTTTATTTATTTTTTTTGCTGCCATTTCTGAAATGTCTTGTATTTGCATGAATTTATTTGAAGAAAAATAAATAAAAACAAGAAAAAATAAGATCCGCTGAAGGGTCAAAAAATATTTGTTTCATAATTAAAACTTTTATAAAATCTTTCAACACTCAACAGACTGTTTTTGGTTTTTTTTTGTAGTGAAAACATGCATCAAATATGTTAAAACATTAAAAAGAATTTGTAGAATTATTTCTAGTTTGATAAACTAGAAATTTAAATAAGCCAAAAAAATCAAAAATTTTGTGTTGTTGTTGTTGTTGTGGGTGTTGTTGAGGTTGTTGTTGTGGATGTTGTTGAGGTTGTTGTTGTGGTTGTGCACCGGGATTCGAACCCAGCGAAAATTCTGCGACGTCTTGCAAAAATTCCACTGCGCTACGAAACCCGATATTATAATAACAACTTTTTTGGACTATATGAAAGTGAACTTTTTGTTGAATTTTGAACTAAATTTTCCATTTTTTTGGACAATTTTGAAAGAAAATAAAATAGTGGTTTACCTAAATCATTTATTATATATTTTTTCTCATGTTTTTTAATCCATTTTCTTCCCAACTACCTATTCAATGAAGTAAGGAATATTTAAATTTAATGTTTTTCATTTAAAGAAATCTTTTTTTAAGGTTAATGCCATGGCAAAAATCAAAAAAATCCAAAATTAATTTTTCTGTTTTAAAAATCTTGTAGTTTATGTATTTTACTAAATATTCGAACTCCACTTTTTTTTTTAATCATTGAGCTCATCAACAAGATATTTGGGTTTTAAATAAATGAATAACATTAAAAAATTTGCTGAATCACATTTTGAGTTACGGTGTTCAATAAAGCATCATATGGATATTTTTATCCAAATATTTATTATATGATTTTTAAAAATTATTCGGTTTTGAACCGCATACCAATTATGACCTTCAACCAACATCCATAATTTATTTATGGACCTCCTCCTCTATCTATGTAAACGATCACTTCGAGGTGAACGTAACAACTATAAATTACTTCCAAATCGGCACCATAGGATTTATTTTTAAAAATATGATTTAAAACGTATGTAAAAATGCATAATTAATGAGAAAAATAAGGCACTTTTCATGTGGAATTTTTTTTCTAATTCATATCGTTTTAAATTTGTTTAAGCTTACTCAATGCTTGATGCTGATGTTTTTAAAATTTTTGAAGGCTTCCAAATCGTCACCATAGGATCCGTTTTGAAAAATATTATTGAAAATGGATGTAAAATAGCATAAAAAATGATATTAATAAAGCACTTTTCCTCTGCAATTTTTTTTCTTATTCAAAAAGTTTTAAATTCGATTAAGGTACTTCAAGACTTGAAGCAAGTGTTCAAAAAATAAAAAATTCATCGATTGAGGTACTTCCCGTGCATGCGATTAAAAATCCCGTTGGGGATAATTTTAATATATTTAATAATAATTATTTGGATAAAAAAATTCATATCTCCAATTCAAGCCTTAATTCAAAGTTGATTTCGTTTCTCAACACATTTATGTTGTTGATGCCCGTGTTCATCAGAGCCATGGATAAATAAAAAATTTTGATTTTGTAAAAACTTTTATTTTCAATAATTTTTATTAATGTTTTTAGAGCGATTCCAATGAATCTTAGCTCCCACCGTCCACAGGATCATATCGAAATGATCAACATTTTTTAATGTTTTTTCATCTTGAAGCTTGTGTTCAAAATTTTTTTTTTTTTATCTCTATTGAAAGGCCTTGCCGTGGATGGCAGTTAAAACAGTAATACAGCATATTTTTTAAATAATAAATAAAAAATATTTGGATCAAAAAATTCATATGTCCAATTCAAGCCCTAACTCAAAGTTGATTTCGTTTCTCAACACCTTTATGTTGTTGTTGTTGATGCAAGTGTTAAAAAAAAATAAATGAATCATAATTGAGATGCTGCCCGTGGAGGGCTATAAAAACTTTGAAAGCGATTAATTATTAAAAAAATAATTAAAAATATTTGGCTTAAAATATTCATATGTCCAATTCAGACCGTAATTCAAAACGAGATTCACTAATCTCTCCCTCTATGCTTGTTGATACAAGTGTTTGGTATGTCAGGAAATAGTTTTATTTATTTTTTTTGCTGCCATTTCTGAAATGTCTTGTATTTGCATGAATTTATTTGAAGAAAAATAAATAAAAACAAGAAAAAATAAGATCCGCTGAAGGGTCAAAAAATATTTGTTTCATAATTAAAACTTTTATAAAATCTTTCAACACTCAACAGACTGTTTTTGGTTTTTTTTTGTAGTGAAAACATGCATCAAATATGTTAAAACATTAAAAAGAATTTGTAGAATTATTTCTAGTTTGATAAACTAGAAATTTAAATAAGCCAAAAAAATCAAAAATTTTGTGTTGTTGTTGTTGTTGTGGGTGTTGTTGAGGTTGTTGTTGTGGATGTTGTTGAGGTTGTTGTTGTGGTTGTGCACCGGGATTCGAACCCAGCGAAAATTCTGCGACGTCTTGCAAAAATTCCACTGCGCTACGAAACCCGATATTATAATAACAACTTTTTTGGACTATATGAAAGTGAACTTTTTGTTGAATTTTGAACTAAATTTTCCATTTTTTTGGACAATTTTGAAAGAAAATAAAATAGTGGTTTACCTAAATCATTTATTATATATTTTTTCTCATGTTTTTTAATCCATTTTCTTCCCAACTACCTATTCAATGAAGTAAGGAATATTTAAATTTAATGTTTTTCATTTAAAGAAATCTTTTTTTAAGGTTAATGCCATGGCAAAAATCAAAAAAATCCAAAATTAATTTTTCTGTTTTAAAAATCTTGTAGTTTATGTATTTTACTAAATATTCGAACTCCACTTTTTTTTTTAATCATTGAGCTCATCAACAAGATATTTGGGTTTTAAATAAATGAATAACATTAAAAAATTTGCTGAATCACATTTTGAGTTACGGTGTTCAATAAAGCATCATATGGATATTTTTATCCAAATATTTATTATATGATTTTTAAAAATTATTCGGTTTTGAACCGCATACCAATTATGACCTTCAACCAACATCCATAATTTATTTATGGACCTCCTCCTCTATCTATGTAAACGATCACTTCGAGGTGAACGTAACAACTATAAATTACTTCCAAATCGGCACCATAGGATTTATTTTTAAAAATATGATTTAAAACGTATGTAAAAATGCATAATTAATGAGAAAAATAAGGCACTTTTCATGTGGAATTTTTTTTCTAATTCATATCGTTTTAAATTTGTTTAAGCTTACTCAATGCTTGATGCTGATGTTTTTAAAATTTTTGAAGGCTTCCAAATCGTCACCATAGGATCCGTTTTGAAAAATATTATTGAAAATGGATGTAAAATAGCATAAAAAATGATATTAATAAAGCACTTTTCCTCTGCAATTTTTTTTCTTATTCAAAAAGTTTTAAATTCGATTAAGGTACTTCAAGACTTGAAGCAAGTGTTCAAAAAATAAAAAATTCATCGATTGAGGTACTTCCCGTGCATGCGATTAAAAATCCCGTTGGGGATAATTTTAATATATTTAATAATAATTATTTGGATAAAAAAATTCATATCTCCAATTCAAGCCTTAATTCAAAGTTGATTTCGTTTCTCAACACATTTATGTTGTTGATGCCCGTGTTCATCAGAGCCATGGATAAATAAAAAATTTTGATTTTGTAAAAACTTTTATTTTCAATAATTTTTATTAATGTTTTTAGAGCGATTCCAATGAATCTTAGCTCCCACCGTCCACAGGATCATATCGAAATGATCAACATTTTTTAATGTTTTTTCATCTTGAAGCTTGTGTTCAAAATTTTTTTTTTTTTATCTCTATTGAAAGGCCTTGCCGTGGATGGCAGTTAAAACAGTAATACAGCATATTTTTTAAATAATAAATAAAAAATATTTGGATCAAAAAATTCATATGTCCAATTCAAGCCCTAACTCAAAGTTGATTTCGTTTCTCAACACCTTTATGTTGTTGTTGTTGATGCAAGTGTTAAAAAAAAATAAATGAATCATAATTGAGATGCTGCCCGTGGAGGGCTATAAAAACTTTGAAAGCGATTAATTATTAAAAAAATAATTAAAAATATTTGGCTTAAAATATTCATATGTCCAATTCAGACCGTAATTCAAAACGAGATTCACTAATCTCTCCCTCTATGCTTGTTGATACAAGTGTTTGGTATGTCAGGAAATAGTTTTATTTATTTTTTTTGCTGCCATTTCTGAAATGTCTTGTATTTGCATGAATTTATTTGAAGAAAAATAAATAAAAACAAGAAAAAATAAGATCCGCTGAAGGGTCAAAAAATATTTGTTTCATAATTAAAACTTTTATAAAATCTTTCAACACTCAACAGACTGTTTTTGGTTTTTTTTTGTAGTGAAAACATGCATCAAATATGTTAAAACATTAAAAAGAATTTGTAGAATTATTTCTAGTTTGATAAACTAGAAATTTAAATAAGCCAAAAAAATCAAAAATTTTGTGTTGTTGTTGTTGTTGTGGGTGTTGTTGAGGTTGTTGTTGTGGATGTTGTTGAGGTTGTTGTTGTGGTTGTGCACCGGGATTCGAACCCAGCGAAAATTCTGCGACGTCTTGCAAAAATTCCACTGCGCTACGAAACCCGATATTATAATAACAACTTTTTTGGACTATATGAAAGTGAACTTTTTGTTGAATTTTGAACTAAATTTTCCATTTTTTTGGACAATTTTGAAAGAAAATAAAATAGTGGTTTACCTAAATCATTTATTATATATTTTTTCTCATGTTTTTTAATCCATTTTCTTCCCAACTACCTATTCAATGAAGTAAGGAATATTTAAATTTAATGTTTTTCATTTAAAGAAATCTTTTTTTAAGGTTAATGCCATGGCAAAAATCAAAAAAATCCAAAATTAATTTTTCTGTTTTAAAAATCTTGTAGTTTATGTATTTTACTAAATATTCGAACTCCACTTTTTTTTTTAATCATTGAGCTCATCAACAAGATATTTGGGTTTTAAATAAATGAATAACATTAAAAAATTTGCTGAATCACATTTTGAGTTACGGTGTTCAATAAAGCATCATATGGATATTTTTATCCAAATATTTATTATATGATTTTTAAAAATTATTCGGTTTTGAACCGCATACCAATTATGACCTTCAACCAACATCCATAATTTATTTATGGACCTCCTCCTCTATCTATGTAAACGATCACTTCGAGGTGAACGTAACAACTATAAATTACTTCCAAATCGGCACCATAGGATTTATTTTTAAAAATATGATTTAAAACGTATGTAAAAATGCATAATTAATGAGAAAAATAAGGCACTTTTCATGTGGAATTTTTTTTCTAATTCATATCGTTTTAAATTTGTTTAAGCTTACTCAATGCTTGATGCTGATGTTTTTAAAATTTTTGAAGGCTTCCAAATCGTCACCATAGGATCCGTTTTGAAAAATATTATTGAAAATGGATGTAAAATAGCATAAAAAATGATATTAATAAAGCACTTTTCCTCTGCAATTTTTTTTCTTATTCAAAAAGTTTTAAATTCGATTAAGGTACTTCAAGACTTGAAGCAAGTGTTCAAAAAATAAAAAATTCATCGATTGAGGTACTTCCCGTGCATGCGATTAAAAATCCCGTTGGGGATAATTTTAATATATTTAATAATAATTATTTGGATAAAAAAATTCATATCTCCAATTCAAGCCTTAATTCAAAGTTGATTTCGTTTCTCAACACATTTATGTTGTTGATGCCCGTGTTCATCAGAGCCATGGATAAATAAAAAATTTTGATTTTGTAAAAACTTTTATTTTCAATAATTTTTATTAATGTTTTTAGAGCGATTCCAATGAATCTTAGCTCCCACCGTCCACAGGATCATATCGAAATGATCAACATTTTTTAATGTTTTTTCATCTTGAAGCTTGTGTTCAAAATTTTTTTTTTTTTATCTCTATTGAAAGGCCTTGCCGTGGATGGCAGTTAAAACAGTAATACAGCATATTTTTTAAATAATAAATAAAAAATATTTGGATCAAAAAATTCATATGTCCAATTCAAGCCCTAACTCAAAGTTGATTTCGTTTCTCAACACCTTTATGTTGTTGTTGTTGATGCAAGTGTTAAAAAAAAATAAATGAATCATAATTGAGATGCTGCCCGTGGAGGGCTATAAAAACTTTGAAAGCGATTAATTATTAAAAAAATAATTAAAAATATTTGGCTTAAAATATTCATATGTCCAATTCAGACCGTAATTCAAAACGAGATTCACTAATCTCTCCCTCTATGCTTGTTGATACAAGTGTTTGGTATGTCAGGAAATAGTTTTATTTATTTTTTTTGCTGCCATTTCTGAAATGTCTTGTATTTGCATGAATTTATTTGAAGAAAAATAAATAAAAACAAGAAAAAATAAGATCCGCTGAAGGGTCAAAAAATATTTGTTTCATAATTAAAACTTTTATAAAATCTTTCAACACTCAACAGACTGTTTTTGGTTTTTTTTTGTAGTGAAAACATGCATCAAATATGTTAAAACATTAAAAAGAATTTGTAGAATTATTTCTAGTTTGATAAACTAGAAATTTAAATAAGCCAAAAAAATCAAAAATTTTGTGTTGTTGTTGTTGTTGTGGGTGTTGTTGAGGTTGTTGTTGTGGATGTTGTTGAGGTTGTTGTTGTGGTTGTGCACCGGGATTCGAACCCAGCGAAAATTCTGCGACGTCTTGCAAAAATTCCACTGCGCTACGAAACCCGATATTATAATAACAACTTTTTTGGACTATATGAAAGTGAACTTTTTGTTGAATTTTGAACTAAATTTTCCATTTTTTTGGACAATTTTGAAAGAAAATAAAATAGTGGTTTACCTAAATCATTTATTATATATTTTTTCTCATGTTTTTTAATCCATTTTCTTCCCAACTACCTATTCAATGAAGTAAGGAATATTTAAATTTAATGTTTTTCATTTAAAGAAATCTTTTTTTAAGGTTAATGCCATGGCAAAAATCAAAAAAATCCAAAATTAATTTTTCTGTTTTAAAAATCTTGTAGTTTATGTATTTTACTAAATATTCGAACTCCACTTTTTTTTTTAATCATTGAGCTCATCAACAAGATATTTGGGTTTTAAATAAATGAATAACATTAAAAAATTTGCTGAATCACATTTTGAGTTACGGTGTTCAATAAAGCATCATATGGATATTTTTATCCAAATATTTATTATATGATTTTTAAAAATTATTCGGTTTTGAACCGCATACCAATTATGACCTTCAACCAACATCCATAATTTATTTATGGACCTCCTCCTCTATCTATGTAAACGATCACTTCGAGGTGAACGTAACAACTATAAATTACTTCCAAATCGGCACCATAGGATTTATTTTTAAAAATATGATTTAAAACGTATGTAAAAATGCATAATTAATGAGAAAAATAAGGCACTTTTCATGTGGAATTTTTTTTCTAATTCATATCGTTTTAAATTTGTTTAAGCTTACTCAATGCTTGATGCTGATGTTTTTAAAATTTTTGAAGGCTTCCAAATCGTCACCATAGGATCCGTTTTGAAAAATATTATTGAAAATGGATGTAAAATAGCATAAAAAATGATATTAATAAAGCACTTTTCCTCTGCAATTTTTTTTCTTATTCAAAAAGTTTTAAATTCGATTAAGGTACTTCAAGACTTGAAGCAAGTGTTCAAAAAATAAAAAATTCATCGATTGAGGTACTTCCCGTGCATGCGATTAAAAATCCCGTTGGGGATAATTTTAATATATTTAATAATAATTATTTGGATAAAAAAATTCATATCTCCAATTCAAGCCTTAATTCAAAGTTGATTTCGTTTCTCAACACATTTATGTTGTTGATGCCCGTGTTCATCAGAGCCATGGATAAATAAAAAATTTTGATTTTGTAAAAACTTTTATTTTCAATAATTTTTATTAATGTTTTTAGAGCGATTCCAATGAATCTTAGCTCCCACCGTCCACAGGATCATATCGAAATGATCAACATTTTTTAATGTTTTTTCATCTTGAAGCTTGTGTTCAAAATTTTTTTTTTTTTATCTCTATTGAAAGGCCTTGCCGTGGATGGCAGTTAAAACAGTAATACAGCATATTTTTTAAATAATAAATAAAAAATATTTGGATCAAAAAATTCATATGTCCAATTCAAGCCCTAACTCAAAGTTGATTTCGTTTCTCAACACCTTTATGTTGTTGTTGTTGATGCAAGTGTTAAAAAAAAATAAATGAATCATAATTGAGATGCTGCCCGTGGAGGGCTATAAAAACTTTGAAAGCGATTAATTATTAAAAAAATAATTAAAAATATTTGGCTTAAAATATTCATATGTCCAATTCAGACCGTAATTCAAAACGAGATTCACTAATCTCTCCCTCTATGCTTGTTGATACAAGTGTTTGGTATGTCAGGAAATAGTTTTATTTATTTTTTTTGCTGCCATTTCTGAAATGTCTTGTATTTGCATGAATTTATTTGAAGAAAAATAAATAAAAACAAGAAAAAATAAGATCCGCTGAAGGGTCAAAAAATATTTGTTTCATAATTAAAACTTTTATAAAATCTTTCAACACTCAACAGACTGTTTTTGGTTTTTTTTTGTAGTGAAAACATGCATCAAATATGTTAAAACATTAAAAAGAATTTGTAGAATTATTTCTAGTTTGATAAACTAGAAATTTAAATAAGCCAAAAAAATCAAAAATTTTGTGTTGTTGTTGTTGTTGTGGGTGTTGTTGAGGTTGTTGTTGTGGATGTTGTTGAGGTTGTTGTTGTGGTTGTGCACCGGGATTCGAACCCAGCGAAAATTCTGCGACGTCTTGCAAAAATTCCACTGCGCTACGAAACCCGATATTATAATAACAACTTTTTTGGACTATATGAAAGTGAACTTTTTGTTGAATTTTGAACTAAATTTTCCATTTTTTTGGACAATTTTGAAAGAAAATAAAATAGTGGTTTACCTAAATCATTTATTATATATTTTTTCTCATGTTTTTTAATCCATTTTCTTCCCAACTACCTATTCAATGAAGTAAGGAATATTTAAATTTAATGTTTTTCATTTAAAGAAATCTTTTTTTAAGGTTAATGCCATGGCAAAAATCAAAAAAATCCAAAATTAATTTTTCTGTTTTAAAAATCTTGTAGTTTATGTATTTTACTAAATATTCGAACTCCACTTTTTTTTTTAATCATTGAGCTCATCAACAAGATATTTGGGTTTTAAATAAATGAATAACATTAAAAAATTTGCTGAATCACATTTTGAGTTACGGTGTTCAATAAAGCATCATATGGATATTTTTATCCAAATATTTATTATATGATTTTTAAAAATTATTCGGTTTTGAACCGCATACCAATTATGACCTTCAACCAACATCCATAATTTATTTATGGACCTCCTCCTCTATCTATGTAAACGATCACTTCGAGGTGAACGTAACAACTATAAATTACTTCCAAATCGGCACCATAGGATTTATTTTTAAAAATATGATTTAAAACGTATGTAAAAATGCATAATTAATGAGAAAAATAAGGCACTTTTCATGTGGAATTTTTTTTCTAATTCATATCGTTTTAAATTTGTTTAAGCTTACTCAATGCTTGATGCTGATGTTTTTAAAATTTTTGAAGGCTTCCAAATCGTCACCATAGGATCCGTTTTGAAAAATATTATTGAAAATGGATGTAAAATAGCATAAAAAATGATATTAATAAAGCACTTTTCCTCTGCAATTTTTTTTCTTATTCAAAAAGTTTTAAATTCGATTAAGGTACTTCAAGACTTGAAGCAAGTGTTCAAAAAATAAAAAATTCATCGATTGAGGTACTTCCCGTGCATGCGATTAAAAATCCCGTTGGGGATAATTTTAATATATTTAATAATAATTATTTGGATAAAAAAATTCATATCTCCAATTCAAGCCTTAATTCAAAGTTGATTTCGTTTCTCAACACATTTATGTTGTTGATGCCCGTGTTCATCAGAGCCATGGATAAATAAAAAATTTTGATTTTGTAAAAACTTTTATTTTCAATAATTTTTATTAATGTTTTTAGAGCGATTCCAATGAATCTTAGCTCCCACCGTCCACAGGATCATATCGAAATGATCAACATTTTTTAATGTTTTTTCATCTTGAAGCTTGTGTTCAAAATTTTTTTTTTTTTATCTCTATTGAAAGGCCTTGCCGTGGATGGCAGTTAAAACAGTAATACAGCATATTTTTTAAATAATAAATAAAAAATATTTGGATCAAAAAATTCATATGTCCAATTCAAGCCCTAACTCAAAGTTGATTTCGTTTCTCAACACCTTTATGTTGTTGTTGTTGATGCAAGTGTTAAAAAAAAATAAATGAATCATAATTGAGATGCTGCCCGTGGAGGGCTATAAAAACTTTGAAAGCGATTAATTATTAAAAAAATAATTAAAAATATTTGGCTTAAAATATTCATATGTCCAATTCAGACCGTAATTCAAAACGAGATTCACTAATCTCTCCCTCTATGCTTGTTGATACAAGTGTTTGGTATGTCAGGAAATAGTTTTATTTATTTTTTTTGCTGCCATTTCTGAAATGTCTTGTATTTGCATGAATTTATTTGAAGAAAAATAAATAAAAACAAGAAAAAATAAGATCCGCTGAAGGGTCAAAAAATATTTGTTTCATAATTAAAACTTTTATAAAATCTTTCAACACTCAACAGACTGTTTTTGGTTTTTTTTTGTAGTGAAAACATGCATCAAATATGTTAAAACATTAAAAAGAATTTGTAGAATTATTTCTAGTTTGATAAACTAGAAATTTAAATAAGCCAAAAAAATCAAAAATTTTGTGTTGTTGTTGTTGTTGTGGGTGTTGTTGAGGTTGTTGTTGTGGATGTTGTTGAGGTTGTTGTTGTGGTTGTGCACCGGGATTCGAACCCAGCGAAAATTCTGCGACGTCTTGCAAAAATTCCACTGCGCTACGAAACCCGATATTATAATAACAACTTTTTTGGACTATATGAAAGTGAACTTTTTGTTGAATTTTGAACTAAATTTTCCATTTTTTTGGACAATTTTGAAAGAAAATAAAATAGTGGTTTACCTAAATCATTTATTATATATTTTTTCTCATGTTTTTTAATCCATTTTCTTCCCAACTACCTATTCAATGAAGTAAGGAATATTTAAATTTAATGTTTTTCATTTAAAGAAATCTTTTTTTAAGGTTAATGCCATGGCAAAAATCAAAAAAATCCAAAATTAATTTTTCTGTTTTAAAAATCTTGTAGTTTATGTATTTTACTAAATATTCGAACTCCACTTTTTTTTTTAATCATTGAGCTCATCAACAAGATATTTGGGTTTTAAATAAATGAATAACATTAAAAAATTTGCTGAATCACATTTTGAGTTACGGTGTTCAATAAAGCATCATATGGATATTTTTATCCAAATATTTATTATATGATTTTTAAAAATTATTCGGTTTTGAACCGCATACCAATTATGACCTTCAACCAACATCCATAATTTATTTATGGACCTCCTCCTCTATCTATGTAAACGATCACTTCGAGGTGAACGTAACAACTATAAATTACTTCCAAATCGGCACCATAGGATTTATTTTTAAAAATATGATTTAAAACGTATGTAAAAATGCATAATTAATGAGAAAAATAAGGCACTTTTCATGTGGAATTTTTTTTCTAATTCATATCGTTTTAAATTTGTTTAAGCTTACTCAATGCTTGATGCTGATGTTTTTAAAATTTTTGAAGGCTTCCAAATCGTCACCATAGGATCCGTTTTGAAAAATATTATTGAAAATGGATGTAAAATAGCATAAAAAATGATATTAATAAAGCACTTTTCCTCTGCAATTTTTTTTCTTATTCAAAAAGTTTTAAATTCGATTAAGGTACTTCAAGACTTGAAGCAAGTGTTCAAAAAATAAAAAATTCATCGATTGAGGTACTTCCCGTGCATGCGATTAAAAATCCCGTTGGGGATAATTTTAATATATTTAATAATAATTATTTGGATAAAAAAATTCATATCTCCAATTCAAGCCTTAATTCAAAGTTGATTTCGTTTCTCAACACATTTATGTTGTTGATGCCCGTGTTCATCAGAGCCATGGATAAATAAAAAATTTTGATTTTGTAAAAACTTTTATTTTCAATAATTTTTATTAATGTTTTTAGAGCGATTCCAATGAATCTTAGCTCCCACCGTCCACAGGATCATATCGAAATGATCAACATTTTTTAATGTTTTTTCATCTTGAAGCTTGTGTTCAAAATTTTTTTTTTTTTATCTCTATTGAAAGGCCTTGCCGTGGATGGCAGTTAAAACAGTAATACAGCATATTTTTTAAATAATAAATAAAAAATATTTGGATCAAAAAATTCATATGTCCAATTCAAGCCCTAACTCAAAGTTGATTTCGTTTCTCAACACCTTTATGTTGTTGTTGTTGATGCAAGTGTTAAAAAAAAATAAATGAATCATAATTGAGATGCTGCCCGTGGAGGGCTATAAAAACTTTGAAAGCGATTAATTATTAAAAAAATAATTAAAAATATTTGGCTTAAAATATTCATATGTCCAATTCAGACCGTAATTCAAAACGAGATTCACTAATCTCTCCCTCTATGCTTGTTGATACAAGTGTTTGGTATGTCAGGAAATAGTTTTATTTATTTTTTTTGCTGCCATTTCTGAAATGTCTTGTATTTGCATGAATTTATTTGAAGAAAAATAAATAAAAACAAGAAAAAATAAGATCCGCTGAAGGGTCAAAAAATATTTGTTTCATAATTAAAACTTTTATAAAATCTTTCAACACTCAACAGACTGTTTTTGGTTTTTTTTTGTAGTGAAAACATGCATCAAATATGTTAAAACATTAAAAAGAATTTGTAGAATTATTTCTAGTTTGATAAACTAGAAATTTAAATAAGCCAAAAAAATCAAAAATTTTGTGTTGTTGTTGTTGTTGTGGGTGTTGTTGAGGTTGTTGTTGTGGATGTTGTTGAGGTTGTTGTTGTGGTTGTGCACCGGGATTCGAACCCAGCGAAAATTCTGCGACGTCTTGCAAAAATTCCACTGCGCTACGAAACCCGATATTATAATAACAACTTTTTTGGACTATATGAAAGTGAACTTTTTGTTGAATTTTGAACTAAATTTTCCATTTTTTTGGACAATTTTGAAAGAAAATAAAATAGTGGTTTACCTAAATCATTTATTATATATTTTTTCTCATGTTTTTTAATCCATTTTCTTCCCAACTACCTATTCAATGAAGTAAGGAATATTTAAATTTAATGTTTTTCATTTAAAGAAATCTTTTTTTAAGGTTAATGCCATGGCAAAAATCAAAAAAATCCAAAATTAATTTTTCTGTTTTAAAAATCTTGTAGTTTATGTATTTTACTAAATATTCGAACTCCACTTTTTTTTTTAATCATTGAGCTCATCAACAAGATATTTGGGTTTTAAATAAATGAATAACATTAAAAAATTTGCTGAATCACATTTTGAGTTACGGTGTTCAATAAAGCATCATATGGATATTTTTATCCAAATATTTATTATATGATTTTTAAAAATTATTCGGTTTTGAACCGCATACCAATTATGACCTTCAACCAACATCCATAATTTATTTATGGACCTCCTCCTCTATCTATGTAAACGATCACTTCGAGGTGAACGTAACAACTATAAATTACTTCCAAATCGGCACCATAGGATTTATTTTTAAAAATATGATTTAAAACGTATGTAAAAATGCATAATTAATGAGAAAAATAAGGCACTTTTCATGTGGAATTTTTTTTCTAATTCATATCGTTTTAAATTTGTTTAAGCTTACTCAATGCTTGATGCTGATGTTTTTAAAATTTTTGAAGGCTTCCAAATCGTCACCATAGGATCCGTTTTGAAAAATATTATTGAAAATGGATGTAAAATAGCATAAAAAATGATATTAATAAAGCACTTTTCCTCTGCAATTTTTTTTCTTATTCAAAAAGTTTTAAATTCGATTAAGGTACTTCAAGACTTGAAGCAAGTGTTCAAAAAATAAAAAATTCATCGATTGAGGTACTTCCCGTGCATGCGATTAAAAATCCCGTTGGGGATAATTTTAATATATTTAATAATAATTATTTGGATAAAAAAATTCATATCTCCAATTCAAGCCTTAATTCAAAGTTGATTTCGTTTCTCAACACATTTATGTTGTTGATGCCCGTGTTCATCAGAGCCATGGATAAATAAAAAATTTTGATTTTGTAAAAACTTTTATTTTCAATAATTTTTATTAATGTTTTTAGAGCGATTCCAATGAATCTTAGCTCCCACCGTCCACAGGATCATATCGAAATGATCAACATTTTTTAATGTTTTTTCATCTTGAAGCTTGTGTTCAAAATTTTTTTTTTTTTATCTCTATTGAAAGGCCTTGCCGTGGATGGCAGTTAAAACAGTAATACAGCATATTTTTTAAATAATAAATAAAAAATATTTGGATCAAAAAATTCATATGTCCAATTCAAGCCCTAACTCAAAGTTGATTTCGTTTCTCAACACCTTTATGTTGTTGTTGTTGATGCAAGTGTTAAAAAAAAATAAATGAATCATAATTGAGATGCTGCCCGTGGAGGGCTATAAAAACTTTGAAAGCGATTAATTATTAAAAAAATAATTAAAAATATTTGGCTTAAAATATTCATATGTCCAATTCAGACCGTAATTCAAAACGAGATTCACTAATCTCTCCCTCTATGCTTGTTGATACAAGTGTTTGGTATGTCAGGAAATAGTTTTATTTATTTTTTTTGCTGCCATTTCTGAAATGTCTTGTATTTGCATGAATTTATTTGAAGAAAAATAAATAAAAACAAGAAAAAATAAGATCCGCTGAAGGGTCAAAAAATATTTGTTTCATAATTAAAACTTTTATAAAATCTTTCAACACTCAACAGACTGTTTTTGGTTTTTTTTTGTAGTGAAAACATGCATCAAATATGTTAAAACATTAAAAAGAATTTGTAGAATTATTTCTAGTTTGATAAACTAGAAATTTAAATAAGCCAAAAAAATCAAAAATTTTGTGTTGTTGTTGTTGTTGTGGGTGTTGTTGAGGTTGTTGTTGTGGATGTTGTTGAGGTTGTTGTTGTGGTTGTGCACCGGGATTCGAACCCAGCGAAAATTCTGCGACGTCTTGCAAAAATTCCACTGCGCTACGAAACCCGATATTATAATAACAACTTTTTTGGACTATATGAAAGTGAACTTTTTGTTGAATTTTGAACTAAATTTTCCATTTTTTTGGACAATTTTGAAAGAAAATAAAATAGTGGTTTACCTAAATCATTTATTATATATTTTTTCTCATGTTTTTTAATCCATTTTCTTCCCAACTACCTATTCAATGAAGTAAGGAATATTTAAATTTAATGTTTTTCATTTAAAGAAATCTTTTTTTAAGGTTAATGCCATGGCAAAAATCAAAAAAATCCAAAATTAATTTTTCTGTTTTAAAAATCTTGTAGTTTATGTATTTTACTAAATATTCGAACTCCACTTTTTTTTTTAATCATTGAGCTCATCAACAAGATATTTGGGTTTTAAATAAATGAATAACATTAAAAAATTTGCTGAATCACATTTTGAGTTACGGTGTTCAATAAAGCATCATATGGATATTTTTATCCAAATATTTATTATATGATTTTTAAAAATTATTCGGTTTTGAACCGCATACCAATTATGACCTTCAACCAACATCCATAATTTATTTATGGACCTCCTCCTCTATCTATGTAAACGATCACTTCGAGGTGAACGTAACAACTATAAATTACTTCCAAATCGGCACCATAGGATTTATTTTTAAAAATATGATTTAAAACGTATGTAAAAATGCATAATTAATGAGAAAAATAAGGCACTTTTCATGTGGAATTTTTTTTCTAATTCATATCGTTTTAAATTTGTTTAAGCTTACTCAATGCTTGATGCTGATGTTTTTAAAATTTTTGAAGGCTTCCAAATCGTCACCATAGGATCCGTTTTGAAAAATATTATTGAAAATGGATGTAAAATAGCATAAAAAATGATATTAATAAAGCACTTTTCCTCTGCAATTTTTTTTCTTATTCAAAAAGTTTTAAATTCGATTAAGGTACTTCAAGACTTGAAGCAAGTGTTCAAAAAATAAAAAATTCATCGATTGAGGTACTTCCCGTGCATGCGATTAAAAATCCCGTTGGGGATAATTTTAATATATTTAATAATAATTATTTGGATAAAAAAATTCATATCTCCAATTCAAGCCTTAATTCAAAGTTGATTTCGTTTCTCAACACATTTATGTTGTTGATGCCCGTGTTCATCAGAGCCATGGATAAATAAAAAATTTTGATTTTGTAAAAACTTTTATTTTCAATAATTTTTATTAATGTTTTTAGAGCGATTCCAATGAATCTTAGCTCCCACCGTCCACAGGATCATATCGAAATGATCAACATTTTTTAATGTTTTTTCATCTTGAAGCTTGTGTTCAAAATTTTTTTTTTTTTATCTCTATTGAAAGGCCTTGCCGTGGATGGCAGTTAAAACAGTAATACAGCATATTTTTTAAATAATAAATAAAAAATATTTGGATCAAAAAATTCATATGTCCAATTCAAGCCCTAACTCAAAGTTGATTTCGTTTCTCAACACCTTTATGTTGTTGTTGTTGATGCAAGTGTTAAAAAAAAATAAATGAATCATAATTGAGATGCTGCCCGTGGAGGGCTATAAAAACTTTGAAAGCGATTAATTATTAAAAAAATAATTAAAAATATTTGGCTTAAAATATTCATATGTCCAATTCAGACCGTAATTCAAAACGAGATTCACTAATCTCTCCCTCTATGCTTGTTGATACAAGTGTTTGGTATGTCAGGAAATAGTTTTATTTATTTTTTTTGCTGCCATTTCTGAAATGTCTTGTATTTGCATGAATTTATTTGAAGAAAAATAAATAAAAACAAGAAAAAATAAGATCCGCTGAAGGGTCAAAAAATATTTGTTTCATAATTAAAACTTTTATAAAATCTTTCAACACTCAACAGACTGTTTTTGGTTTTTTTTTGTAGTGAAAACATGCATCAAATATGTTAAAACATTAAAAAGAATTTGTAGAATTATTTCTAGTTTGATAAACTAGAAATTTAAATAAGCCAAAAAAATCAAAAATTTTGTGTTGTTGTTGTTGTTGTGGGTGTTGTTGAGGTTGTTGTTGTGGATGTTGTTGTGGTTGTGCACCGGGATTCGAACCCAGCGAAAATTCTGCGACGTCTTGCAAAAATTCCACTGCGCTACGAAACCCGATATTATAATAACAACTTTTTTGGACTATATGAAAGTGAACTTTTTGTTGAATTTTGAACTAAATTTTCCATTTTTTTGGACAATTTTGAAAGAAAATAAAATAGTGGTTTACCTAAATCATTTATTATATATTTTTTCTCATGTTTTTTAATCCATTTTCTTCCCAACTACCTATTCAATGAAGTAAGGAATATTTAAATTTAATGTTTTTCATTTAAAGAAATCTTTTTTTAAGGTTAATGCCATGGCAAAAATCAAAAAAATCCAAAATTAATTTTTCTGTTTTAAAAATCTTGTAGTTTATGTATTTTACTAAATATTCGAACTCCACTTTTTTTTTTAATCATTGAGCTCATCAACAAGATATTTGGGTTTTAAATAAATGAATAACATTAAAAAATTTGCTGAATCACATTTTGAGTTACGGTGTTCAATAAAGCATCATATGGATATTTTTATCCAAATATTTATTATATGATTTTTAAAAATTATTCGGTTTTGAACCGCATACCAATTATGACCTTCAACCAACATCCATAATTTATTTATGGACCTCCTCCTCTATCTATGTAAACGATCACTTCGAGGTGAACGTAACAACTATAAATTACTTCCAAATCGGCACCATAGGATTTATTTTTAAAAATATGATTTAAAACGTATGTAAAAATGCATAATTAATGAGAAAAATAAGGCACTTTTCATGTGGAATTTTTTTTCTAATTCATATCGTTTTAAATTTGTTTAAGCTTACTCAATGCTTGATGCTGATGTTTTTAAAATTTTTGAAGGCTTCCAAATCGTCACCATAGGATCCGTTTTGAAAAATATTATTGAAAATGGATGTAAAATAGCATAAAAAATGATATTAATAAAGCACTTTTCCTCTGCAATTTTTTTTCTTATTCAAAAAGTTTTAAATTCGATTAAGGTACTTCAAGACTTGAAGCAAGTGTTCAAAAAATAAAAAATTCATCGATTGAGGTACTTCCCGTGCATGCGATTAAAAATCCCGTTGGGGATAATTTTAATATATTTAATAATAATTATTTGGATAAAAAAATTCATATCTCCAATTCAAGCCTTAATTCAAAGTTGATTTCGTTTCTCAACACATTTATGTTGTTGATGCCCGTGTTCATCAGAGCCATGGATAAATAAAAAATTTTGATTTTGTAAAAACTTTTATTTTCAATAATTTTTATTAATGTTTTTAGAGCGATTCCAATGAATCTTAGCTCCCACCGTCCACAGGATCATATCGAAATGATCAACATTTTTTAATGTTTTTTCATCTTGAAGCTTGTGTTCAAAATTTTTTTTTTTTTATCTCTATTGAAAGGCCTTGCCGTGGATGGCAGTTAAAACAGTAATACAGCATATTTTTTAAATAATAAATAAAAAATATTTGGATCAAAAAATTCATATGTCCAATTCAAGCCCTAACTCAAAGTTGATTTCGTTTCTCAACACCTTTATGTTGTTGTTGTTGATGCAAGTGTTAAAAAAAAATAAATGAATCATAATTGAGATGCTGCCCGTGGAGGGCTATAAAAACTTTGAAAGCGATTAATTATTAAAAAAATAATTAAAAATATTTGGCTTAAAATATTCATATGTCCAATTCAGACCGTAATTCAAAACGAGATTCACTAATCTCTCCCTCTATGCTTGTTGATACAAGTGTTTGGTATGTCAGGAAATAGTTTTATTTATTTTTTTTGCTGCCATTTCTGAAATGTCTTGTATTTGCATGAATTTATTTGAAGAAAAATAAATAAAAACAAGAAAAAATAAGATCCGCTGAAGGGTCAAAAAATATTTGTTTCATAATTAAAACTTTTATAAAATCTTTCAACACTCAACAGACTGTTTTTGGTTTTTTTTTGTAGTGAAAACATGCATCAAATATGTTAAAACATTAAAAAGAATTTGTAGAATTATTTCTAGTTTGATAAACTAGAAATTTAAATAAGCCAAAAAAATCAAAAATTTTGTGTTGTTGTTGTTGTTGTGGGTGTTGTTGAGGTTGTTGTTGTGGATGTTGTTGTGGTTGTGCACCGGGATTCGAACCCAGCGAAAATTCTGCGACGTCTTGCAAAAATTCCACTGCGCTACGAAACCCGATATTATAATAACAACTTTTTTGGACTATATGAAAGTGAACTTTTTGTTGAATTTTGAACTAAATTTTCCATTTTTTTGGACAATTTTGAAAGAAAATAAAATAGTGGTTTACCTAAATCATTTATTATATATTTTTTCTCATGTTTTTTAATCCATTTTCTTCCCAACTACCTATTCAATGAAGTAAGGAATATTTAAATTTAATGTTTTTCATTTAAAGAAATCTTTTTTTAAGGTTAATGCCATGGCAAAAATCAAAAAAATCCAAAATTAATTTTTCTGTTTTAAAAATCTTGTAGTTTATGTATTTTACTAAATATTCGAACTCCACTTTTTTTTTTAATCATTGAGCTCATCAACAAGATATTTGGGTTTTAAATAAATGAATAACATTAAAAAATTTGCTGAATCACATTTTGAGTTACGGTGTTCAATAAAGCATCATATGGATATTTTTATCCAAATATTTATTATATGATTTTTAAAAATTATTCGGTTTTGAACCGCATACCAATTATGACCTTCAACCAACATCCATAATTTATTTATGGACCTCCTCCTCTATCTATGTAAACGATCACTTCGAGGTGAACGTAACAACTATAAATTACTTCCAAATCGGCACCATAGGATTTATTTTTAAAAATATGATTTAAAACGTATGTAAAAATGCATAATTAATGAGAAAAATAAGGCACTTTTCATGTGGAATTTTTTTTCTAATTCATATCGTTTTAAATTTGTTTAAGCTTACTCAATGCTTGATGCTGATGTTTTAAAAATTTTTGAAGGCTTCCAAATCGTCACCATAGGATCCGTTTTGAAAAATATTATTGAAAATGGATGTAAAATAGCATAAAAAATGATATTAATAAAGCACTTTTCCTCTGCAATTTTTTTTCTTATTCAAAAAGTTTTAAATTCGATTAAGGTACTTCAAGACTTGAAGCAAGTGTTCAAAAAATAAAAAATTCATCGATTGAGGTACTTCCCGTGCATGCGATTAAAAATCCCGTTGGGGATAATTTTAATATATTTAATAATAATTATTTGGATAAAAAAATTCATATCTCCAATTCAAGCCTTAATTCAAAGTTGATTTCGTTTCTCAACACATTTATGTTGTTGATGCCCGTGTTCATCAGAGCCATGGATAAATAAAAAATTTTGATTTTGTAAAAACTTTTATTTTCAATAATTTTTATTAATGTTTTTAGAGCGATTCCAATGAATCTTAGCTCCCACCGTCCACAGGATCATATCGAAATGATCAACATTTTTTAATGTTTTTTCATCTTGAAGCTTGTGTTCAAAATTTTTTTTTTTTTATCTCTATTGAAAGGCCTTGCCGTGGATGGCAGTTAAAACAGTAATACAGCATATTTTTTAAATAATAAATAAAAAATATTTGGATCAAAAAATTCATATGTCCAATTCAAGCCCTAACTCAAAGTTGATTTCGTTTCTCAACACCTTTATGTTGTTGTTGTTGATGCAAGTGTTAAAAAAAAATAAATGAATCATAATTGAGATGCTGCCCGTGGAGGGCTATAAAAACTTTGAAAGCGATTAATTATTAAAAAAATAATTAAAAATATTTGGCTTAAAATATTCATATGTCCAATTCAGACCGTAATTCAAAACGAGATTCACTAATCTCTCCCTCTATGCTTGTTGATACAAGTGTTTGGTATGTCAGGAAATAGTTTTATTTATTTTTTTTGCTGCCATTTCTGAAATGTCTTGTATTTGCATGAATTTATTTGAAGAAAAATAAATAAAAACAAGAAAAAATAAGATCCGCTGAAGGGTCAAAAAATATTTGTTTCATAATTAAAACTTTTATAAAATCTTTCAACACTCAACAGACTGTTTTTGGTTTTTTTTTGTAGTGAAAACATGCATCAAATATGTTAAAACATTAAAAAGAATTTGTAGAATTATTTCTAGTTTGATAAACTAGAAATTTAAATAAGCCAAAAAAATCAAAAATTTTGTGTTGTTGTTGTTGTTGTGGGTGTTGTTGAGGTTGTTGTTGTGGATGTTGTTGAGGTTGTTGTTGTGGTTGTGCACCGGGATTCGAACCCAGCGAAAATTCTGCGACGTCTTGCAAAAATTCCACTGCGCTACGAAACCCGATATTATAATAACAACTTTTTTGGACTATATGAAAGTGAACTTTTTGTTGAATTTTGAACTAAATTTTCCATTTTTTTGGACAATTTTGAAAGAAAATAAAATAGTGGTTTACCTAAATCATTTATTATATATTTTTTCTCATGTTTTTTAATCCATTTTCTTCCCAACTACCTATTCAATGAAGTAAGGAATATTTAAATTTAATGTTTTTCATTTAAAGAAATCTTTTTTTAAGGTTAATGCCATGGCAAAAATCAAAAAAATCCAAAATTAATTTTTCTGTTTTAAAAATCTTGTAGTTTATGTATTTTACTAAATATTCGAACTCCACTTTTTTTTTTAATCATTGAGCTCATCAACAAGATATTTGGGTTTTAAATAAATGAATAACATTAAAAAATTTGCTGAATCACATTTTGAGTTACGGTGTTCAATAAAGCATCATATGGATATTTTTATCCAAATATTTATTATATGATTTTTAAAAATTATTCGGTTTTGAACCGCATACCAATTATGACCTTCAACCAACATCCATAATTTATTTATGGACCTCCTCCTCTATCTATGTAAACGATCACTTCGAGGTGAACGTAACAACTATAAATTACTTCCAAATCGGCACCATAGGATTTATTTTTAAAAATATGATTTAAAACGTATGTAAAAATGCATAATTAATGAGAAAAATAAGGCACTTTTCATGTGGAATTTTTTTTCTAATTCATATCGTTTTAAATTTGTTTAAGCTTACTCAATGCTTGATGCTGATGTTTTTAAAATTTTTGAAGGCTTCCAAATCGTCACCATAGGATCCGTTTTGAAAAATATTATTGAAAATGGATGTAAAATAGCATAAAAAATGATATTAATAAAGCACTTTTCCTCTGCAATTTTTTTTCTTATTCAAAAAGTTTTAAATTCGATTAAGGTACTTCAAGACTTGAAGCAAGTGTTCAAAAAATAAAAAATTCATCGATTGAGGTACTTCCCGTGCATGCGATTAAAAATCCCGTTGGGGATAATTTTAATATATTTAATAATAATTATTTGGATAAAAAAATTCATATCTCCAATTCAAGCCTTAATTCAAAGTTGATTTCGTTTCTCAACACATTTATGTTGTTGATGCCCGTGTTCATCAGAGCCATGGATAAATAAAAAATTTTGATTTTGTAAAAACTTTTATTTTCAATAATTTTTATTAATGTTTTTAGAGCGATTCCAATGAATCTTAGCTCCCACCGTCCACAGGATCATATCGAAATGATCAACATTTTTTAATGTTTTTTCATCTTGAAGCTTGTGTTCAAAATTTTTTTTTTTTTATCTCTATTGAAAGGCCTTGCCGTGGATGGCAGTTAAAACAGTAATACAGCATATTTTTTAAATAATAAATAAAAAATATTTGGATCAAAAAATTCATATGTCCAATTCAAGCCCTAACTCAAAGTTGATTTCGTTTCTCAACACCTTTATGTTGTTGTTGTTGATGCAAGTGTTAAAAAAAAATAAATGAATCATAATTGAGATGCTGCCCGTGGAGGGCTATAAAAACTTTGAAAGCGATTAATTATTAAAAAAATAATTAAAAATATTTGGCTTAAAATATTCATATGTCCAATTCAGAGAATGAAGAGGTTGAACGAGTAGCCAATGATGTAATGATGAAGCTTCGAAGTTGATGGAGCATTTAGGACCAAGTTGTGACAAAATAATTCCAAGTCATTTTTATGTAAAGTCACTGGAACCATAAAATGTTTGAATGGAATCCAACAGCCATCGTGAAATTGCAAAATGGTTGCACAAATTATTTCCTTTTGATGAAAAATGAATACGACGACATCACCATTTTCTGCACACATATTAGCACAACGTAAGGCTCGAATGGCACTTGCAGTTTCAAAAGAGCACAGAGTAACATCATTATAACCAAAAGCTCGAGCATTTTGAAGTATTTGAGTTTTAGATTCAGATCCACCAGCTTCAGTGTACGGAAGAACAATCTTTGATATGGTAGAAGAATCATAAAGTTTTCGAAGAGTTTTGAAGAAATTTCGTGAATGCGCTAATTTACCATTACATTCAGTTAGTCGAAGTTGTTTACCAAGAAATTGAGGAATTGATGAAGACAAATCATAAATACAAGTTTCATTTAATGTCGAAGCGACAACGTATGACGGCTTGGTTTTCATTTGAACCTGAAAAATGAAGTCATTGATATAAAAAAAGGGTCAAATGAATGAGCAAATAATTAGCATAAAAGATTCACGTTAAACACATTTTCAAAGTAAACAATCACGAAAGAAAAATTATTAGAGAGAGGATATAAACACTAACAATTTTCCAAAAACAAAAAGAAAGGTGTGTTTGAAACTTTGGGCAATGAAAAAAAAAACAAATCATTGTTGATTTTAAAGGTTTCAGCGGTGGAAAGAAAAAATGAAGAAGAGTTCAACAATAAATTTTAGTCTGTCGAAAAATAATTTTCAAAGTTTGTTTGCGAAAGCAAAATTGGTGTTCTGTTACTAGCCTTCGTTACACGTTGGCTTTGAATAATAAAATTGATGAGTTGGCTGGCTCTTTTCTATTTGGTGTTTGTTTTACTGCTAAAAAAGCATTATTATTTATCTTCTTAATAAAAACTTATATTACCTATCATTATGGGTAGCGATAAAAAAGATGATGAAATAGCAGCTTCCAATCCTTATTCACGCCTTGATAAAACTGCTGTAGTTCAAAAGGCTAGAGCTTTCAATGAAACTCCCATCAATGCTAAAAAATGCACTCAAATTCTTTGTGAATTACTTTACATATTTCAACATGGAGAAACTATTAGTCGTAATGAAGCTACTGATACCTTTTTTGCTATGACTAAATTATGGCAATCAAAAGATCACGTTCTTCGTCGATTGGTTTATCTTGCTATCAAAGAACTTGCTGGAATGGCGGATGATATTATTATTGTCACTAGTTCGTTAGTTTTTATCCATTTTCTTAGAATTAATTCATTGATTTGAATATTTTCAACCAAAAATATTACTTTTATATATAAAAAATAAAAGCTACATACATATCTTTGATCCTAATAATAACCTTTATTTACCTTTTTAGTCTCATGAAGGATATGACTGGTCGGGAAGATCTTTATCGTCCTGCAGCAGTTCGATCCCTTTGTCGAATCATTGATGGTGGAATGCTTCAAACTATTGAACGTTATTTAAAGCAAGCAATCGTTGATAAAGTTCCAGCTGTTGCATCAGCCGCTCTTGTTTCATCATTGCATATTCTTCGCAAAAATCCTGAATTCATTCGTCGCTTTGTTAATGAAGTTCAAGAAGCCGTTTCATCTGATAACCATATGGTTCAATTCCACGCCCTTGGATTGTTGTATCATATTCGTTCTGCGGATCGTCTCGCCGTGAGCAAACTTGTTCAAAAATTCAGCAAATCTTCCCTTCGATCACCTCATGCCCTTTGTTATTTGATTCGAATTGCAGCAAAATTAGTTGAAGAAGATGAGGATCGTTCACCGTTTCAATTTATTGAATCATGTTTGCGTCATAAAAGTGAAATGGTTATTTATGAAGCTGCATCAGCAATAGTTCGACTTTCAAATATTAGCAGTGGTGAACTTGCTTCAGCTATAAATGCTTTACAACAATTTTGTTCTTCACCAAAACCATCCCTTCGTTTTGCTGCAGTAAGAACGCTCAACCAAATTTCAATTAATTATCCACAAGCTGTTATTTCATGCAATGTTGATTTGGAACAACTTATTACCGATCAAAATCGCTCTATTGCTACCCTCGCAATTACAACTCTACTTAAAACGGGAGCTGAAGCTTCAGTTGAACGTTTGATGAAACAAATCAGCACATTTGTTTCTGAAATCAGTGATGAATTTAAAATTGTTGTTATTGAAGCCATTCGTTCTCTTTGCCTTCGGTATCCTCGAAAACATGCAACCATGATGAATTTCCTTGCTACCATGTTGCGTGATGAAGGAGGATATGATTATAAGAAATCCATTGTGGACACGATTATCACCATCATCGAAGATAATCCAGAAGCAAAGGAGCTTGGCCTTTCACATCTTTGTGAATTTATTGAAGATTGTGAACACACCAATCTTGCCACCCGTGTTTTACATTTGCTTGGACGCGAAGGACCAACAGCTCAAAATCCTCAACGATATATTCGATTCATTTATAATCGATTAATTCTTGAAGCAGTTCAAGTTCGTGGAGCTGCTATTACAGCTTTAGCTAAATTTGGTGCTCAATGTCCTGATCTTCGTCAAAGCATTATTGTTTTACTCAATCGCTCCATTTATGATACAGATGATGAAGTTCGTGATCGTGCCACATTTTATCTTGCTGTTTTACGCAATGGACAACAAAATGTTGTAGCTGACTTTATTCTTAATCCCCTTCAAGTAAGCTACCAAAAAAATAAATAAATAACTTCTAACTAACCCCATTCGTTTTAGATTTCGGTTGTTGGACTTGAACGTCAAACGGAACAATATCTTGCGAATGGAGATTTCACTAAACCATTTGATATTAAACAAGTTCCAATTTCGTCGCAACCAATTACTGCAAATGAAACTAAAAAATCTGCTCTTTCAGTCGAAGCCCCAGTTAAAAAGGAAGAAAAAACAAAAGCATCAAGACAAGATATTTATGCTCGTATGCTTTTTATAGCTTTTTTTTATCACTTTAAATATAAAAATTGTTTATTTCAGAGCAACTTTCTGCTATTCCATCTATTTCAAAACTTGGACCTCTTTTCAAATCATCTTCCCCTGTTGAACTCACTGAATCTGTTACTGAATATACTGTATCCGTGGTCAAACATATATTTCAAGAGAATGTTGTTTTACAATTTGATTGTAAAAATACTCTGAATGATCAACTTCTTACTGATGTTCACGTTGAATTGGAACCATCAGATGATTCAGAATGGGAAATTCTTGAAACCATTCCTCTTCCAACTTTACCTTATTCTCAAGTTGGAACAACTTACATTATTTTAAAAGATGAAAGTCTAACAGCAAATTTTGGTGCAACTTTGAAATTTAAAGTTGTTGATGTTGACCCAACAACGGGTGAACCAGAATCCGATGAATCTTATGATGATTCATATGTGCTTGAAGAAGTTGAAATTCAACTTGGCGACCATATTCAAGGCGTAATGAAAGCTAATTTTGCTTCAGCTTGGGAAAGTGCCGGAGAAGAAAATGAAGTTGATGAAACATATTCCCTTTCAACTTACGAAGGCTTACAAGACGCCATTCAAGGTTTATTAAAATTCTTATCTATGGCTCCTTGCGAACATTCAGAAAAAGTTTCGGCTGGAAAATCATCGCATACTTTACTTCTTTCTGGCAAATTTCGAACTGGACAAGACGTTGTTGCTAAAGTTCGATTAGCTCTTGATCCAGCAGATAATTCCGTCACCATGAATATTGTTGTTAGAGGCGAAGAAAAAGAAATTTGTGAAGTTATTGCTAGTGCTATTTCCTAAATTATAATATTATTTTCTGTATGGTTTTATTTATTTATTCAAAAAACATTTTTTAAACATAATAAATATAAAATAAAAGAATTGTTTTTACTTGTTTGTTTTGGAATGGGACAGCGATGATTTTAGGAGTTTACAAATCACGTCGAAGGATGTTAGTGCAGGGTATTCAGAATTTTACTCTATTTTGTTTGTTCTTCAAAGCAAAAGTATGTACTTTAGCATTGGCGTCTGTATCGTCTTAGAAATTAACCCTGCATGCTTTTGATTCAAACATGTGAAGTTTGAGTTGGTTGAAACCCTCGACTAACGAATTCAGGAGCCCATTTAATACTTTTTAAAATAAATTCACGAAATTCTGGATTTAAAAATGCATATAAAATTGGATTGGTTACACATGAAGTCATTGCCATACTGTAAATGCACAGATTTTATTATTATGCAATGAGATTGGAAGAAACCTTACCAATGACTAAAAAGATTTAAAATATATGTAATATCAGTTCCATCGGGTAATATCATAACTTCATATTCACTATCAAATTCAGTTATCAAATTAACAATATTATGTGGAAGTGATGTGAGACCAAAAAGTACCACCATTGAAACAAGAATAATGGTGACTCGACGCTTTTGTCGAGCTATCTTTTTCTTTTGCTCAAATAAATGGGATAACTAAAAATAAAGTATACCAATTTTACTATGGTTTTTAATTTTTTAACTTTTAGCTACTACCGTAATTTCACTAACCTGTTCTTTATGTTGAGTAGTTTCATGACCCGCGGTTGCAGCTAATAAATACAACATATTTGATTGTTGAGCGATTGAAGTCAACCTTGTATGAGCTCGTTGTCTCAAAAATGCAAAAACAGAATGATAACATGCAGCCATAATTGAAAAAGGAATAAATGCTTGTGCAAGCAAAACTAAAAAAGTATAAAATCTTTTTGATTTATTATTTGGCCATTTTTCAGTACAAAATTCTCCACAAATATCTGAAATTTATTAGGTTTTAAAAAAAGCATCGATCGTGGTTTAAAGCTTACTTAAATTATCATAAGTTCGTATTCTCATATGATAAATATATGGAAGAGTAAAAAGTATTGATGCACCCCAAAGTGCCCAAGTTATTCGAATTGCTTGTCGACGTTGCAATGGACGTCCTGAAAATTAGCAACATTTAACGAAAAAAAAGTTTTAATGCAAAAGAGAAGTTGAAAAAATGCAAGAAAAGTTACTTCTAGAAAATGAACTCTAAGCTATGGTTTTTGGGGTTTAGTTTATCATGCATTTCGATTTTCTTAAATCCAAGCTTGTCGTCATCAAAATTATCCTCAAAAGTTTACATTATTAATTGACTCAAACTCTATCCACTCAATAAACCCATTTAGCTTTTTTTCTTTCGAAGTTTGGTCATTTTTGTTTTACAATTTGTAGTTCTTTTTATTATTTGAAACAAAACTAATTAAATTTATTTTATTTCTAAAAAACTTTTCACTTTATTATGTTTCTTTTTTCTCTCTTCATTCTCACACTTTTGTTTTGTTTCTTTTTCTTCTCTTATTTTTGTTGTTGTTTGTCAATGAAAACTGACAACAACAAAAAAGTGAGGGCGTCGGTTTCTTCTTGAGTTTTAAAAGATTACTCACGTTTTCCAGAAACAATATTTTTGGATTAAATTTTAATGATAGCCTCAAAAATGGTTTTAACTTTTTAATGATAAAGATAAGGAAGTGAAAATTATATCATCATCATCTTCATCAGGGGTCGGGATTCCTGGCGGACGGGAATTTGTTTCTCCATACGTTTTTCATACAAATTACTTATTTATAAAAATGCTTCATTAAAGCTCCTAATCTTCTACTGCAGCGTCAGTTCTTTCAACATTTTTTAATACATGCTTATCCTTGTCTAATTTTAAAATCCTATTTCAAACTTGACTCTTTTTGATGATAGAAATTTACCTGGTGAAATAACTAATGAAAAATATCGATCCACTGCAATTGCGCATAAACTAAAACTCGCAATAAATGAGCCGATGGCTAAAATTCCACCAACAACTTTACACATAATTGAACCAAAAAACCATTGTTTATAAATATGCGTTACGGGTGTCAAAGGTATCGATAATAAACATAAAATAATATCAGCTATAACCAAATTTAAAATAAATATATTTTGTACCGTTTGTAATGATTTATGTCGATAAGTTATAATTAAAACAGCAAAATTTCCAAAAATGCCAATTAGAAAAATTGATGTGTACAAAACAGTAAAAATAAATATTGTTATATAATGTGATGACGGATCTTTATATAAAATATGATATGGTATACAGGAAACGTTATAACTTTCTGTATAATTCAGACCCAATGTTACTGTATTCGATGTGGTAAATGGATTTGATGAAAAATTTGATTCAACAGAAGTCATATTTTTTTCCAAGGACTAAAAATTGAAATAAATTTTTTTATTGTAATGATTTTAGAAAATTTCGCGATCAACTCTTAAATTTCAGGTTATTTCACAAAATAATTATTTATTAACAACTTAATTTATTTTTTCATAATTTTTCAAACTCATTTAAAAAAAACAAAAGGCTAAACCATAAACATACTTTCTTTCAATATTTTTTTTATTCCTAAACTCTTTTAATGCCATTCTTTCTAAAATAAGAAGGAAGCATGAAAAAAAGAAGTGTCAACATCCAAGGGAAAATGAAGAGGGAAACTAGAAACAACAACAACGAAACTTCACTTTTTTTTTTTACTCGTTTACTACTTCGTCGACATAATTTTTTTTGCAACTTATTTTCACAAAAAAAAAGACTAACTACTTAACTTTGAGAAAAAAAGAAAATAAAGAAAATGGAAGGGAATCAATGAAGAACGACGGCATTAAATGAAAATTATATAAAAAAAATATTTTAGGACAAAAAAATGATTAATGTGGTTGGAGTTTTTTCTTTCTCTTTTATTGAAAAGAAAATATTTGAGTTATAAGTCCATAAAAAGCATTTTAAGGTTGGTAAATTTTATGATTAATTATTTTGTGCTTTTTTTATGGATATAAAGTTTAATACGCCTACTTTTATTTTTTGAAAAGAAAAGCTTACTTCAATTAATTACATGCTCATTAATCAAATTATATATTTGTTTATTATTAAAAATTGACATGTTTATAAATTCTCTAAAAAGCATATACAAAATGAAAAACAAAAAATAAAGTTTATCCTTAAAAATAAAATATTTTGTTAAAGCAAAATGAAGAAAAAAATATGGGGACAAAAAGGTTCATGGAATATGTTTGTTTGCAGCAGAAAAAAAGGTCACGTATAATTTCCATGAGTAAAAGTATAATCAAGAACTCGATTATAAAATGGATATGATGGATTATTAATAACTGGCATAATAATTTCAAAACCCAAAAATAATGTTATTACTGCAATCGAATATAATATGGTAAATATAACGAGTTCACGACCTTTTAAAGTTATTTCTTCTTCATTTTCATCTTCGGGATCAGTCCAACCACACATTTTAATATTAATATAAAAAAGAGATTTCGTTCTGAAATCAAATAAAATTTTAACAACAATATTGGGGTGTTCAAAATCCCAAATTAGAAAGTTTTGAAATATTACATTTTATTTTTTAATTTATGCGATTCAATGATTTTTCAACAACAAAAAGCAACAATTTATTTTCTTGATTTTTTTTACAAGTTTAAATTTAAAATAAAAAGAAAAAAATCAAAAACGCCTACCTTTGATATTTGTTTTGAAAATAAATAATTTTTTCCAATGTTTTCTTATTCTTCTTCATTAGAAAGAAACAAAAGAGAAAAAGGCGAGCAAAGAAGAAGAAAGAGAAGAGAAGATTAAAGTTTTTTAAATTTCAATTTCAATATAAAAAAAACGAAACTTAAGCTTCTTTTAATTCGAAAAGCTTAAATTAAGAGATGATTGACCTTCGTAAAAAAAAAGTAATAGTAGCAGTATTAATTTCGTTCGCTTACAAAAATGATTTATGACAAAGTTTAAAAAGGGTCTCGCTTTTATTCTTTCTTTTATTCTTCAATATCGAATGCTATTTTTTTTTTACAAAATTAAAATTAAAAAAGTTAGTGGAAAAAATGATTGAAAAATGTTTATTGAAAAACGAAAAAAAAGAAGATTGTGGAGGTGGAAGAGTCTCACTCTTCTTTTTTTTTTGCCGTCATCCAACAACCTTTTTTTTATGTACGGTGAGAAAATTTGAAGTCATTTATTTAATATCCACTTGTCTCAAGATCGAGTGATCTCTTTTTTATTTGGTACAAGATAATGAAATGAAAAGCGGTAAAATTGATCAAATAATGACGTCTACAAACAATACTTAAAGGAATAAAAAAAATCAAACAAGAATGAATAGCGGAGGCGATGATGTGGCATCAGAAAAATAGTAACAAGCAATTTACCGTAAAACATTAATATTTTGAAATTTTTGAGATACAAATCATCAAAATTAAATGGCTTTTGATTTTTCGAAAAATGACTTAATAACTTTCAACTGTAATAAATCATTTTTTGTTATTTTTGTTGCTTTATTACATCGTTTCAAACTTTTCAACTGCTTATTTGTTTGTTTGTGAAAAGCATCTTAGAAGCTGGCAATTTGCCAATTATCAAAATACTTTTTAGCATTTCTAAAAAGTCTAGTTTAATAAAAATTATTAGTCATTAATTTTAAGCTTTTTCTGTTAACAAAAAAAAATACAAAAACAAACATTTTTTTTTCAAAGCATAAAAAAGTTTTTAAAAGCAAAAAAGCTTTTTATTTCATTTTTTTTATTTTCGATCAATAAAATAAAAGCACACGAAGAAGCTTTTTAAATTTTGTGCTTTAATTGTGAGCTTTGACAAACAAAATAACAATCTTTGAAGCTTTTTTACTTTAGAAAAAGTTGAGTAATTTTTATTATTGTATTTTCCCACAAATCTTGAAATAATAAAAAAACGTCAATTGTTGCTAATTGTCCGATGCGTGAAAAAAGGGTTTATGATAATTTATAAACCGGATTAAAAATCATTTGCGGGTGAGACTGAACCAACCATTTTGTTCGACTATAAATATGCCTTCAAAATCGCAAAATCATCAGTTGCCTGAAGTTGATGAAACTTTTCAAAAGGTTTGTGATTTCTCTCTTTCTCATTCACTTTTAAAAGCCATAAATTTTGTGTCCAATTCAACTATCTTTTTTTATAGGAAACGACTTCTTTAATCATGCAACAACAACGAAATCCAGATTTTGATTTTATTCAACCTGATCAACAAGGAATTGCAAAGTAATAATTGCCATAATTTTTCAACGTTTTTAAAGTTGTAATAATTTGTTAAAAATTTAGGACTATTTTAAAAGAATTTACATCTCCATGTAAAAGTGGTCAAGAATTAATTAAATCAATTTTATCTTTTTTTCCTATTTTTCAATGGCTTCCAAAATATTCTATTCGTGATAATTTACTTGGTGATTGTGTAACGGGAATAACTATTGGCGTGTTACATGTCCCACAAGGTTAGACCTTCCATCGTTATCATTAACATCCATTTTAACATTCTCCAAAATTTCATTTTTCCGAACCTATATGATACAATAGTTAAGAAGCAATACATTTCTTTCTTTCTTTAGGAATAGCTTATGCTCTTTTATCCGGAATTAAGCCCATCAATGGCCTTTACATGTCATTTTTTGCACCACTATTTTACATGTTTTTTGGAACTTCCATGCATGTTTCTATGGGTTCGTATTTTAATTTCATCTATCTATTTTCCCATTCATAACCTTAACCTTTAAATATTTTTTAAAGGTTCATTTGCGGTTGTTGCATTAATGACGGGTGTTGCAAATGAAAAAATTATGACCAAATATTATGGTGATAATGCCACAATGATATTCGATCTTGAAGATTATTCAAATTATTTAATTAATCCAATAACCATTACATCAACTTTAGCATTTACTGTTGGAATTTGTGAATTAATTATTGCTGCCTTGAGACTTGATTTTCTTTGTGTTTATTTTAGTGATCCTTTAGTTGGTGGTTTTACCACTGGAGCAGCTATTCATGTCTTAGCATCTCAATTGGATGATATTATGGGAATTAGATTGACGAGAGCTTCAGGTCCCGGATATTTATTTGTTGTTATTTATCGACTCGCCTCTAAAATAACTCAAGCAAATTTATGGACTCTTGGAGCTTCAGCTGCTGCAGGATTATTTTTAGTTGTAGGTAAAGATTATGTTACGCCAGCAATAAATAAATTATCATCTGTTAAAATTATTATACCTTTTGAATTAATTGTGGTAAGATTTTTTTTTGAATTAAAGCATTAGTCTCGAAATTTCTTTTACATTTTTTTCCTTTTCTTCCACTACCAAAGTTTTTTTAGATGATCATTGCAACCATTGTTTCACATATTTATAATTGGCATGAACTTTATAATGTTCCTATCGTTGGAGCAGTACCTAGTGGACTTCCAACTCCTCATCTTCCAAATCTCAATCTCATACCCGATTGTCTTCCAACAGCATTGGCTATCACAATTGTAACATTAGCTGTTCATATTTCAATGGCAAAAATGATTGCTAAACGTTTATCATATGAAATAGATCCATCACAAGAAATGTATGCTGTTGGATTTACTTCAACTTTATCTGGCTTATTTCCTGTATTTCCATGCTCCACAGCTTTAGGACGAACGATGGTTACGGTTGAAGGTGGAGCTAAAACATTATTCAGTAATGTGTTTACATGCAGTTTATTGCTATCAGTAATTTTATGGTTTGGTCCATTCTTCAAATCTCTGCCTTTATGCATTTTATCAACAGTGATTGTGGTGGCATTGAGGCCAATGTTCAAGAAATTTAAAGATTTGCCACAAATTTGGAGGTTATCAAAATTGGATTTGGTTAGTCATTAAAAATATTCAAAGGATCATCGTCTTTTCGTGCCTCCATGATTACTTTAACCAAAGCATTCATTTTCAGATGATTTGGGTAATGAGTTTCATCGCTACAGTGTGCATTGATGTTATTGGAGGTTTAGCAGTATCCATTGCTTTTGCATTATTTACTGTAATTCTTAGAACTCAATGGTAGCTTTTTAGTCATTAAAACTTTCCTCAAAATAATTGCAGCTTTGTAGGCCAAATTGGGGTGCAAAAATTACAAAACCCATGCTTTCATTAAATGGTAAAACTCTTCGACGAACATGCATATTTAAATTTGAATCTTTTTTGCTTTTTACAAATGCGGAAAGATTTAAAAAAGCTGCATATGAAGTATTGAACAATTGGACGGGACATTTATCGAGAATTCGAGAAACTGATAAAGTAAAATTTTAATAAGAGGCATGAGAGTAATGTAATAATGGCGTATGTATGATTTTTAGACGGGTTTTTATTTTGTTTTTGATTGTTCAGCTTTAAGTCAAATTGATACGATGGGATTGAATGCTATTCGAGAAGTTAGTTTTTTTAGAAGAAAAAAATAAAACTAAAGCAAATATTATCAAATTCTATGGTTGGATTTCATTTACTAAAGCAGATTCCTCCTTTTTCTTTGCTCAACGTTTTATAAAATTAATTCTAAAAAAACTTTACAGGTAATAGCTGAAGTTCAATCACGTACAAATGCAATTATTTATTTTGCAAATGCAAGAGGTTTGCTTCTAAAAAATTAACCAAAGATTTCAAACAAATTTTTTTAGAAGAAATGATTGATCTTTTATTGTATTCAAAAATTGCAGCATCTTATGATGATTTCTTTACATCCGTGGATGAATTTTTAAAATTCATGAATCTCAGCCATGGACCTTTTCAACGAACTAACGAAGCTTCGAATCTTTTTAATAATGTTTGAATTCAAATTGTTGTTACATATTTTGTTATTGTTTTTGTTAGGTTTATAAATTAAAGTTGCAAAGCTTTACTAACATTAGCCATTCATCTCATTTATTTAGTAAAACTACAGCAAACAAAGCATAATAAGTGCAAAAGTCTTTTGAAACGAAAAAAAAAGAATGGCGGGGAAATAATTATTCGATAAAAAATGGATATTAAAAAAATTTCTTCTTCGACTTTCAATTCTTTTCAATCACTTTTTCTAACTTCGTTAAAGGTTTATTACATCAACTTTTCCCAAATTTTTGTTTTACTTTCAAAATGGTTAAGAATAAAAAGATTCAACCTGAAGTATCTAAAGAATTTGTAGAGTATCGTCAAAAAATCCAAGAAGCTGGTGAGTTTTTTTATCTTCTTCCTTTTGCTTCGTATTCATCTAGTTTTATTTTTCAGAAAAGAAAAGTGAAGACGAATTGCAAGAGCTGTTAAAGAAATTGAAACCAAAAATATACAATGAATGCTTGAAGGATATCAAAAAAGCTTTTGATGTGAGTCATTTTTACTATTGGAATATAATATTATGAAAATTGATCCATTTAATTTCAGAAACATGATAACCAAATGATGCTCTATGATTTCTTAGCTCTTAATAATGGTAAACCTTTAATGTTCTTTCATTTTTTTATTTATCCTTGAAATTTTCAGACGAATATGTTAAACCTGGAGCACAAATCATTATCAACTCAAAGCCACCTCGAACACCTCTTATTGCTGAAAATGTTTTCTCTGCAAATGGTACTCCAATAAAATTTTGAATTATTGTTAACCTTTTTGTTTGTATGTTTGTATTGTTATTATCATGTTTATAGTTTGTTAATAATGTTAAGCATGTATTGCTTCAATAAAAGTTGTTTTTACCTTCATTTGATCGTATTTGATGTTTAATGAACCAGAGTTTTCATAAATTCTTTTGTTTATAGCGATTTTAATATAAGAAAGAGTAGTAAGATATGCATGTACCACCTTTGTGGTATTTACAAAAGAAATTTTATAATACAATGCATAAAGGAAGAGGCACTAAATTGAATGTTAGCTCCTGCTGTTTAAAGATGGAAGCATCGGTAGTACAAATGTAAGCGACGATGGCATTGATAAAGCTGTTTTATAAAAGTGAAGCATGATGGAAGAGACATTGAATGGGTTAGGTAAATGTTAAACATGAGTGAGAGAAAATGTTATCTAAGGAAGTGAGCTTGATTCATTACTTGCTTTCATCTCTCTCGTGAAAGCTCCATTAAACTGTGAAATGACAAATAAAATAAGACACAAGTGATAGTTTTTAACAATTTATTAACAATGACAAGCAAATAATATTAAAAAATCATTGCTCAAAGGCAAAAAACAAGTAAAACAAAAGTAGAGAAAAAGCATTATTTACATATGACGGAAGTTGCCCATATTGAGTCCATTAGCAGGATCATCCCTTTCGTATCCAAATTTTCTTGAAAGTTTATTCGGAAAGATAACAGCATAAAGAAAAGAACCAACACCATAGAAAACACCAGCAGTAACAATAGATGCAAAAGTGACAAGACCGTATGCAAACCACCATGGAGTTTTATTTGCTTCTGCAGCATGTGCTGCTGCCTGTGCGGCATGTTTTGAAAGTGGACCAGTATGAGCATTAGTTGAAACAGGATTCTCAGTTTTAGCTCCTTTAGCATTAATAGGGATCCCAAGTCGAAGAGCAAGTGCAGAAAGACAGATGAGAACAGCGTTAGGATCTTGAGCTTCGTACTGAAATAAAGAGAATGACTAACAGATGAAAGGCAAAATGAAAACTTACGAGATCAACAGTTTTGAAAAGTTCACTCTTGTCGATACGTTTTTCAGCAAAGATAAGGAAGAAGCTTAAAGGACGAATGTCATTTCGTTTTTTTTTCAAATTCGCACCAATCTGTCTCCACCTGGCAAAAAATGCTCAATATCGATTTGCACGTAAAAAATGACAGTATGCATGGGAACGACAGTATTTTTTCCCAAGCATACTGTCATTTTTTACGTGCAAATCGATATTGAGCATTTTTTGCCAGGTGGAGACAGATTGGTGCGAATTTGAAAAAAAAACGAAATGACATTCGTCCTTTAAAAGAAGAAATGTTAGTTCGAATGTCAAGAAAACAAGCAAAAAACTTACCCAATATTTTCCATTTGTTTGAAGGCCATTTTACTTTCATTAACTTTCTCGATAGCACCAGGTTTGAGAGCATTAGCAAGTTGACAAAGGACTGCACCATCTTTCAACAAAGACATTAGTTTTTCAACGTTCCCAGATGTACCAAACCCTTGAAAATCATATGTATGCTTTAACCAGAGTCCAATCCAATTAAGCAGTTGTGCAGCCAATTGTTCATCATATTTGCTATGGATTTTTTGTTGAGCTTCAAGAGCAATACCAGATTTAGATGCACGATCAGCCATGATGATTGAAACAAATTCAGAAGGTTCACAGGAAACTGAAAAAATGAAAGTTCAGTGAATGAATGAATGAAAAAGAGCGAAAAAATGGAAGTTTCAAAATTGAAGAAAATGAAGCGAATCATCTTCGCTTCCAACGATTTTAGGATCGGGCATGATAGTGACACGAAAATACAGAAGCAGTGGAAAAAAGCGTGTTTTTAAATTTAAAGCCTATTATGGATAAATGTATTTTACTTTTTGTTTTTTTCCCAAAGAAGCGTAATATCAGAATTTTTTAGCGTTGAAATATGTCTCTTTGTGATTTTTTTTATGAGCTGAAAGATTATATAGAGAGTATTTGAAAAAAAGAATTTTGTGATTATTACTTAAAACTAACTTATCTTTTCTTTTTATAAAGTTTGACTGAATTTTGGTTCATCATTAATGAGTTTTCTTGATTAAGATTTTTCTTTTTGATGAAATAAAAGCTATGAGATGCGATCATCAATTTTTTATTTACAAAGTTATTGCCTGCTTTTCATCACTTTTTGGAAAGTTGCTGTATGTAATAAATAGATTTTTTATATCTTAAACAAAACCTTTTTTTATTTTTTAATACCTCCAGTAAACAGTCATAGACGGTAATCGTTTTTTGTTCCTCCATTTTTGTAAACATCTAAAAATTGAAGAGTATCGAAAAAGCTTCATAAGTTTTATTTTTGTACATTTTAGAAAATCAATTTATTGTTTGTTATAAAAGTATTAGAACATCGCAAGAAAGAACCATTATATTTTATTTTCATGTTTTGTAAAAACAAAATTTATGGATGGAAATAAATAACAAGCCAACAAAAAATGGTGAAACTAAATAAGGCAATAACTGGAAATTCAAAAAGGGTTTCTGTTCCTTAAAATTGTACCATCTTCTTAAATTATTTACGGCGATATTAACTGTATGTCCATGGATGGATTGTTTATTAGTTCCATCAAAAGAACGACTCTCAAATTTTTTACAAATTATTTTAAAAATTTTTTTACTTTCTGTTGCTCCAACGTTGTTTAAACTAAAAAATACTCTAAGGTTTTTATTTCTCTGAAATTTGTTGGTTTTTAAATAGTGCAAAGGATTGAAAGAAAAAACGAACTTTAAGGAGTTTAAGAAAATCGCTTATGTCGAAATCATAATTTTCTGTTGTAAATTTAAATTGAAGCAAAGTATATTCCACGTTTCTATTGACAGACATTAAATCATTTAACCAAGTTTTTGGTAAATCCGTAAAGTAAAATTCATCTGCATAAGGAAAATAATTTAAAACATTTTTGAAAGAAATATCAGAAGAAAATATGCAATCTTCGAATTCAATATTCGAAGGGTCGCCAAAAGCAATGATTCTCAAATCATTTTTGTTGAGATTACATTTGATCAAATGAACAACAGTTAGATTTAAAAAAACATTTTTTTGTTTTATCATATTCTCAATGCTCCTTTGGTTTTTACTTATAACATATGAATTGTAAATAGTATTGAAGTTTGAAGATAGAGCATCAATTTTTTTTGAAATGGAAAATTTTGGGTTAAACGAAGTTTTCATTTGACAAAAAAATTTACACGATTCATGAAGTTTAATTTTGTCGATGGGATTGCATAAAGCAAAAAATCTTTGAAGGATGACGAAATCAAGTTCAAACAAATCAAAAGTTTCTGTTTTCCATGTTGAAAAGAATTTATGATTTGGATCTAAAATTTAAAAAACTTATTATCATAAAATTAAATAACAAACCACGTTTGGGGCAAAATGCTATGTCATGATGTTGAAAACAAACATTACAAAGGTTTTTACATTTGCATATTGGGTCATCAGTAAGATAATTTTTACACAGAAATGAAACGTCAGAATAGTTTAATTTTGAAAATCGATTTGAAAGATTTGGATAAATTCCACAATTTGAAGAATTATGATTGTCATCCTTACAAAAAAGGCACGGTATTGTCATGGCTAAAAAATACAATTCTTAATGAATATGCTTCACTTCCCTTTATAATTCCTTTACTAAAAAAACTCAAGTGTTTTTCAATCAAATTTAAGGCTGAGTTAGAACATGACGGGCGTACAAACGAATAGTTATTTTGACAGATGAATGATATTCGTTTGTAGCTATTAATTTGTTTACAGTGTATGGCAATTGCTGAAGGCATTCTCTCAAAGAAGACCCTTAAATGACCTAGTTCTAATCGATCATCATAAATTTTTTTAAATTTTACTAGAGAACATTTTATTCGCATTTTTAAATAGCTCTGTTCTAACATGGCATGAAAAATGTAAGTAATTTACCTCGAATAAAATTTAATTTTTATTCATGTTTTTGTTATTCAAATCCATAAGTTACTAATACATAAAAATCAAGTAAAAAATGACCAATTGTTTTGAATTTACTTAAATATCCTCAATATCAATGACGTTTAATCAATATCCGTGTGTTTTAAACTTTTTATTAATAAACGCAATTAAACATAAATTAAAAAAATCATTGCTCAAAGGCAAACAAAAAATAAAAACAAAAGTTGAGAAAAAGCATTATCTACATATGACGGAAGTTGCCCATATTGAGTCCACTAGCAGTAGCACCTTTGTTAGATCCCATTTGAAGACCAATGATAGCATCACCTTGTTTGAGTTGTTCTTCAGTCCAATTACGTTTCTCAGCATGAGATTCTTTAGGTCCAACAGATGGTTTGCCAAATTTGTCAGCTTTTCGAGCAAGAGCAGAAAGACAAATGATAACAGCGTTAGGATCTTGAGTTTCGTACTGAAAAAAAGAAAAATGAATAACAGCAAAAAATTAAAATGAAAACTTACGAGATCAACAGTTTTGAAAAGTTCACTCTTGTCGATACGTTTTTCAGCAAAGATAAGGAAGAAGCTTAAAGGACGAATGTCATTTCGTTTTTTTTTCAAATTCGCACCAATCTGTCTCCACCTGGCAAAAAATGCTCAATATCGATTTGCACGTAAAAAATGACAGTATGCATGGGAACGACAGTATTTTTTCCCAAGCATACTGTCATTTTTTACGTGCAAATCGATATTGAGCATTTTTTGCCAGGTGGAGACAGATTGGTGCGAATTTGAAAAAAAAACGAAATGACATTCGTCCTTTAAAAGAAGAAATGTTAGTTCGAATGTCAAGAAAACAAGCAAAAAACTTACCCAATATTTTCCATTTGTTTGAAGGCCATTTTACTTTCATTAACTTTCTCGATAGCACCAGGTTTGAGAGCATTAGCAAGTTGACAAAGGACTGCACCATCTTTCAACAAAGACATTAGTTTTTCAACGTTCCCAGATGTACCAAACCCTTGAAAATCATATGTATGCTTTAACCAGAGTCCAATCCAATTAAGCAGTTGTGCAGCCAATTGTTCATCATATTTGCTATGGATTTTTTGTTGAGCTTCAAGAGCAATACCAGATTTAGATGCACGATCAGCCATGATGATTGAAACAAATTCAGAAGGTTCACAGGAAACTGAAAAAATGAAAGTTCAGTGAATGAATGAATGAAAAAGAGCGAAAAAATGGAAGTTTCAAAATTGAAGAAAATGAAGCGAATCATCTTCGCTTCCAACGATTTTAGGATCGGGCATGATAGTGACACGAAAATACAGAAGCAGTGGAAAAAAGCGTGTTTTTAAATTTAAAGCCTATTATGGATAAATGTATTTTACTTTTTGTTTTTTTCCCAAAGAAGCGTAATATCAGAATTTTTTAGCGTTGAAATATGTCTCTTTGTGATTTTTTTTATGAGCTGAAAGATTATATAGAGAGTATTTGAAAAAAAGAATTTTGTGATTATTACTTAAAACTAACTTATCTTTTCTTTTTATAAAGTTTGACTGAATTTTGGTTCATCATTAATGAGTTTTCTTGATTAAGATTTTTCTTTTTGATGAAATAAAAGCTATGAGATGCGATCATCAATTTTTTATTTACAAAGTTATTGCCTGCTTTTCATCACTTTTTGGAAAGTTGCTGTATGTAATAAATAGATTTTTTATATCTTAAACAAAACCTTTTTTTATTTTTTAATACCTCCAGTAAACAGTCATAGACGGTAATCGTTTTTTGTTCCTCCATTTTTGTAAACATCTAAAAATTGAAGAGTATCGAAAAAGCTTCATAAGTTTTATTTTTGTACATTTTAGAAAATCAATTTATTGTTTGTTATAAAAGTATTAGAACATCGCAAGAAAGAACCATTATATTTTATTTTCATGTTTTGTAAAAACAAAATTTATGGATGGAAATAAATAACAAGCCAACAAAAAATGGTGAAACTAAATAAGGCAATAACTGGAAATTCAAAAAGGGTTTCTGTTCCTTAAAATTGTACCATCTTCTTAAATTATTTACGGCGATATTAACTGTATGTCCATGGATGGATTGTTTATTAGTTCCATCAAAAGAACGACTCTCAAATTTTTTACAAATTATTTTAAAAATTTTTTTACTTTCTGTTGCTCCAACGTTGTTTAAACTAAAAAATACTCTAAGGTTTTTATTTCTCTGAAATTTGTTGGTTTTTAAATAGTGCAAAGGATTGAAAGAAAAAACGAACTTTAAGGAGTTTAAGAAAATCGCTTATGTCGAAATCATAATTTTCTGTTGTAAATTTAAATTGAAGCAAAGTATATTCCACGTTTCTATTGACAGACATTAAATCATTTAACCAAGTTTTTGGTAAATCCGTAAAGTAAAATTCATCTGCATAAGGAAAATAATTTAAAACATTTTTGAAAGAAATATCAGAAGAAAATATGCAATCTTCGAATTCAATATTCGAAGGGTCGCCAAAAGCAATGATTCTCAAATCATTTTTGTTGAGATTACATTTGATCAAATGAACAACAGTTAGATTTAAAAAAACATTTTTTTGTTTTATCATATTCTCAATGCTCCTTTGGTTTTTACTTATAACATATGAATTGTAAATAGTATTGAAGTTTGAAGATAGAGCATCAATTTTTTTTGAAATGGAAAATTTTGGGTTAAACGAAGTTTTCATTTGACAAAAAAATTTACACGATTCATGAAGTTTAATTTTGTCGATGGGATTGCATAAAGCAAAAAATCTTTGAAGGATGACGAAATCAAGTTCAAACAAATCAAAAGTTTCTGTTTTCCATGTTGAAAAGAATTTATGATTTGGATCTAAAATTTAAAAAACTTATTATCATAAAATTAAATAACAAACCACGTTTGGGGCAAAATGCTATGTCATGATGTTGAAAACAAACATTACAAAGGTTTTTACATTTGCATATTGGGTCATCAGTAAGATAATTTTTACACAGAAATGAAACGTCAGAATAGTTTAATTTTGAAAATCGATTTGAAAGATTTGGATAAATTCCACAATTTGAAGAATTATGATTGTCATCCTTACAAAAAAGGCACGGTATTGTCATGGCTAAAAAATACAATTCTTAATGAATATGCTTCACTTCCCTTTATAATTCCTTTACTAAAAAAACTCAAGTGTTTTTCAATCAAATTTAAGGCTGAGTTAGAACATGACGGGCGTACAAACGAATAGTTATTTTGACAGATGAATGATATTCGTTTGTAGCTATTAATTTGTTTACAGTGTATGGCAATTGCTGAAGGCATTCTCTCAAAGAAGACCCTTAAATGACCTAGTTCTAATCGATCATCATAAATTTTTTTAAATTTTACTAGAGAACATTTTATTCGCATTTTTAAATAGCTCTGTTCTAACATGGCATGAAAAATGTAAGTAATTTACCTCGAATAAAATTTAATTTTTATTCATGTTTTTGTTATTCAAATCCATAAGTTACTAATACATAAAAATCAAGTAAAAAATGACCAATTGTTTTGAATTTACTTAAATATCCTCAATATCAATGACGTTTAATCAATATCCGTGTGTTTTAAACTTTTTATTAATAAACGCAATTAAACATAAATTAAAAAAATCATTGCTCAAAGGCAAACAAAAAATAAAAACAAAAGTTGAGAAAAAGCATTATCTACATATGACGGAAGTTGCCCATATTGAGTCCACTAGCAGTAGCACCTTTGTTAGATCCCATTTGAAGACCAATGATAGCATCACCTTGTTTGAGTTGTTCTTCAGTCCAATTACGTTTCTCAGCATGAGATTCTTTAGGTCCAACAGATGGTTTGCCAAATTTGTCAGCTTTTCGAGCAAGAGCAGAAAGACAAATGATAACAGCGTTAGGATCTTGAGTTTCGTACTGAAAAAAAGAAAAATGAATAACAGCAAAAAATTAAAATGAAAACTTACGAGATCAACAGTTTGGAAAAGTTCACTCTTGTCGATATGTTTTTCAGCAAAGATAAGGAAGAAACTAAAACGAAGAAATTTTAGTTCAAATGGCAAGAAGATAAGCAAAAAAACTTACCTAATATTTTCCATTTGTTTGAAGGCCATTTTACTTTCATTAACTTTCTTGATAGCACCAGGTTCGAGAGCATTAGCAAGTTGACAAAGGACTTTACCATCTTTCAATAAAGCATTGAAGGAATCAACATTTCCAGATGTATCAATATCATTGAGACCAGTAACTTGTTCAATCCAATGAAGAAGTTGTGCAGCCAATTGTTCATCATATTTGCTATGGATTTTTTGTTGAGCTTCAAGAGCAATACCAGATTTAGATGCACGATCAGCCATGATGATTGAAACAAATTCAGAAGGTTCACAGGAAACTGAAAAAATGAAAGTTCAGTGAATGAATGAATGAAAAAGAGCGAAAAAATGGAAGTTTCAAAGTTGAAGAAAATGAAGCGAATCATCTTCGATTCCAACGATTTTAGGCTAGTACACGTTCACGACACGAAATACAGAATCATTGTAAAAAGCGCATTTTCAAATTTACGAAATATTTTGAATCCATTCTCCTAATTTTTTTTGGACCATCTTTTAATTTTTTTATGGTCTTATCAAATATGTTCTAAATTCTAATAAAGACAACTCCAAAATGTCATCAAACTGTCTTTTGCGAAAAAATTTAAGAGAAAAAATGTGAAACAATTCATGGTCATTAACCATGTATGTAAGCCATATATATTTCTAATTTATCGATATCAAATTTCTTTCAAATATCAACAAATAAATATGCAAAAAAAGCGATACAACGTTGCATTTTTTAGTTGTTGTTGCTTAACGAACTAAAAAAGGACGATGCAAGCAGCAGCATTTATTTGGAACAGAGACGTTTTTTGTTTCCTTCAAAAAAAAAGAAGGAGACAAGAAATTTTTTGATGAAGAAGCAAATATAAATGTTGTGTTCATTTTTTCATTTTTTTGAGGAAAAAGAAATGATTCGAGAAGTTTTGATTTGAAACGTAAGCATAAAATTTATTGAGACAGAAAAAAGAAATGTTAAAGCATTGATTTTTGGTTGCTTTTTTTTTGAATTAAAAAGGTTAAGCACATATGAAACGCCTTTTTTACAAATTTTTAAAGCTCATAAACAAACATGGAGAAAAAAGTTCGGTTTAACTTGAAGGTGGTAAATTAGTTAAACGGGAAGTTTGAGGATAAAAGAGGTAAGCAAAGAAAGAATTGATTTTCCACAAAAAAAAGTTGTTCAAATTTTGTATGGATATTGTTGGGACAATTCTTTCGATTTTATGGGATAGGATTATTAGCATTACAATTAAACATAATTAGTTAGACAAGTTATAACGTCACTTTCCATCTAAAAATGATGAGTTTCATATTTGCCTGAAGCAAAATGAATTTTTCAAAGATTCCATAAAAGCAATTTTTGTTGCTTTAAATTTTTTAAAATCAAAGCTACTAAAATAAAGAAATGGATTACTTCAAAATAAATTAATACATAGGGAAGCGCATTTCAAACATTGTTTACAACTACCAAAAAGCACTCTTTTGCTCCTTCACCAACTCTTATTTCACGCGTATTACATTTTTATTTTTAGAGAAGCTTGCCGCCGATTCACGCAAAATAACAAAAACAGTGAATAAAAAAGCAAAATAAATAACACAAAATAAAGATGGAAACTCTAACTGATTTTTCTTTTTGGGCGAAGAAATAAGAAGGAGAAAGAAAACTAACTATAAAAGTGCTGCTGTTGGCTGCTGTGTTTCATTGCAACAATATTTCTTCCTTTTTTTGTATTTTGGTGAACAATGAAAACTAAAAGAAAAGTGATCAATCACGCAAAAAGGAGTTCTTCGGTTTTTCTCGATTTAGATGGAAGCTGTGGCCAAAAAAGGAAAAAAAGAAATTGATACAAAAAAATCTTAAATTTTCTTTTTAAAGAAAGAAGAATTCCAAAAAAAGCTGCAGGTGCATCCAACTCTTTTTTCGTTGTTGTTGAAGAAGGCGTTTCCTTAACATTTTTTTGTTATTAAAAAGAGAAGCTGCTGAAATAAAAGAAAGAAGTTATTCACGAAGAAGAAGAATGATTCAAAGGATTTTCCGGTTCTTTTTTTCTTTCTCTTTTTATGGTTAAAAATGTTGTTGTACAATTCCCCTTTTTTACATAGTTTTTGACGTAATGCTTATCAAAAAAAAATTAGCGTTAAAGAATGAGAAAATGACTGAGATTTTTGAGGAGTTTATTGAAAGGAACATTCTTCAAATTCTTACAAGCTTTGATGAGGATTATTTAGTTTCAAAAGAAGAAGACGGACACATTTTTGTAAAAGACAACTGAATGGTGGTAGTAATTTAGCCTCCAACCTTTAAGTTTACTTATTTAATGAATTTTTGTGTTATGAAAACCAAAAACTTTATGGCATAGTTTTTCTGCCATGCGAAGCAATTTTATAAAGTTGCAGAAGTTAATTTTTTCAGAAATTCGTTGCATTTACAACTCGATTTAAAAGTTTGGAAGACATTTTAAAGTGAACAATTTGAGGAAAACGTTGATGACCTTCAAATCCTCCAATTTTCTCAAAATTTAATCGCCTACATTGAGAGACTCTCTTTTTTGAGTCAAAATAAATCAATAATTTCCAATGATTCATTCCATATTTTTAATTTTGTAAAATTATCTCCTTTAAAAAACTTCATTAAAAAATGTATGTACAAAATTGAATAAATGAAAAAAGACAACAAAAAAAGAGAGATCATCGATAGGCATAATAATATCATACTTTTCAATCAACAAAAAATTGAGTAAAAAAAAATTCATGCATACTTAAAATAAACCACGCATAAAAAAAAAGGGAAGATATTTGAAGAAGGTGTGAATGAATGGAAATTTCATGTATCGGATGTGTGAACAGGTACAATTTGAAATTGTTCTCCACCATCCATTGTCATAACTTGAATGTGTTGACCTGGCCCTGCTGACAATGGAATACTTGGTCCAATTTGGGTTGCTTGAATAAATTGTCCATCTTCAAGTTGAATTAATGGATGAGCAATGGCTGTTGAACCATCTCCAGTAGTATACTATAAAATAAATAGATAAATGAAAAAATTAAGCAAAGAAAAAATATTTTAAACTCTTACAAAATATTGAATTTGTGTATTATCATTTAATGTTTGACGTTGCTGGGTTTCATTCTAAAAGAATGGTTTTAGTTAGTTTAAAAATTTGATCAATAAAAAACCTGTGGTTTTTGTTTAGTTAATTCTTCTCTTGGAATAATATCAATAAGAAAATCAAATACTTCATTTCCAGCCACAGCAGCAGCCACATCACTTTTTTGTATAGTTTTTCGACGATTTTGTTCTGTGTGAATCCATGCTCGCAAAGTCATTTCTTCAATTAAATATTCTGCGGCAGTTGAAAGTAACATTGGGGCTTCTGAACTAATCATCTATAAAAATTGTGTGAATACCTATTTTGAAAGATTATAGGAAGCAACAAACTTGACGTTCAGCATTTTCATCAAGTCTCATAATTTTTTTAATTCGAGCAAGGGGTAGCTCAAGATGTTTACCAAGTTCACGAAAATGTTGCTGAAAAGCATATGAAATTAATAAATTATGAGTTTATTAGAGCTAGCGCGTGGCATCCTTGTGTTACATCGCTATGGACGCTTAAGAATATATGAAATGGCCCCACTTGAAATAATTCTTACCAAAGGCATTGAATTAACCTTTTCCAATTTTTTATCCCAAAAATCTTTCAAATCTCTTTCACTTCTTCCATCTAATTGCGTAATATTCGATGATGATGCTTCACCAGACATTTTTAAAACTAAATCTTCTGAAAGAAAAGTCAAAGATTAATTTCAAAGAATATTATCTTAAAAAGTTTGCAAACGTAAAAAACGGTATAAAAACTTTATAAAAAACTCGTTTTAAACAAAAGTAAATACAGACAAAAAAAATTCTGTTACAAAAAAAGTTTTGTTTGTGTTTTAAAAAAAAGTTTTTTTTTCTTTGACAATAAACTAACAAATCAATGAAAAAGAAATAATTTCAAAGAAAAAGAAGAATTTCAAGACACATATGATGACGAGGATGATTGTGTTGTATAATATTTTTTTTGTGTATTGGAGGAAAAAAATCTAATGCGCATACATACATTTTTTTCTTCTTCTTCCATCATCTTCATCAACATTGGAAAAAGAGTTAGTAGCAGCCGAATTTCTTTTTTTTATTATAAAAAAATATTTTCGATTCAAGATCCTAGAGGTTAGCCGTTTCAAGACCATTTAAAAACATTTTATTATTTCTCTAAAAAAGCTCATATTGGTGGCAGCTCGACGACATATTATTTTTTCTTCTTTTTCTGTGATGTGCTTTGACGACTTTGCATTTTGTTAGTTTTCTTTTGCTTCTTGCTTTTCCATTGCTGCTGGTGTTAGTGGTGTAAAAAGCAACAAAACGATAGGGGAAAAATAAGAAGAAAATGCATGGCTAAGTGAGTACTTCTTTTTTTAGTTTTAACAAAAAAATTATTCTGTTTTGTTCGTATTTCTTTAAAGAAAATGTATGTATGTAAAAAAATAGTAGTATAGTCTGTTATTATTGATTTGTAAAAGTATTATTATTTTTAAGTGTTAACACCGTATATTTTTTTATTTCCCGAGCCTTTTTTCATCCTAGTTTTATTGCGAAGCTTCTGAGAAAACTAAATTTTATTTAAAGCCTGTTTTAATTATAATATTTTTTGTTATCAAAAGGACTTTTCTTCAAAGATCATTCATTTGCTTGCTTATCAAATTTATCCATGTAGTTTTGGAGTTTCTCCAAACTCGTGTCTCCAAACTCGTGAATATTTCTGATAAGATTCTTTTTTCTTGTATGCTTGCTCATCATTACCGTCCATATTTGACATCTTTGAAAAGCAGCAGCAAGAAAAGAAAGTTAAAAATTTGAAACTTTCATTATCATGCTTTTTATTTAGTTTTTTCCATTACTTCGTCAACAAGTTGTAAAGTCCATCTTTTTTTTTTTTTTCTTTATCATTAGTAGCTCTATGACAAACGCATCTTTTATATTCCAAAAACAAACAGTGTTCTAATGAGTAATGTATCTTACGCATTTTCTCGGTGCATATTTTTTCCAACTCTTTTACTTTTCTTTATTCTTTCTCGATCGCTTGTTATTACAAAAACATACATATTTACGCCATTTTTTCATTTTTCCTTTGACTTTTGTGTTGCAAATCAGAACAAAATTTAAAAACAACATTTTTACACTTTTTTTTTGTTTTCATCTAAACAATGAACAAAGGATTTTCCCGTTTCGTAAAAGCTTTTATCATATTTTCCCTTTTTTTGTTTAAAAATCTTTTCTCGACGATTGATAATTCATAGAATTTAAATTAAACTTTGATTTATTGCAGGTAATATTCCTAAATGTTATGATTAGAAGTTCTAACATTTTATTACTGTCACCATCATTGTCATATTCAATGGACGAAGAATTTAAAAATGACAATAATAAATTAGAAAAAGAACAAGAACAATTAACATCTTTGCCAATGTCATCGGTATCTTCAAAATTAGTTAAAACAACAACATCTGAAACTGAAACCATAACATCAACGATTTCATCATCAAATAACTGTGATACCACAACAATAGCGGCGGCTATCGTAAATGAGAAAAAACGAGAAAAATTCTCAAAAGATTCTAATGGTGAACGTATCAGAGATTCAGATGGATATCGATTACGTGCTGCTGGGCTTTGTACCAGGCATGGAGAAAGTGGTGATATGGAAATATTACTTGTTAGTGGACGCGGTAATTCTAATTCATGGGTGTTGCCTGGTGGAGGAATAGAAGAAGATGAAAATGCTCAACAAGCTGCAATCCGTGAAGTGCATGAAGAAGCAGGAATACGAGGTACAATTCAATCAATGGTTGGAGAATTTAAAGTTAGTTTTACTTTGAAATTTGCAAAAATGAGACAATCCATCCGAAAAAGATAGATAAAAAGCTTTAAAGACAAAAAAGAGTAAACACATTTATTAAATCTCAATGATCCCTAAACCAAATTAACACAATTACAAAGAATAGTTCTTTTAAAAATACCCGTATTAAAAAACAATGATATTACATTAAACATAATTATGATTACAACAAAAAACTTTTAGGATGATGAAAGGCTTAATCGTACCATACTTTATATTCTTAACGTCATTGAAGAATGTGATGATTATGAAGATGGTCGAAATGGAAGGCAGCGATGTTGGATGACGATTTCTGAAGCAATTGAAAAGATAAAACATTCACAACGGGTTATGTTACAGCGGCTAAGCTTGAATTGAGCTGATATTGACGATTGATAGCTTCACCCAACCATTTAATACATTTTTCTATATTTAAATTATCCAACGCTGATATTGACATAATTGCAAGTTCACCAGCAGTTTCAGAACGAGTATCAGCTAATTCTTGTCGAAATTTTTGTAACATTGTATATTCTTCATTTGATTTTTCTTGATCACATTTGTTAAATAATATCAACAGGGGTATTTGATTCACTCTTTCAAATGCAACGACTTTTCCTAAAAAAGCATAATGAAAAGTAAAAAAATAAAAACTTTATCTACCGAATCGACTAATAAAGTTAAATTCAGAAACAATACGATTAAAAAGAAGGTAATGAAAATAGTTGTGAAACGTTTCATATAAAAGAACCCAAAATCCAAAGCTTTAAAACATAAAAAGCTTAGTAACTGGCAAAGCAATAACAATATTACAAGGTTAATAATTTGTCGGATTATCCGGAGAACAAAAAATACATGAAAGTAAACATTTTGCAAAACAAAGACAATACGCGAAAATGAGCCAACGTAAAGGAAAATAACTTACTAAAAGCTTCTTGAGATTCTTCAATTCGTTCTTCGTTCGATGCATCAATAATATAAATAATTGCATGACACTCTGCTATATATTTATCCCATAAAGTTTGAAGTTCAGATTGTCCACCAACATCCCAAAATATTAATCGAATTCGTCGATGATCAATCTTTCCTATGTTCATTCCAACCGTTGGCGTTATCCTTGATGGCGGTGTCATTGTTGAATCATTGAATATTGATTTCACTCTTTCTAAAAACGTCTAAAAGAAAAACAAGTAGTTAATAGCTTGTAAAAAAGTGAAAAAATAAACTCACGGTTTTTCCAGCATCATCAAGTCCAAGAATCGTCACATAATATTCATCTTTCTTTACCATTTGAGTTATAAGACCTTTACTCAATGCGAACATGGTTTTAGGAATAAATAATAATTACATAAGAGAACTAAGAAAAGATGGAACAAAGAAGCTAAAACATTGGTAAGTAAGTAAGTAGGACAAAACAATGTAAAAATCTTTTCATCGCATTTCAAAGAACAACAAGAAAATGCTATTTGGCGTTCATTCTCGTGTCGCTAATAAGGATTATTTTGAAAGGAAGATATATTTCGAATGTGGTATAAATAATAAAAGGAGGAACAAAATTAATGTAATTTAATTCAAAAAATACGGTATCATATTAGTTAAAGGATGCACATTAAAAATTAGCTGCGGTTTATATCTTTAAAGAAGACATTAAATAATGAAGGTAACCTCATAAGATAAATGTTTGAACATTGGAGATTACAAAAAAATTATGCAAGGTACAACAACAAAGATGATGGAAGAAAAAAGCCGCATTCATTCAAGGATCAAAAGCACTTTCATTTGAAACTCCAACAGATACGTGATTCAAGAAAATCGTTGCGAAACATTTCTTTGCTGTCTCTTTTCAAACTTTTTTCATTTTCCTTTTTTTTAATTCAAAGTTTCAACTTTCAAAATTTCTTTTGATTTTTAAAAGCTTTATTGGTCCATCAACTTTATCAATCTGTTCTGGCAAATTCTCAATGCCTTCAATCAATAAGGATACCCTTGCTGAAATCTTCAAAGAAGCATCCAGAGATCGTCGTGTAAGATTTGGAGAAAGACATGATTTCACTCAAATTGAAAAGCTTTTTCTCTCTGGCAAAGAAAACCTTCAAGTATTTCTTGGAATTTTAAGAACTACAAAATCTGTTAGAATTGATTTTCATCATACATGGTTTACCATTGATGTAAGTTTAACTTTTTTTTTCAAGGAAGTTTATCAAGTTCTTTGTTTTTTAGGATAATTGTTCATGGGATTGTGAAAGATTTCCTCAAGGCTTATGGAATCAAATCGCGTCTTTTGTACCTGTATTGATTGTTGATAACGTCGATAACAACATTTTTATGCCTATGATTAGCCAAATGGAACATAGTCAAAGTAAGTAAATATCATCTATTCTATAGATTTTTTTAATGTAAAGTTTTTTAGGGCTTCGTAAACTTGAAGTCAAATGCGATATCAGTGAAGAAGCATGGCGCTATCTATTGAACACTTCCGTCGATGAAGTTATTGCTCCTCTTCGTACATGGATCTCTATCAATCCTACAGCGGCTGTCAAGGATTCTCCTATCAAAACTGTTGGTGTTTCTGTTGAATATTCTGATCAAATAGGAGATGACGGCGCCAATGTTGTTCAATATTTTGTTCGTTTTTTTTTATAATTTTATACGATAAGTATGTCAATCTCTTTTTTTAAGGATTTCTTCAATACGTTTGATGCTTCTACAAAAATTCTCAACATGAAAGTTGGCCTTCGCGACACTTGGAATGATTTCTTAATTGGCCTGACAACCGAGCATCAATCTCGCCATGTTGAAAACTTGAACGTTGAATTCCATGAAGTTTATGATATTCCCATGATTGCCAACGTTGGATTAACAGGTCTTCTTGAACATTTTCAACGGGTTTTCCCTAATTTGAAAGAAGTGAATATGAGTGTTAAAACCATCGATGGAGAAAATTTCTTTGGAGTTTGGATTTTATTTATTTACGCAACTAATCCTTTTTGTTTTTTAGCCTTTTGTTCCACATTCCGAATTTGCTACCGCCACCATCAAAGAACTTACCAATCAAGTCACGAAAGCCATTATTGCTTATAAACTTTATTTGAACTGGATCCGTGTTGATACTATTAAATGGGTAAGTAATTTTCTAGTTAGCTGTTTTGTAATTTTATGTTTACAGGACATTGATGATGTCTCTGGTTTTTGTAACACTTTGGAAGCCTTGGAGTTCAATTGTGAAGCTTCGGAAGAATATCAAGAATGGATGAAAGAAACGGAACTTGGTGAAAACAAGTTTTTTAAACTCGAATTCCATCTTCAAGGGTATGCTTCGTTTTCTGATTTATAACTAAAGATTTCTTTTTCAGTGATGAAACTACTAGTGAACAGCATCGTGAAATGATGGATGATCTTGGTCTTAATGATGATGAAGAGGATGTTTACTATGGCTATGATAACGATGAATATGCTAATGATGACGATGCAGATAACTTTGATGATTATCAAGATTTTGAATATTAAATGTGTTGTTTTGTCTTTATAATTACTTTTGTTTCCTTTGTTTGTTCCACTTTTATATTGTAGCTATAATAATTTTGCCAGTGGAATATTTTTTTATTTTTTTGTTCTAATAAATGTTATTGATTAAAATGCTGTAATTTCTGGAAAAGGTTATTATGGATTCGATTTTGACATAAGCTTTCGGTAGTAGCAGTGTAATCACTGACATGTTTCAAATAAAAGAGCTTTAACCCACTTATCACTTATAATAATTTTTATGAACTGTTTATGTATGTTACTTATAATTTTATTAACAGAAGCTTAATCGAAAACATAGCGACAAACTCAAATAAAAATCTTTCTAAATTTTAAAAAGTAATTTGAAACTTACTGTGAAACAAAAGTTCATTCCAACGTTTTATTTTTTGACATATTTGTGTGGTTGTTTGTTTTTGAAACGGATTCATGTCTCCTCCTTCTATTTCCTTTTAGCTTTGTTACCGCTTTCATTCATTAATGCATTTTATTTTATCGGTAGAATCTTAATTGAAAACATTTTATCTTAGGTTTATGTTCAAAGCTTTGACTTTTTGGATTTACACAAACATTAATTTTAACCAGCAAAGTTTAGGATTCTATTAACTTCACGAATTCTTTGTTTTTTAGCTTCTAAAATAAAGAAAGAGCAGAGCCAGTTTCAAAAAAAGGTGGAACAAAGAGATGCAATTTCTTTCAACGTTTTATTTTTTTTTGCGTGATTTGCTACAAAAATCTTAAGTCGTTGTTGTTGCATCAAATATTTAATCTAAATTACTGTAAGCTACAAATTTCCACCCAGTTTTACTTTTCACATCATTTTTTAATTATAGTTTGTTTATTGAAGTAGTTTTGGTTTTTTAGACTTTCACATTGCTAAAAGTTTTTCTTTTAATTACATAAAATTTAGTTCCACAAGACAACAACAGCCCACTTATTTGCTGTGGTTTTATTAAAGCATTAACACCAATAAGAATATTTATCTTTCAGTTTAAAAATGCCATCAAGTCGTGAAAACCGTCATTTAAAATTTGTTAATACTGTTACAGCTCATAGTATTTCAATTACAATGAATGCAATACTTTTCATTTTAATTATGAGGCATAGTTGTAAATTATTGATGTCATATAAAAGGATATTACTATTAACGGTTTTATGCGATATTGCTAATTGTATTGTTGGTGTTTGCATTCAAGGGGTTTGTAAATTTTCTAACACATTTTAATGAAGTTTTTTGAGTTTAATGGAAGCAGACATCTTTTTGCTGTGGTAATAAATTTTTTGAAATTAAGATTGTCTTTTATGAAAAAATACATAAATCGGAGATTTAAAGAAAAATTTAATTTTCTTAAACCAATTTTTAGACGATTGTAACAAACAATGGAATTTATTACACTGTTGCTGAAGGAATCTTGGGAAATTTAAAACCCTTTCAAGTTGATATTGGAGTTTCATTGAATATTTTCTGTGTGTATTTATCAATCACGATTTTACCTGTCCAGTACATATATCGATACCTTCTTTTAATTCACAAATATTGCCTTCAATTACGATATTTTTTCTTTTTATGCGGCGTTGCAACATTTATTCCATTAACAAATAGCGTTTTTTGGGGAATAAAATTTTGGCCCAATGAAAGCTTTAAGAATTATTCAAATTTTTTGGATAATGATTTATGGCTCCTTGAAGATGGATCAATTCCTGGATTTGCTGCAGCTCCATTATCTGAACTTACATTTAACCTTTTACTAACTTTAATAATTTATATTTATGTTTATTTAATAATTATTTATTGTAGTTATAAAATTATTCAAATGTTGCATCGATCTAAAGCAACTATGTCAATTCAAACTCAAAAACTTCAATCACAAATTACTTTTATTTTGTTTATTCAGGCAAGCCATGATTGTCTTTTTTGCAACGACTTTTAAACCAAATAATAATTATTTTAGGCATTTGTACCATTAATTATTTCGGTTATTCCAGCTTTGACTGAATCCTTATTTGTTTTAATGAATCCATCATTGGCAGCTAAAGGCCATTTGATTGTAATGTTTGCAGGCGCATGGACGCCTCTTGCAAATCCATTATGTACTATTTTTTTGATATCAAGTTATCGAAAAGCATTATTTCGCTATGTCAAAGCTTTATTCAATCGTAAAAATTATGTGATTAATAACAAAGTTGCAACCATTGCATCAAGAAATGATATTCCCACTAATTAGCTTATTCTGTTTTAAAAAACAGTAAAATATATTAATTTGTAAAGCATTAATATAAGATTAAATAAATTAATAAATATAACTTTTGCTAAACAAATATTAAAGATTCCAAAAACCTTGAATGTCGACGATTTTTGGATATCTTTTTTTTTGTAACAAAGAACAGCTTTTTTGAGGATTATTTCATGGGTCATAAATGCAAAAGATTATTATATGAAAAAACTTAAAAGGTCAAACAAAAAATAAAAGCAATAAACGTTTGTTTGCTTCATTTCACGCTTTTTTGCCTCAAGGCAAAGAAGCAGCAATCTCAACAAAGATTACACATTAAAAAAAAGCGAGGAGTGTTTATGCTTGGAAATACGTTGTTGACACTTTCTTCCTTTTTAAAGCGTCATTCAAAAAAGTTTGTACTGTTAAAATTAAATAAAATGCTTCCTTGTATCCGAAAAGTTTTCTAAAAAAGTAATTAATTTGATTTTTAAAAAATATTGATGAATGGTCAAAACCGTCTATAAATATACCGACCGAAAACTCCCACTCATTAATTTTCTAGTTTATTTCCGCTTTTCACAGATTACATTTTTAAATGATAATAATCTTATGACTATTTTAATTTTCTTTAAAAATAAAAGTTTTTGGGTTTAGTTTGAATTGGTAATGTGATATTTTTTACCCCATTTTTTGGCATATGAAGTTTTTTGCTTCTTGAACTTCCTGTTTTTTGTGTGGTATATTTTCCTTTGTGAACGCAATCCACTCTGAAAATAAAGCCATCAAAGAAAGTGAACATTCAAAGATTTTCTGAAGGTTGTATTTTAATTTTCTCTTTATTCCACTTTATTTTTTAAATTTGTATTTGTTTTGCTAATGACGCGATTAAGAATCGAACACACGTACACAAAATTTATAACAAAAAAATATAGCCAAAAAACATTATTATTCTCAAAATACAATACAATACTTAACTTGAAAAAAGCCTTAAACGCTGACTAATTTAATTAATTCGAGATTTTTTTTCTTCGAGTTTATTTTTATTTTGAAACCACCTATTTTTTAGATCGAGAAAATTATGGAAGAATGGATCGAAATAACTTGTTATATTTTAAATTTTATTTTTGCTTTAACTACCGTAATTATTTTTATTTATTCACGAAAAATGAGAGCTGAAAAAATTTCTCAACTTCCAAAAAATTTGAGGTAAAAATTTATTTTGATTGTTTTCAAAGCTTGAATAAAAACTTTTAGGTTATATTTAATTTTATGCTGCTTTCCATATTCAATAATTATTTCATTTTTATCAATCATTTTATCCATATTATATTTTATTCATATTGAAACAACAGCAATAAATTATTCAAAAATTTTGCTAATATTATTTTCATTTGCATCTCAGCAATTTCGATTTTCATTACTAATATTAGCGGTGGAAAGAATTATGGCTACAATATGCCTAGGAAAATATGGTGAATATTCGGGTGGAATTTCATTATTTGTTTCAATGTTTATTTTTACATATTTTTTGACGGCTGTTTATGTCTTTTTAACCATCAGTGGTAAGCTTCGAAGACGCACGCAATTTATCCTTAAAATGACCCAAATTTTAGATCTTTTATTTTCAAATGGGTCCACTACCGTAGATTATTACAATGTTTATTATGTATTATTTTTGCATGCCACAAGTTTATTCATCGCTAAAATCCTTCATATTACTAACAAACGAATGTATAAATTACTCGCATATCGTATCACTTTGAGACAACGCTTACAAGTAAGGAGTCTCAGTGAAAACTTTTAGGTTAATAAACGCTGCTCACTTTCAGATAGTTGAAAATGTAAAAGTTTTAAAATTTCTTTGGCCAACAATATTTATTTTTGCGATTTTTGCTCCCATTGGACCTTTGATTGGCCTCATTTATACTGTTGCTACAAATGTAGCTTCCACATCGCCTCCCATTGTTTTTACACAAATGGTAAATCTAATTTTTCAAAGAATTTTGTATTAATTTTATTTATTATTTTCAGTCCTACAATTTTTCATTTGTATTAATGATGGGATTTCGAGTTAAAAATAGTTTGGAAACTATAAAATTCGATACTGAGAAACCAATGGCAGGCGTAAAAAGTCCATTGGGTAAACAAATTCCAGTGAATATTCAAATGGATTATTATTTTAAGCAATTAGAAGATCAATGGAAACGATATTAAAATTTTTTTTAAAACGTTAATAAATAAAACTTATTACACTTGTTTTACGCTACAAAAAATTTATTTCAAGACATTTTTAAAGTTAACATTGGTTTGTTATTAAGATATTTATGAAATCATTTCAGCTTCTGCTGATTTTTTAAGTTGCTCAATGACAGCTGTTTGATTAACATATTCAAAAACGTTGGGAGCAGAAAAAAAGATTCCGCAAGTGCCACCAACGGTTACAGCAAAAAATACATAAAGTAGTAAACGATCAATCACCATTGCAACATATTTCCATTCTTCTCGAATCTAAAAAAATTTCGATAATTTTCTAGCACTTTTTTTAAGCCTACTAACCCTTTTGTATTGATTATCTTTTCTTAAATGTTCTGTAATATATTCTATGGCATCCATAGCTTTAATAGCTTCTTCACTCAAAACTGTATTTAAATCATCTGAACAATTTCGAAATGATGGAAATCTTTCTTGCCTTCCTAATGGAGAACCGTGTTCGATTTCCGGCAAAGGTGGTGGAAGTAAAGCCATCTCTTGATGCATGCCATTAGGAGTTTTAGGACTTGTTGTCGTTTCTTTTTTATTCGTTGTTGGTCGTCGTTGTCGATTCAATGAACAATATGGGTGATGATGAATCTAAAAAATTGATACGTCGTCAGTAAGTTCTCACGTTTTTTGCAGCTTTTAAACTCACTTTAGCTTCATTCATTTCAATAAATTCTCCTGGAACATATTTTCGATTTCTTCCTTCATCTCCCATTCCGCCCCTACTTTCAGCTGGAGTGGTTTCACTTTTACGTTGTTTTCTTTCAATTCTGATTTTTTTATCTTCTTCATAATTGGGCCTTCTCATAATTAAGAATAATGGTAAATACTGTAAAAATACCATTTTAACCCATGCTGGCATTGAATGAGTTGTTGGGCCACGAAAATAAACATTAATTATAATTACTGTAACTACAATGGTAATTATATTCATTACAAATGTCATCAACAGATATTTTGCCATTAAAGGAATGGTTGAACTTGTCGGAGGTAAAATTTTTGACACCAGCAATAAAAAGACGACCAAAGCGAGGAGGATGCTAATAGCTAAAGTAATTTTTTCGCTTGCTTCTGCTGGAAGATAAAAAACCATCATAGAGAGAAATGCCATTAACACAGTTGGAATAATCAAAATCATTGTGTAAAATAAAGTTTTTCTGAAATAAAGGCGCATTATTGGATTTTACGATTTAAAACTTTTATGGCTAAATTTTAGCAAGTTAAAAACTTTTGCAAATTGCAGTTACCTTCGAATTCTGATTTGATAAGCAATTTTAGATTTCTTTTGTATCAACTCTCCAGGAACTTCCATTAAATCCCATATTCCACTTGGAGAATAATCATTTAATTCAACTTGTCGCTTTCCCATCAAATATTTTATCGTTACTTCATCTTGATTAAATGTCCATGAACCAAATATCATTGCACAAACCTTCAAAACTTTTAAGTTATTAATTGGTTGCTTTTATGGTTTCTAAAACTAACTTGCTCGTCGAAAGGGAAATATTCGACATCAATGGTGCATGAACTTTTATATATGGCTGGTGGAACCCATAACATTTCACCTGTATGTTCGACAACCACGTTGGAATAAAAGCTAACTTCATAATTTCCATCTGCGTTATTGAATAAAACTAAAATTTTCGAGGGAATGAATATAAATTTAGAAAAGTATGAATGAATTTTTACCAATATCAGGCAACCATACTTTATCAGGTGGAACTCGAATGGTTTTAATATTACCGTAATCGGTTGGCTTCCATTGAAGTTGATAATCGTGCCATCGCTGAAATGCGGATTTTTAACTTTAACTTTTAGAGATTTTTAATTCAAATTGAAACTTACCATGGTTGGCCAAACATTAGTTTGCATAATTTGATTCTTTTCATCCACGTTTATCAATAAAACTAAAGCAAGTGAAAAGGAAATTTCCACAGGAGATGATGTTAAATTTTTCACTGGGCGAACAAGTTGATTATATCCTTTAAAAATATGCTCAACTAAACGTTCTTCATCCTCGGATGCTGAAGCAACTAAAAATATTTCTGATTATCGAAGGAGTTTTATTTTTCATGAATTTTAGTGATCCTGCTGTTGTAATTTTGTCAAACTTTTTAGTCTAATTATTTTTGTGCTAAATTTTTTACTTTTTGCAAAAAAGAATTTTCAATAAATTATTTATTTACAAATTGTCCTAATTAATTAATCATAAACATTTTTATTTTGAGCAATAAGCCTTCGAATAATTTGATGTTGATCAACAAAATCAAATACATGTGGCGCAGAAAATATAATTCCAACTGTCCCACCAAGGGTTATTCCAAAGAATATTACCAATAATAATCTATCAATAACCATTGAAATATATTTCCAATCATCTCGAACCTAAAACACAAATAAATATTCGACGAAAAGGAAAAATTCACTTAATAAAATCCTAGGAATAATAAACAAACTTTTTTGCTTACCTTTTTAATGCTCATTTCTTCTTTCATATGTTCTGCAATGAATGCAATAGAATCCACGGTGGCTTTTAGCTCATGTGAAACTCTTGTTTCATAACTTCGTTGCGCTGCATCCACTTGAGGATTAACGCTTCCATTCAATGTGGATGATTGAGGATCGGGCGCAAAAGTATATTTCCCTGATAACAAACTACTTTTAGAATTACTCAATGGAACCCGAATTTTTGGTTCTAAATCTCCTCTTCCACCCAAATCAAGCCTTTTTCCACCACTGCCAGTGGGAGCAGCATCTTCACTTTTTGTTCTCTGTTGTGTGAACATCGATTTATTCTTTTTCAATACTTTTCGTTCTCTCGTTTTTGGTGAATCATTCATTTCAAAATTATTATTATTTTTTGGTCGTTGTTTAAATTGTTGACGACCAAAATCGGAGAATGGAAGAATTGTTGCAGCGATGGATGGCATAACCAAACCTTAAATCCAAATCCAAATATTTTTAAGGCATTGAACAAGGATAAAAAAGCCTTACTAGCATCAAAAATTTCTTCAGCACAATATTCTTCAACAAAATATCCATTAAAAATTGGGATTCTTTCTGGTCGTTTCATCATTAAAATGGTTGGTAAAAATTGTAAAAAGATGGATCGAACAAATTTCGGCATTGTATGGGTTGAAGCTGAACGAAAATAAACATTGATAATAATTACTGTGGCCTAAACATATCCAATCAAAAGGTTTAAAATAATTTTTTCTGGTCATCAGACTCACCATGATTGTAACAATATTTAGAACAAATGTAAGTAACAGATATTTAGCCATTAATGGAATGGTATCACTTGTGGGAGGTAAGATTTTGGAGACGAGTAATAAGAAAACAACTAAAGCGAGCAAAATGCTAATTCCCAATGTGACTTTCTCAGAGCATTCCGCTGGTAAGTAAAAAACCATCATGGAAAGAAACGCCATTAACACCGTTGGAATAATCAAAATTACAGTGTAAAAAAGAGTTTTTCGACGAATAACAATTTGAAATTGGATTCTTGATTGTTTATCCACAAGTTGACCAGGCACATCCATAACATCCCAAATTCCGCTATAGCTATAATCTTCCAATTCAACCCATTGTTTATTATTATACCATCGAAGCTTAACTTCATCTGAATCATATGTCCATGAACCAAATGTCATTGCACACACCTTAAAGAACTCAAGTAATCAATTGGTAGTGAATCTAGGAAGTGACTACTTGCCTGTTCATCGAATGGAAAATATTCCACATCGATTCGACATGAGCTTTTATAAATTGCTGGTGGAACCCAAATTACATTTCCTTGATAATCCACAACCACATTAGAATGATATGAAACTTCATAATTTCCATCGGCATTATTAAACCTTCAAAAGCTTTCTATGAAACTCTTCTAAAAGCGTAAAAACTTACAAAACGATATCAGGAACCCAAACTCGATCTTGTGGAACTCGCATACTTTGAATTCCACCAAATTCTCTTGGATCCCAACTAAATTGACAATCATTCCATTTAAAAGTTAACCAAACATTAGTTTGCATTATTTGATTTTTTTCATCCACATTTATTAACAAAATCATAGCCATTCCAAATTCAACGTAAACTATACTTGAATTATGACAAGGTGAAGGACGAATTAAATGATTATAATTTCGAAACATTTCAATCACCAATCTTTCTTCATCCTCATTCGTTGGAGTTAAATCTGTGTGGTCTAAAAAAACTCAATGAATTTTTTTTGTTGTTTTTGTTGGTTTGGATTTATGAAGAAGAAACTCTTGAGACTTTTTTTTAAAGGAAAGAAAGAATGTTAGTTTTTGATTGATAACTGAAGCTAAAAAAAGTGTTCCGGGAGGACATCGTGAAAAATGGGTTTGGTATGAGATTTTTTAAATTAAAAAATAACTTTGGAACTCGTATTTCAAAATAATAAAAAAGAATGAATGTTCTGAAGCAAAATATTTAGATTGGAGCAGGGAAAAGCTATTCTGGAAAAATATGTCAGGAAAAAGAAGTTAAAAATTTAGAGCATACTCGCTCGCTCGCGTTTCCACCTTAGATAAAGAAGAAGACTTACATATATTTTACTCATATATATATTTTATTGTAGTATTAGAGTTTGCAAATAAAATGAAGAAGACTCACCTGGGCCATAACCGGTTTCATATGAATTTATAATTTGACTTCCAAATATTCTTGGAATAAATGCTAACAGCCAAATTAACCGCCACAACCATTGTAAAACTTGGAAGATGTTTTTCATTTTTTTACAATATATTTTTTTCAAGTTCACAAAACCTCATCATGACATTTTCATTTTCAACGAGAATTCAATCCATTGCAAACAAAGAAAAGCAAAAATTCACAGCTTTTTTCTTTTTCAAAAAAGTTGCGAATAAAAATATCCGAGATTTCAATCTTTCTTATTTTCTTCAGGCGTCTTCGTTCTTTCTTTCGTACGTATTTTTAGTTTTCTTCAGTGTCAATATGTATGAAAATTTGGTGGCACGTAACTGATTTGATTACTTTTGTTTCCTCAAAAAAAGAAGAAAAATTTGTTTCAATAAAACATAACAAAAAAAGAGAAGAGATGTCAATGAAAGAAAATCTTTCAATTTTTTTTTTTGACGGCACAAACAAAAAAAAGTAAGAGAAACTTTTTCTTATTTTTTTTCCACGGGAACTTCAGAAAAGCCACGAACACTCCAAAAATGGAAAAAAGATGAGTTGTCCTCTCTTGAAGAAAAAGAGAAAAAAATTCCTTCAGAAATTTTAAGTCTTTCAAGAAAGAAAAAAGAAGGCAGCAGCAAGCAGCATTAGAAGAAGGGGCAGCAAAATGTCAAACGGTGCTTTTGTTTTTTTGATGGATATATTTTTTTGTATATAAATATATTATGGGCGGAGTTCCATTTTCATCATTTAAGATGCCATCAACATTATCATCATCGTCTTCATCAGTATTTGGGTTGACTTCAAATTTGCAGCAGTAGCAGCAACGATGACCAAAACTAAGTATTGTTTTTCTTCTTTTAAAAAAATTAAGGAGAAGGAAGAACAAAATAAGAGAGAAAAAAACATTATTGACTTTTGTTTGTTTTTAAAAACAAAAAAAAAGATGCAATGAAAAGAAAGTTAGTTTCATGACTTTTTTTTTCAAAAAAAACCGCTAATAAAAATTAAATGAGGAAAAAATAAGGATGGAAAACTTATCCTTCAACGACGTCGAACTCAGCATGTGTGAAAATGGAACATTTCTAATTTGACAGAATATATTTTTAATTAAACATTAAAACAAAATAATACCTAACTTTAAACGCGGCATATTAAAAAACAAAATGGAAATATTTGAAAATGACGCATATTAAAATTAAAATAAAAGCAAACACTTTTCAGAAACATTTTTGTAAAAAAAAGCAATAACAAAAAAAGAACAGTTCCTATTTCGATTATTTACTCAAAGTTGTTTCAAAGAATAAATATACAAAAAAGTAATTTTAAAGTGCATAAAAAACGAAACCGTCACTTTGATGTAATAAAATATGTTACGGTAATTGTTATAAAAGAAAACGCCTCTAAATCTGTTTTTCTTGTTACATCATTCAATTTGTCATTTATAAAGAATAACAACCATTAATGAACCATCTTTTTTAACTCCAATATTTTATGTATAATTAAGGAAGATATAAAAAACATAAAAATTTAAAAGGAATGTCTTCATTTTTTTAGAAAGTGAAAAAGTTAAAAGTTATTTTTCTTATTGAAGAAAACGTTTTAAACTTTTGTTTATAATCTTTCAAGATATTGCTTTAATTACAAAACTCTGGGTTAAATTGCTCTATCACTTTTAATACTGTAAGTAACTTTTTATATGCAATGCAATACAGCAGAGCAGGATCACTTCAAAATAAAGTTAAAAAAAACTTACGATAAAAGCAGGTGATTGAAATTAATAAAAATATACAAAAATTAATATTTAACAGTTTGCACCATCTGAAGTTGGCTGTTGCCATAATTGATTGCTGCTAAAAGAAACAACAAAAAGTTAATAAAATGGAAGCTTATCTAAAAGGTAGACAAGAAACACACGAGGTAGAATAATAAAATCGTTAAGAAAAAATTATGCTTTGGATGAATGAATTTCAATAATGAAATTTTTTTAAGGTTGAAAACCATCAAAAAAAGGAAAGGGTTTTTGTTTTAAAAAAAGGCAGAGAAAGATTCAGTTTTAAATTGAGGCACCAAAAAAAATAGTTAATTTCCGGTGCAGTTTTTGAAAGCAAGCAGTTGAGAGAAACGTCAATGAATAAGAGCCTATTTATGTAATAATACCAAAAATAAAAATGGAGTTGAATCAATTTTTCAAAAACATTAAAAAAGCTCTAAATTTTAGAATTTAAGTTTTCTTTCTTTTTGTTAAATAAGCGAGCATAAACAAGAACAATAATAACGACAAAGATTATGCCGCTGCCACCGTTTTTTTTTTGTTGGAGGGTATTAACTTCAAATTTCAAAGAAGAAATGCACCAAGCTTTTTGGCTTTAAAATAAACGATTTTGGTTGGAGAAATTTTTAAAAGTTCAAAGTAAACAACTGCTAAAAAGTTTGTAAGAAATAGTTCAGATGCTTTGATATTTCTGCAGATTAAAAATTCAAAACAATTTTTTTAATCTGTGCTGCCATTTCATTTTCTTCTGAGTAAAAAAATAGTAACATTTTAATGCTTTTAATTAATTACAAACTAAACCAATATGATAAAATAAAAAAAAGATATAACATTATTTTTTGCTTAGTAACCAGAAGCAGCTCCATGTTCGCTTGATGATGATGAACAATGAAATATTGAACGCAAACAATGGGAAAAGACAACAACAAAAAATATGTCAAATCAAATACTTATCAAATTTTAAAATCTTTTAAAAAAAGAAAAAAACATGTAAAGAAGAAGATTTGGAATTCTGAGTTACAAAAAATAATTATAATTCTTAACCAATGAAAAATGAGTTTCAAAAAAACTTAAAACAGAAAAAATTTACAAGTTTCAACTATGATGGCGAAAATAATGGTGGTAATATTGTTGTTGCACCAAACAAACAAAAAAATAAAATAGTTTTATTTCATTTCATTTTCATTTGCAACAAAATAATGTGTAAAATGGAATGGAAATTTGAGGGATAATGGATTGAATAAAGCTAACCAAAAAAGAAGAAGAGGGAAAAAACATTTTGTTTTGGGGTTGCTTTCTTCTTTTTTCCATTATTTTTTGAGTAAACGTATGTAGATAGATAGAGATAAAGATGCCTTTAATATACATACATAAACGAGAAGAAAAAATATGATGGCAATGTCTTATTGAAAATTGAAAATAGGCCCTTTTTCGATAAGTGGTTTTTTTTCTTCATCGATATATGCATGTTTATGTAGTTTTGAGAGTCGACTTTTTATTAAAATGAAAATTATGAAGAGTGTCGCTCATGTTATTCGAGAAATTTTGCATTTGTGTTACAGGAAGATTCTAAAATTATGTGTTTTGAAGAAGTTTGATTTCCTCATTTTTTTGTTTCAGTAAATTTATTACATTCTTAAAATATGGTTGTAACAAATTGGTAATCGGGTTTTTACGTTAAAATGTTGTTGCGCCTAATTTTTTATTCTCTGACTTCTTTCGATATTTATAAATGTCGCTCTTTCGCTCGAAGGTTCTAAATTTTTTAAATATTTTATGTCAAAGCTCTAAAACAAAACCATTTTTTTGTGCTTTGACTTTCCCTTAAATTCTACCAACAAATATTTTTTCCATAACTCCAATGGTCATCAATCTTTTCCTCCACAAAAAAATTTCATGCTTTCATTTTTTTGACAAAAGATTAACTTCCACTGGTCACTTTTTCTATTTTCCTTTACTCATCTTTGCTTAAGTATCATTGAATAATGACTTATTTTCTTTTGCTTCCGGGTAATCTTCTTTTTTCTTCTTCGAGTCTTGTTTTGTTTCGTTTATTTTCTTTGTGTTGTTTTGCTTGAAATCTTTATTTTTTAGCATTAAAAACAAAAACAACGAAGAAGACTAATAGCCATTACTTTTAAAATTCTAAAGCATTAAATATTAATCCCTTAACTTTTTGGGTTTTTTGTCTACTCAAAAATACTGACTTTTGTTTTTGAGAATGGAGCTGGAAAAAAATAAACAAAAAAGAGTATTGTGTTTTGAGATTTAAATCAAATTTGCTGTCGATTATTAATTTTAATTTGGTTTTTCATTTTGAAAGTTTAAATTATTAAATAAATCATTTATTTTTATGCTTACAGTTTACAGAAAAAAGGGAAGAATAAAGATGAAAGAGACCCTAATGATATGTTTCAAATTCATAGCAAAAAATTAAACGGAAAACAATGGAGCAATTTTTCAATAACAATAAAAGGCAAAATAATAACCTTTAAAACGAATATTTTTTTCATTTTTTTAAATATTTTTTCAAGAGAACTAATAATAATAATTTTATATTACTTAAGCTAAGGCAGCGGTATTATCATAAATATTAGGAGCTCTAAATATAATAACAAGTGTACCAATTACACATGCAAAAGTAAATGTTATAAGAAAAACCCGATCCATTACAACTGAAATATATTTCCAATCTTCAACAACCTGAAAATTTGAATGAGTTTAAAGTTAAGATAAAAAATTTCGAGTAAAAGACACGGATCGCGAAATAAAAGCATGATTTGCTTCGAAGCAAAAATGAAAAATTTACGTTTTTGCGGTTATTAATACAGAGTTTAAAGCTTTACCTGTTGATCCTCTTTATCATTTCTTAAATGATCAGCAATATATGTAACAGAATCAACAGCACTTTTCATTGGAGTATGCTCACGTTGAAAGCTACTTCGTTGTGAACTGCTTCCCTGATAGGAATTGCGATTAGAATTTGGATAATTTGGTGATAAAAAATCCATCTAAAAATAAGTTTATTTTCTTCCATTCAAATCAAGTGACGAAGCTTACTTGATCGAATAAAGCAGAAAAATTATGATCTCTCGACCTTATCGAAAAACTTGGTCTTGAATCACGTTTTTTTCCACCCGCGGCCGTTATCATTGCTAACTAAAATAAATTTTATTAGATTAATGAAATAAAACATTGATTGAAGAATAATTCAGAAAAGGATACAATCGACATCTATCAATCTGAGGAAGGGAAAAAAATTTTGTTACCGCAGTAGCATTAGAAGCTTTGGAAGTATTTTTTGCCATAGGCGTTGGTCTTCTCATAAACAAATAATATGGTAACCAATCAATAAATATTTTACGAATCCATGGATGCATTACATGTGTTGCAGGGTCACGATAATGAACATTCTAAAACGCTATTTAATCAATTTCTCTCTTTTCAAAAATAATCTTACCAAAGTAACCACCGTTACAATAACACTCAAAGTAACCAAAACCATAGTAAATAAAAGATATTTTCCAATAAGTGGAATAACCAAACTTGTGGATGGAATGATTTCAACCAAAAGTAAAAAGAATACAGTCAAAGAAATAAGAATGGAAATACACAAGGAAATCTTTTCACCGCCACCTGATGGAAGATAAAAGACAAGAACACAAAGGAAGCCCATGCCAACAGATGGAAAGATGAGATTCACCGTGTAAAAAAGGGTTTTTCTTCGAAGATGAATTTCGTATGTGAGATCTATGAATGGAGCTTCACAACATGGATATCTAAAAAAAAATCAATTATTTACCTTTTTGTTAGTAGTTATTTTTAGATACATAAAACGCTGGTGCACTTAATAATTAGAGTAGCAATGCAAAAGCTTATAAAAACATGATTGACTTCGAGCAAAATTTTGAACTTAAGTTTACATCCATTAATTGCATTTTGGTTTTAGTACTTATTTGAAAATTTTTACTTTTGGTTAATTTTGGTTTTACAAAATATTATTTTTATGCATTTTAAACCTTCAACTTGTTTATTCTCAAACTACATTAACCATCCATTTGTATATTTTTTTTATTGCATCAACTTTTAGTCGAAGCAGCAATTAATTATTCTTTCTATATGTAAACATCCGGTGGTTTTCCCGCCATTTCCTTTGGTAAACTTCATTTACAATTCCATATCTTCTCCACTTTGAATATCCTTAACCAAAATCTCACGTTTACAATTTCACGTGAGAGGAATTTATTTTTTATTTTGTTTTCTTCCTTGTTTACTCAAAGTTCAAAAGCATACAAAAACAATCAAACGCAAAATCTTTAAAATAAACAAAAATAATGCAATATTTTTTTTGTGTGTCATGATTTAAATAAAAAACAAAACCAACCTTCTTTCATGCCGTTTTCCAGGCACTCTAAGAATATCCCATTCAACAGATGGATAATAATCACTTAAATCAATTCCTTCATCAACAACCCAAACCGTTTCAAGATATTCTCCTTCTACGCCGATCACAGTTTCTTGAATCTCACGTTGTGAAAGGGAATCTTTATGCTTGAGATCAACTTCAAAGCCACCATATGTCCATGAACCTGGAAGAAAATTATCTCTCTTGGCCTTTGTGTCACTGCAAAAAAAGCTTTTATTACCAAAAACCATTTCACACGTTTGGTCATCGAGGGGAAACCACTCGATATCGATTTGACACATGCTCTTGTAAATGGCAGGTGGAGCCCATTCTACAGTGCCATTATATGTAACTTTGGCTTTGGTCATAATTGTTACTTGATAATTGCCATCGGCGTTATTGTAAAGGACAATGTCGGGCAACCATATCATATCAGATGGAACATAAAGGACTTCCACCCCGCCATAATCTTCAGGTCGCCATATAAGTTTAGAATCATTCCATCTCTATAAAAATGCATCATTAAAAATAAAGCGCCGCATTGGTAGTGATTAACTTTGCAAAATATAAATTATTCAAAACGTTTTAATTATTGTTTATGATTTCTTTAATTTTATTTTGTTTTTAAAAACCTTGCATTCAGCCAAAAGTGCAATCGACTTTTAAAAAGTTTCAATTTAATAATTGAAAATAAATTCTTCCGTTTCATATCAAAACGCCTGCCATTTTTATGATTGACAGATGTGTGCAAAAATGATGTCTTTTAAACAAAATTTTGAAGGAAATTTGTTGGCACATCACGAAGAAAAAAAATGCGATGAAATGCGATAAGGAGATATATTCCCCGTTGGGGGTGGCAAGCAGAAAGAAACAATAATAATAAAAATAGCCAATATTTTAAAAAGTTGCATTTAAAAAATATAAAGAAAAGAAACTTACATGCTGAAGCCAAACATTCGTTGTCATAATTTGATTTTTTTCATGCTAAAAAAATGTGTGGTTTTTATTTATTTATTTCTTTATTAGATGATGTTGTTTTAAAAATAAAATAAAAATGATGTTTTTTATAAACAAAAACAAAAGAAAGGGCTTTGAGTGAACTTTTTTTCAAGCACACACTTATTGGGATGTGTTTGAGATTGAAAAAAAGAAATGTTGCAAAAAATGTAACTACATATAAAAAATACAGAAATTGGAAAAATGAAAAAGTATACGACACTATTGGTTCACAATGAAACTAGAGACTATGACAAAATATGTAAAAAAAGGTCACTTCGAAAACCCTAATTGTTTTCTCTTCTTGTGCTTTTTTATCAAAATTTTTTTTCAACTTTTAAAGGTAAAAACTTACGACATCAAGAAGTTGAGATAGTTTAAGTTTAAAATGCACAACAACCGTATCGGCGTTATTATCCACCGGCCTCACAAGTTTATTATAATCCGCTAATAAATCTTCAAATAATCTTGCAGCATCTTTATTTCCTTCGATGATCAAAATATTTTGAAATAATATAATTAAAATTATAATAAAAAATGGCGGCGTAATCAACGTTACTTTTGCTGCCGTTGTTGTTGCCGCCGATATTTTTGCAAGCATATTGCATTCGGAAACAATTTAATAATGCCCATCCAAGTAATTAGTTGGATGGTGCTAGAATTCTTTTTTTTTGTAAGTAATTTAAAACACTCTAATATTATGGATTGAAATATAATAGAGAAATGCGTGGTCGCATTATCGATGGTGAAATAATAAATTAATTTAGTTTAATAATATACCAAACTATTTATTAAGGAATTTTGTATTTAACATAATCTGTACCAAATAATTGATTTTTTATCTGAAATATGTTTGTCAAAGAGTTAAAAAAAAAAAGCTATTTAAAAAGAAAATACACGAAAGAAAGAACGCATACAATAAATAATCTTAAAGCATTGCCCAACTATAAGAGCATAATTTGGTTTGAAACTCTGTACAATTAGTAAACTTAACTGATTCGATTTCTACGTGGTTTTTATTTTAGAAAAAATATCTGCTTTTAAGAGAGAGTCTGCCAGATTTTTTACAGATTTTAGATGAGGGCGGCACAAAATTTTTTTTTCTTTTTATTTATCTTTACCAATCGGTTATTTAGGAGGAAAAAATAGGTGAATTTTCAATCTTTTGACCATAAACTATACTAAATATGGAATTATGAGCTGTTGAAGTTTGAGGCATGCATTAACTTTAAAAATTCGGCTAAATTCACCCATGAAGCATAATAATTTTATTTTTATCCAATGTTAGGTAATCGATCAAGGGCTTTCTAATGGCCTAAACCATATATTTAGATATTGTATGAAAATGAGGAGAAATTTGCATATTAATACTTCAAAATGATGCCATTTTATTTTCGGAACCGCCACGAACCCAAAGAAAAATACCATATATTCCCCAGAATCTCCTCTATCGATTCATAAAAAAATATTTTAAATACAAGGTCCGCCTATGAAAATCCATAGCAAAACATGTCGGTGACCACTATTTTTAACTGGGAAAATGGTTTTTGTCACTTTTTTCTTCTATGAAAACAATTTGAACATAATGCCAAACAGCAAGAACCAATGCCAAAAACGAAAGAAAAAAAGTGACAAAAACCATTTTCCCAGTTAAAAATAGTGGTCACCGACATGTTTTGCTATGGATTTTCATAGGCGGACCTTGTATTTAAAATATTTTTTTATGAATCGATAGAGGAGATTCTGGGGAATATATGGTATTTTTCTTTGGGTTCGTGGCGGTTCCGAAAATAAAATGGCATCATTTTGAAGTATTAATATGCAAATTTCTCCTCATTTTCATACAATATCTAAATATATGGTTTAGGCCATTAGAAAGCCCTTGATCGATTACCTAACATTGGATAAAAATAAAATTATTATGCTTCATGGGTGAATTTAGCCGAATTTTTAAAGTTAATGCATGCCTCAAACTTCAACAGCTCATAATTCCATATTTAGTATAGTTTATGGTCAAAAGATTGAAAATTCACCTATTTTTTCCTCCTAAATAACCGATTGGTAAAGATAAATAAAAAGAAAAAAAAATTTTGTGCCACCCGGTTTAAAAAATCTGGTAGACCCTCTCTTAAACATTGTTGTAAATTATCTTTAAAAGAATTTAGTTGACTAACAAAGAATAGAGAAATCAAAAAGAGTCAGAGCTGCGATCTTAAGAAATATTTTTGTTAAAAAAATATTGCTACAAGAATATGCCCAAGTTTAATGATAAAAGATGAATCAATAATATTATCAAACATCTCTATTTTTTAACTATGTAACAAAGAGAAGAGAAAAAAACTCATCAAAAAAATGAAACAAAAACAAAGGAAGCAATAAAGCATTTTTTTGTTTGGGGAAAGCTTAAGATTGGAAAAATAAATTCTCTTTGCTTTGTTTGTGAGGAGTTTACTTTGACAGAAGAAAAAGAATAAAAAGAAGCAGCCTAGGATTAAAACTAGAAGCAAGCCACAAAAAAAAATGATGAAGAACAAAACATTCTCAAATTTAAAAAAAATGTGAAGAAAAAAGCATACATTTATTTGGAAGAAATAAAATAAAGAAAAAGAAAAAGAAGAAGCACTTGTTTTTGGGAGGCTTCTTCCGCCGCTAACACAACACAACAAAAAAATTGTGAATTGGTTTAATTTCATTTTCACCATAATAAAAAAAAGAAGTTGTGACTATAGATGCTATTTTCATTATTCTTTCTTTATTTTTTTCATTAACAAAAAAAAACTGAGGGTAAAGTGTTTTTTTAGGGAAACGTAACAATGAAAGTTGGGGAGTGAAAGTGACCACCGAAAAAGAGTGTGGCATCAAATAATTCTTTAACCTCTTTTTTCAATTTCAAGTTAAAGAAGTTTAAAGTTTAAACAATCAACTGACAAAAGAAGATAAAGAAAGTCAAGTGACTTATTTTTCTAACACCCTCTCAATTTTTGGGAAATAAAAAATTGCCATTTTTTGAAGAAAAAAAAGAATAAACTAAACATTAGTAGGTTTTGTTAATAGCCTACAAAAAATTGCAATTCTCTAAAATTTTGAAAAAGACAAAAAGTATGATAAATTTAAAACAAAAAATATTTTGAAAAGAATAAAAGACATTTGGCAAAAAAGAAAGAAAAGAAAGAAGCTATGAGTGTAAGTAAATCGATGAGAGTAGCATTGAGGATTGATTAGAAAAAGAAAATAGCCAAATGACTTTTCGATCGCCTGGTACTACTGCCAGCAGTGTTATTCAAGAAGATAATGTTTTTTCTTTATGTTTAAAAAAGCAAAAAAATATGTTTTTTTTCTCGTTCTTCATTGATGGATTAAAAATGCAATGAGTTTTAAAATCATATGAGTGTAAAGAACCTATGTAAGAAGAAGATAAATTGACGAGACCAAAATTATAAAATCTAATCAATAAAAGACTAGAAATTAAAAAAAGGAAAAATTTTGTACGATGCCGTTTAAGGAAAATATGATAATGGAATCCACTGCAAAAGGAAATAATAATTTGCTAGTTTGATGATGGATTTAAAATATTTTAAAACGATACAAAACATAAGGGGTAATTATTACAGGTGATCGGTTTAAGTATAAAACCATAAACATTGAGGCAATTTTAAAGATAAAAATTACAGTCTAAAAATGATTTCTCAGGAAGCTCTCAAGATTGTCTTAATTATTTTTAAAGATGTAAAATTACCTTTAACAAAATTAAAAATCAAATAAAAATATTTTATGATGAAGCCGAACTTTAAATAATGGTATTACAGTAAATGTGATGCAAGAAAGAAGATTTTTAAAATAAAGAATTCAACCTAACCAAACAAGCGCTCAAGAAATTACGGGTATCTTAATTTTATAGATTCAAAAATTAATTTAAAATCTTGCAAATAAGTATTTTGCTCGTAATAACTTCTACAGAGCTACGATATCTAACTAATTCATTCGATCTATGTCTAAATATTGCAACAAAATGAGAAGGAAATGGAGAAAAAAAACATATATAAAAATGATAAATAGCCTGTTAAAAATTAATAAATCATCCCTTGAATAAAAAAAGAGGAAAAAGTTTTATTATTTTTTAATAAACCATAAGTTGTCGTTCATAGTTGCTGAAGGAAAAATCCGAAGAAGAAGGAAGCCAAAAGTGGAACATTTTTAAATAGCAAAAGAAAAAAAAAGGGCTGAAAATAAATGAAGCGTTATCGAAGATAATAAAATAGAAAGAAAGAATGAAAAAAATAAATGCATGAATATGAAGAAGAAGAAAAAAAGATAAGGGAAAAAGGCAATGGAAAGACGATGAAAAAAAAAAGAAGCGTTATGGCATTGGCACTTAGCAAAATTTCCGAAAAAAAAGTCAAAAGACGAAGAAACAACAAAAAATATATATTTATAACGATAAAGAATGTGGAAGACGACGAGGACGACGACAAAGGAAGAAGAATAAAAAAAAATAGAAGGAAAAACGTGTGCTTGCTTGGCCGAAAAAAAAAGCACCGCCGCCACCGCCCGCTGCTGCTGCTTTTCCATCGATGGCGGCGGTTGGGTGGATGGGTGTCTGTCTTATTCTTCTCGGACATTGACAAAAACTAAAAGCAACCTCTTTTTTCAATGCCTTTTTCCTTCATTGCTTTTAAAGTCTTAAAAAAAGCTTTAAAAAAATTTTTTTTCTTGTGTTAGTGAAAAATAAATATATTTTCTATTTTACCCTTCTTTTCCTTCGTCATTTGTCGTTTGTCTCCTTCATTCTTCTTTAGAAAAAAAAATATTTATGAAAAAAAAAGAAAAGAAGGAAGGGCATTCATCGACTATTCATCTCGCCTTGCTGTTGTAATGGCTGCTTGCTTTTTTGCATCATCAAGCAACATTAAAAAAGTTTTTAGACTTTTTAAAAAACACTCACAATGGATCATTTCATTTTTTTTGAGTTTGTGTTTTATCAATGAGAAATGAGGTGATTGAGATATTGCTCATCTCTCGGTTGGGCTGATTCATTCATGTTTCAAAAACAAATGTAAAAGAAAAGCTTCGCGGTGTTTTTTGATGTTTTAATTATCAAATAAAAAAAAGAAAGAGTCAAGTATTTGAATCATAAATCAAACTCAAATTTTAAAAATATCAAAGCTAAAATAAACAAAAAGAAGGATTTAAAAGAGGCAAAAATTAAAATTTATATTATCGAACTAAAGGAATTGCAGCGAAAGACATTCATCAAAAAAAGATATTTCATTAAAAAATTAAAATTTGATCTTTATAAGCTTTAAAGATTCTTTGATTCTAAAATTTTGATGGTGGCGGCCAAATAAATTACTTTTTTTTTGTGTGAAATCAGAAGAGGAAGGAAGTTTTAAAACTTTTAACAAATGAACGAGAGAAAAAAAATTTCATCCAGCAATAACATTGGAAAATATGAGAGTTTTATAGAAAAAATTATTAGTTAGTTAGAAGGAATTGGATTAGGAAAATATATGAAGAAAAAAATGGAAAACCAAATCAACACAAAGACAAAGAAAAGACGTAAAAATTAAAACAATCATCACAAACTTCACCAAAATATTCAAAAATTTGCACAGAGTTTATTCTTGACGCGAAACGTCGTAAATTACTGTTGTAGCGGTAAAAAAGGTTTGCTGCGTCTTCAACATTGAAAACCATTCTCACTTTATTTCTTCTTCATTCATTCATTTTTATCATCTTCGACGTCGCTTTTCATTATTTAATTAAAAATTGTACCTTTTTTCTTTAAAATTTGCTTTATAATTTGAAGCGATTTCTATGTGGCTAAGTAAACTAGCTGGAGTTAATATGTAGCTATTACCCATCATTAAAATAACGTGTTATGTGCAGTGTATTTCGCGAATGCTAATACTTACATTTTTTACTTCATGGTTTTTTTTAGTTTTACATACCATTTAACTGCATAAACTATGTCTGAAGTTGGTGGTTTTAGCCGTGGAGGACGAGGTGGCGGCTTTGGTGATGGTTTCCGAGGTGGCCGAGGTGGTTTCGTAGAAAATGGTATGATTTTTACATTATATAACAAAATTTAATTATTTTATTTTTAGCTGATTCTGCTAACATCAATACTGGTCGAGGAGGATTCTCTGGTGGTCGAGGTAGTTATGGCCAAGCATCTGACTTATCGAACAATCAAAATGAAACCTCTGGATTTGGTGCTGCTCGTGGTGGTGGCAGAGGAGGCAATTATGGAGATAATTCTGGCTTCCGTGGTGGTCGTGGCGGCTTTGGTCAAAATGGTATGATCTTTACATTTCAAAACATTTTAATTTTTTTTATTTTTCAGCTGACACTGCTAACTTCAATACTGGTCGTGGAGGATTCTCTGGTGGCCGCGGTAGTTATGGCCAAGCATCTGACTTATCGAACAATCAAAATGAAAGCTCTGGCTTCCGTGGTGGCCGCGGTGGCTTTGGCCAAGTAGCTGACTCAACGAACGAACAAAATGAAAACTCTGGATATCGTGGAGGATATCGTGGAGGACGAGGTGATGGCTCCGGCTTCCGTGGTGGTCGTGGCGGCTTTGGTCAAGCATATGATTCAACGAACGATCAAAATGAAAACTCTGGATATCGTGGAGGACGAGGTGGCAGAGGAGGCAATTATGGTGATAATTCTGGCTTCCGTGGTGGTCGTGGCGGCTTTGGTCAAACATCTGATTCAACGAACAATCAAAATGAAAGCTCTGGATTTGGTTTTGGTCGTGATGGCAGAGGAGGAGGCAACTTCGGCGATAATTCTGGCTTCCGTGGTGGTCGTGGTGGCTTTGACCAAACATCTTATCCTGCAAACAATCAAAATGAAAACTCTGGATATCGTGGAGGATATCGTGGAGGACGAGGTGATGGCTCCGGTTTCCGTGGTGGTTATGGCCAAGCAGCTAATTCTGCGAACAATCAAAATGAAAACTCTGGATTTGGTTCTGGTCGTGGCGGAGGTCGTGGTGGCTCATCTCGTTTCAATCAAACTGAAAACAATGGAAGCTCCTTTAATGGTCAACGTAGCGCTTTCAACTTTGATAATCGTATGTTAACCAGAAAACTTATTTCTAAATCTAATTTTCGCCTTTATAGGTACTACTGGTAATAATGATGGTGTACGCATACAACGTGATGGTCAAGCCCCTGTTGGTGAAAATCCTGATGCACGAGCTCCCACTGACTATGTTCCTACTGCACGTACTATCGATGAAATATTTTCTGAAGATCAAACAGCTGCTAAAGATTATGCTCATGCCATTGACTATGATGAAGAAATCGCCATTGAAAACTTTAATAATGATATTGTTCGTATTCAGTAAGAGTTTCTTTCTTTTTTTTGTTTTTTATAATATATCGTCATTTTTTAGATCCTGGGATGAAGCAGAGCTCCAGCCTCAATTATTAGCAAATATCAAAGAAAAATCAAAGTATGTTCGTCCTCGCAAAATTCAAAGTGTTACGATTCCGTTTATCCTTGATGGTTTTGATATTAAAGGTCTTTATTCTTTTTACTTTATTTTATATATAACGATTCTTTTGCAGCACAAGCAGAAACAGGTTCAGGCAAGACAGCGGTATGTTTTTCGGCTTAATATTTCTTTCCTTATTGTTATTCTTGTTTTTTAGGCTTTCGTTATTCCTATCATTCAATCTTGCATGGAAGCAAAAGCAGAAGATTTATTCAAATCGGAAGTCGTTACTCCATTTGCTATCATCATTGAACCAACACGTGAATTGGTAATGCAAGTATTCGAACAAGCTGAAAAATTTGCTACTAGTATGTTTAGATTAAATGAATGCTAATACTTAATATTCTTATGTTTTAGGCACTGGAATCACTGTTGCTAAAGCCTATGGTCAATATAATATCGCTAAAAACCATGCTGAAATTCGCGCTGGATGCGATATTTTATGTGCAACTCCTGGAAGATTGAAGCACTTTATCCTAAATGGTGAAGTTATTGTTAAAAAAGTTCGTTTCCTCGTTTTGGGTACGTTTATTTTTTCCCTTTATTTTCCATCCTTTATGATTTTATTTTTTCAGATGAAGTTGATCGGATGCTCGATGAAAATTTCAATACCGATATTATGGACATCGTAAATTCAATGTCTTCAGTATGTTTACTTATTTGTGATACATGAAAGTAACTAAATTTTTCTTTTTTCAGAAAGATATTCGACAAACTTTGCTATTCAGTGCAACATTTCCCGGTGAAATTATGAAACTTGCTGACAACCTACTTCGTCCTGATGCTGTTTTTGTTACAAATCAACGAAACAATCCTAACAAGCGAATCAAACAAAACTTCATCGTTGTTCCAAATGAAAAACTTGAAAAGTTGGTCAACGTTCTTCAAGCTGAAGCTGAAAAATCTGGTGGCGGTGATAAAATTCGTCGTACTTTGGTAAGTTTTAGAAGCTTTTTTCATTTGCTATTATTAAAATGCATTTTCCTTTTTTAGGTTTTCGTGAACACTAAACGCTCTTCTGACTTGGCAGCTTTGTATCTATGCGAACACAAAATTCCATCAACATCTATCAATGGCGATCGCGGTCAACATTTACGTGAAGAAGCTTTGCGCGATTTTCGTAATCACAAAGTATCTGTTCTTGTTTCAACTGATTGTGAGTCATGTTTTTATTTTGCTTTGGGTCAAACCTTTATCTTTTAGGCTGTGCTCGAGGATTGGATATTAAGGAACTTGATCATGTTTGTTTTATTTTTTTTCTAAACACTAATTTAGTTACTTATTTTAGGTCATTAATATGGATATGCCTGAAAATGCTACAACATATGTTCATCGTATCGGTCGTTGTGGTCGTATTACTCAAGGATTTTCTACCAGCTTTGTTAATGGTAACGAACCTGTTTTACAAGAAATTTCTCAATTAATTCGTGATAAAAATGAAGAAATTCCTGAAGCCTTGAAAACAATTCTCGACAACGCTACTCAATCATTTGTTCCACCTCCACCTTCTATCAATGATCCTGAAAGTGTTCCTGCTGCAACCATTTCTGTTAGAACTGCTCCTCCAGCTGCCACTAAAACCAATGATGCTGATGATTCTGATGATTGGTAAAAAATTTATTATTTTTCTTTACGTTTTGTTTTTTTGTTTGTTTGTCAATAAAAATTATTTTTATAAACTACTGTGTGCTTATCTTCTTAGTTTTACAATAATCTTATGATGATAAAAAAGCGTGGTTTTAACTAAACAAGATTATTTTCTTTATTTATTGTATTATTTTAAACTTTAATCGAATTAAGCTGTTAAAGCTATGGAAATAGTTGAACACGCATATCTGGTATTTAAGAATATAATATCATCCAACTATGGAGCAAAAAGTAAAATTATGCAATAGCTTTTGCCATTTGCAAAGTGCTAACCAGAAACATCATATTTTTCTAAGCCTCTAATATGGATAAACGAAAAAGCTGAAACTATTGTGATTCTTTCTTTACGTTGTTGAATATTACACAGTAACAATAATTATCGTAGATTTTTACCTTTTCAATGAAAATGGTAATTCTATCTTTGATATGAATAAACAATTATGTGTTGTTAAAGCTTATTTGCAATGACATGAGTTTGTGGTGGAATTTGGTTTCTTTTCCACTTTTAGTTGATTTCCTTAATGTTGTGAAGCAGAGAGATGGCATCTTATCTTTTACTATGCTCATTCATGAGACAGAGCAGTTGGAGTGCAGTTTAGATAATCATACCAAGGCTTTATTTAGTTATTAGTAAAAGTGGAACTTGGTTGTGTCTGTTAGTTATGTGGTCAGAATTGGATATTTTTTAATGAAAAAAGAAAAGCACAAAGTTCACATAAATTTTTACATCAAAAGTGAAAAACGCTAATATTGATTGATCAAAAAGTAAATTTATTGGAAACGTAAAGATAAAAGAAAATGTACAAAAAAAAACTAATACATACAAAAACAAAAAAGGTAACAAAAATAAATTAAGAAAAATTAGTGAAGAGAATTTGATCCAGCATTACAAAAATCATGGCAGAGTTGTTCAAATGTGAGGTACATACGACGAGAAGCAAGATGAGCGAGTTCGGCAGTAGGTCGATCTTCAGCTTTAACAGCTAGACAACTATCAACAAAGAATTTAAGTTCACGAGAATAAACATCATTTGGAAACGGAATCACATTACCAAGTTGAATCTTTTTGTGAAGAGCATAAAGATTTGTGAATTCGCCATTGAAAGGAGTTACAAGGGTGCATAATTCATACAACAAACAACCAAGAGCCCATACATCTGATTTGAAATGATAACGACCATCATTGCGTTCAGGAGCACGATAATATTCACTTCCAACACGAGTTGCAGCAGCGTGAGTGTTTCGACTGAATAAACGAGAAAGACCCAAATCACCAATTTTTATCACGCCTTTTGAGTTGATAAAAACATTAGCTGGTTTCAAATCTGAAAAGAAAAAATGTTGCTGTAAGAAAAAAGTAAGTTGATTAAAAGCTTTACCTCGATGAAGAATTCGTTGCTCATGCATATCCTTAATACCACAGCAAACTTGATGAAAGATAAACCAAATCGTTCTTTCAGTGAACATTAAATTCTTTTCTCTCATTTTCTAAAAACAGTTAAATCAAATACGATGAAATAGTAAAAAAGAAAGATACCAAAATTTTAATTGACAAGTCTCCATCGTCGACGAATTCAAGAGCAACATACATAACATTATCTTCAGTGAAAGTTTCATACCAACTAACAACATTTTGACTATTGATTTTATTTAATAGAGAGACTTCATTCATGCATAAATCGCGATACATTTCGTCCAAATGTTGAAGCTAAAAAGGGTAAAATTTTAGAGACAAACAAAATTTCATAAGATAAACTTACTTTTATTCTTTTAACAGCGCAAAATTTCTTTGATGGCTTATGTTGACAATGATAAACTTCAGAAAAGGCACCTTCACCAAGTTTGTCACCAACGGCGTAATTACTTGAACGTTTGAATGGAACATTAGGAGGTTGACGAATTTGATAATGAGATGGATAACGAGGTGAATTCGGATAAACAGGACGAGGTGAAGGTTGATAAGCAGCAGTACGAGAAGAATGTTGATAAACCGTACGAGGAGAAGGTTGATAAGTAGTACGAGGTGAAGGTTGATAAGCAGCAAGATGAGGAGATCGAGGATAATTAACCATTTTCTAGAAAAATTCTTCAATAAAAACAACAGAGATAATAATTGATGATTCGATTTGAAGTTGGAATGAGTGAAATGATTTTCGTCAAAATATTTCGAGCGTTGATTGTTCGAGTGTGAAAAAGCGTGCAAAGATAAAAATTACTTGAAAGGTTCAGCCTTTTTCTTTGCCGCCTTTCAACTTGCAAATACATAAAAAAAGGAAGCGAAAACTTTTTTTGCCGCTAAGAAACAACAAACGAAGAAATTATTATTACAAATACATTTTATTTTATCGTAATATACAAAACATTTAAGATCCTAATAAAAGATTAAAAATAATTCTAATACAAATAAGTTAGGCTTCATCAGGTTGACCAAAGTTGCTGTTTCCAAAGATAATGGCAGTGAGAACTTGAAGGAGCAAAGCTGCAATGATGTATCCATATTGAAGATCGGTTGGAGTGATGACAGATTTCTTATCGATAGCAAGAGTAATCTAAAACGTTTATTGCAATTTTCTTAAACATAATAATAATCAAAACTTACTTGAAAATGAACCCATAAAAGAGCGCTGTTAGCAACGATGGCAATGATAGGACCCATAGCAAAACCAGTGACAAAATATGCAAGAATATAAGATGCTACTGAACCAATACCACCAGCAATAACCATTAAACGTTGACGATCAGCAAAAAGTTCACGTGGACCAAGTTCATAATCAATCAAAAGACCCAAAGCAAGTGGAGATACAAAAAGTACAGCAGGTACAGTTGAAAGTAAACGAGCTCCAAATGCATGACCAACGATTGAAGCAACCAAGTATGCAAGTCCAAAAAGCCATACACGACGTTCAGTTTCATCTATGCCAGCATTTTTACGAAATTGAATATGAACGTAAATAGGAAGAGCAAAAAGTATTGCCAATTCAATGAAGGGATTGATGAAAGATGAATAAAGATAGCCAAGGAATGTTGCACCAGAAATTGTACCACTTGATAGACCAATACAAAGAACCGAGATGCCTGTAAAGAAAGAAATAAGAGTAAACAATGAAAGCAAGAACGAATGATGGAAGCTAGCATGATTGCAAAGAATTTGACTTTATACTATGATTTTAGGTTAACAAGTTTGTGTAAAGTTTCAATCATAATTTGACGATTATAAAGACAATGAAAAAGCATTTTTTAAGCTCAAACAAATGATACACATAAGGTTCACATTCATAGGTACTAATATCAAAACTTTAAAGATAAAAAACCCTTACCAAGATACATTTCAAGCAAGTTATTACGTAAATCACGATCATTTTCATCCAATGGTTCAGTATTGTTTACAGCAGCAGTAACAAAATCTTTAACATCATATGCAGTTGGTTCAATAATTTCACGAGTTTTTTCAATTAACGCTTGTGAATGATTTGCAAGACGAAAGATTCCATCATAAACAGCGATACCACGACGACGCATTGTTTCAACGGTGGTTTGAAGTTGTTCAACATAACGACGTGGAACTTCTTGAAATGTTGTAGCTGTAGCTGTTGCCATCTTCTTTTCTTTTTCTTTTTCTTTTTGTTGCGACGACTTGATCGAAGAAAGAAAACGACTTCTTTGAAATGAGCGATTTACAAAAAAATGAAAGAAGAAAATGTGAAATGACTACAGCGAAGAAAAAGTTATGCAAATTTATGTGAACGTTGAGAAAGCAAATTGCATCATGCCACTGTTGTTGTTGAACAGCAAAAAGTAATAATGCATTTTTTTTTTACTGCAAACCTAAACTAAAGCAAATAATCAATGGATTCCAACACTAAAGGTGAAATCGATTTAGAGAATTCAAGATAAAGGTTGCTAAGAACTTTATTGGATTTTAATGAAACATAAAATTTATTTTTGGGGAATTGTAAATACCCTTTTCTTCAGCTTTGATTTTTTTACCTTTTTATTTTGGATTGCTTGGAGAACAAATCATCGCTTATTGTTAATCAAGATTCATAAAAAAATTTAATGCTTCTTACAATTATTATGATCTCTCAAGGAGTGCAGTAGAAAAATTCCCACTTTTAAAAGTCAAATATTTATAAACCAAAAGTTATCAAAGAATTAAAAAAAGATAAATTCAATAACTAAACCCAATAATAAGCCATGGTAATTGTTTATTTTTTTGAAATCGCTCTCTTTTTTTTTTGCATTTCATTAAAGCAACCAAAGCTCGTTGTTTTCTTTTTTCTTTTTTGTTGTTTTCGTTCTATTTCTTTCCAATAGTTCGTGAGTGTCTGCAGCATTTTGTTTATCGAAAAAAACAACAACAATATTTTCAGTGTTGTTGAAAGTGTGTTTACGTGCGTCTTCCTCCATAACTCTCTCCTTTTTTAACGTATATATTTATTTTAAAATCATTTTTAGTTTTCCACAAAAAAAATATTTTCCTACAAAAATGACAACAAAAATTTTGGTTATTGGATTTAATGAAACTGAAGAAACGGAATTAATTATAACCGTGGATATTTTGCGTCGAGCTGAATTGGATGTAACCATTGCCAATTTGGATGATGAAGAATGCTTTACTTGCGTTCAAAAAACCACCATTAAAGCGGATAAATTTTTTAAGGATGTTGAAAATGAAACTTTTGATGCCGTTGTAATTCCTGGTGGTCCAGGATCAAAGAAAATTCATAAAGTAAGGAACCCTTTTAATTGCTTTTTTGCAATATTTTTATAAAACCATTTTAGAACGAACGCCTTTCATCTTTTCTTAAACGCCATGAAGAAGCTGGAAAGCTTTTATGTGCAATTTGTAGTGCTCCTTTAGTTTTCTCTCGAAATAATATTGGCGCAGGCGGCAAAATGACTTCTTATCCAGCTGATAAAGAAGAAATCACAAACGCTGGTTCGTCGTATCTTTTTTAAATGAATCATTAATGAAAGAGAAAATTTCAGGATATGTTTATGAAGAATTAGATGTTGTGGTTTCAAACAATATCGTAACAAGTCGAGCCCCAGGAACTGCATTTGAATTTGCACTAAAAATTGTTGAAATTTTGGTTGGTGAAACCACTTCCATGGGAATTGCTAAAGCTCTTCTTTATGTTCAATAAAAACAAGGATATGTTATAATTAATTAATTAATTTTTATTACAAAACTTTCATAAAAGTTTTTTTTACATTTTTGTTTTTGAATTTTCGCTTATTAATAAAGAATTTAATCGAATTTATTACCTTCTTGGAGCAAAAACAATGGTACGAATTTCCCATGCCGGAATCCAATCTAAACTTAAAATTCTTTATATATTTTTTTTTTGTTTTTAACTTCCAGACGCAAATGCTAAATGATTAAAAAAATTTCTCTTTCCAAAAAGTTAACTTTTATTTTTTTTACAGACGACGCTCACAAACTATAAGCTGCTTATGTTAACCTAAAAATATCTTCTTCTTTTTTTATCTTTTTTTGTGATTTAATGAAACAAAAAAAATTTCATGCTTTAAAGTTTGAATTTTTCAAAGTGTTATAATTCCCCTTCTCATCATGAGTGTCACGTTTATTTATGAGCATTTTTATTTTTGTGAAAACATAAAAAAATTGCTTCAACTTTATTTTTGGAATTCATGCTTGTTTACTTGAGTTTTAATTTCTTATTTTCATTGGCTCTAGATATCAAAAAGTTATAATTAATGTTCAAATATCGCTTTTTATCTTTCAAGGTGTTTACCAAAAAAAGAGAAAAGTAATGTATACTTAGTCTTGGGTGGCCATAGTTACCATGAATGTTGTTGTCCATGCATAGGCAGACACCATCGTCGGCATCGTTATAAGTGGCAGCCATCTTTACCAAATATGGCTAAAGTGAGAGTAAATTTACTTAGAAGTACAAAAGTTTAATCAATCTTTCCTTCGTTTTCTTTTTTTCGTTTTAAATTTTATTTCTGTAATAATAAAGTTGGAAACCTGCTTTATTTTTAACTACTTTTAAAAAAACTTTTTTAAAACTCAAAAGCGATTAAAACTTTTTTTTTGTCGTATCCCATTCAATTTCATGTTCGTAGTTCATTTCAATTGAATTTATTCTTTCACCTTTGCTTCCCTACTCTTTTTTTTTCTTTTATGCTTTGATTTTTAAAACAAACAATAGCCTTTTTTCTTTTTTCTGCAATCGGAAGTCGTCTTCTCGAGATTAAAAACGCAAACAAACAAAAAAGGTTTCTCAACCTTTTAGTTTTTTTCTCACCAAATTTTGCAAACTCACTTATTAGCTAGCTTTTACTTACTTGTCCAAACTTTGTACAGTTTTTTTATTTTTAAAATTAAAAATTACACCTTTGAGTTTCCATAAATTGTCAATTTGCTTTTTTACCTCCGCAAAAAAAAGTCATAATTATGGTGGAAGTGATGGTCCAATTTTGTGTTGAATTTTTGTCAACTTTTGAGCCTCTCCATCTTAGACACATTTTTTGTTTCTATGTGACTTGACACAAAAAAGATTTAGATAATAAAATAATTGAAAATATAAAGCACGAAAAAAAAGTCACTGAAAAAGATGTTGAGTCTTTATTTTTTTTTCAACATTAAATCGTAGTATTATAAATGCTTTTTTGATCGTGAATTAACTTGCAACTATTTTAGTCTGCTTTTTTTTGTTGTTGCATTTTTACTTCTTTTTTGAATCAATTCTAAAATGGTTAAATTTTTTAGAAAGAAGAAAACATGAGTTTACCAAAGACGAATAATGATAAAGTTTTGGTAAGCTTTTTTTGCTTAAATGGTTTCTAAGGAGTTCTTTAAAAAATGTTACTAAAAATTTCGACGGGAAAAGTCAAAGGATTTATTTTAAATTTTCGAATGAGAAACTCACATGTATTTGTTGAAAAAAAAATTGCGTAAAAAATGAAAAAATTGATGACGATTATGTTTTTTTGTGAAAATAATTCGAGGCAATTATGTTTTTATAAAAAGTATTTTTTTTTTTGAGCTATCAATATTCTCTCAGAAAAAGGTCTTAAACTAACTAACATCAAATCGTTTTCAGTTAAACAATGGCACATGTCAAACTCAAAATCAACGACAATGGAAATCGTTGATATTTGGTTTATTTCACAAATTTACTCCGTTTCCAGAAGTAACAACATCAGGTTCAAAAATTGCATGCATCGTTATTTTTATTCTTGGATTTATTCCACTTTTATTTAGAACAATATTTTTATTAGGAAAACTTCAAGAAACTACCGTATGCTTACCTCTCTTTTTTCATTATTCAAGTTTTTTAATTAACTTTTCAGTTATTTTCCTTAAATTGGGCTTACGCCTTGCCAATGGCATTTTTAAGTATGCATTCAATTGTTGCATTTGTAACACTTTTTACACTTGCAAAAAATAATTTTTATAATGAATTTACAAAAAAGTACACCAAAGTTATTGGATTTGAAGTAAGAGTTCTTTAATTCGGATTCTTTAAAATAATAATTTTCCAGATTCCGACTGGAACACCATTTGTCACCGCTCATATTTTACTTGGAATATTTATGTCATTCTTTATTTTTTCCCATTTATTTTTTGTTTATGAAAATTCTCAAACCTATGATCATTATATGTATGGTGGCAATCTCACAGTAAATTCATCGGCAACATTTCGTGATAGCATGTTTGGCCCAGCTGATATTTATCGCATTGATACGGTTGTCGTAGTTTGGGCTACTTTTGTTTCTTCATTAGCTTTGGTTATATATAATTTAGTTGCAAATACCGTTGTTGCAACATGTGAGAAATTTAATGAACAACTCAAAAAAGCAGCTGAAGCTGATGAACTTGATAAAATTGAAATCCTTTCTGATTATCGAAATCAAAATCGAGAGTTGCTTGATTTAGCAAACTTTGGATTTTCCCAATTTGGTGGGCTTGTTACATTCACATTTATTGCTGGATTTACGACACAAGTTTTGAGCGCTTTTGTTACTCGAAGTTTTATGGAAGAAATTTTGACGCTAACCAAAATTCATTCATTTATTTTTATGATTTTGGGTAAGTTTCTTTTAGGGTTCCATCCCCCGGGTTAATGGTCCACGGGGAGGGAGAGGGAGGGGAGGACACGCCGCGGGGAGGTTTTTACGGGGGATTTTAGCACGTACTACTTACTCCCTGTGGGTGTTAGAAAAAAAAAATTTTTTTGTTGTAAATATGACGGGGGATTTTTCTTTACATACTCCTCTCTGTGTTACATTTTTTTGACGGGGGCTGAGGCTCACGGGTAGGGTTGTCAAAAAAGATTTCCCGGGAAATTCCCGATTTTTCCTGGGAAATTTCCCATTTCCCGGGAAATTCGACAACCCTACTCACGGGGAGGGAGGCACGGGGAGCAAAAATCGGCGGGGGGAAGGGGGATCCCCCTAGGGGGCGGGAGGGGGATGGAACCCTAGTTTCTTTACAGCTTTTCTTCTTGAAAAATAAAAGAAAGGCTATTGATTTCTCATTTCGAAAGCCTAAAATCTTTTATCTTCGTATATACATACTTCCAAAATTAACCGTTTTTTTAAAGCTAATGAAATAAGATAAACACTATAATTTTCGTTGGAAATAATTACCATTAACGTGTATACATATATTTTAGGATTGCTCATAATTATGGCAGGTGTTAAAAGAACTTCAGACTTTGTTCATAAACTTGCAGAAACCAGTAATTTAGTGCTCTTCGAATCATCAATTTATTCTGAACCAAATGAAAAACTTTCCTTGATTGCCACAAATATTGTTTTTCGAATCGAACATAGTCATTATTTACCAAAAGTTTTTTCAAGCTTTAAAATTAATGAAAAATTCTTTCAACGCGCTTTTCTTTTAATTCCATTCATCATCGAATATCTTAATGCTTATCGAAAATATGTTCCTTGAATATTTGTTTAATTTTGTTTTAATCTCGCTTTTTTTTAAAGTTTAATAAAGTTTTAAAAAATTTTGTAAAATATTTTGTAAGATAGCACAAAGACAGACGATCGTACCAACATAAATGATTCTTTCAAAATAATAAAAAATAAATACATCATTTTTAAAAGTAAAAAGGGTTTATAATAGTTTTAATATCACATTCTTTTTCCTCCCATTAATTATGTATCTTCTTTTCACATGTCACTAGCTCACAAAGCTTTGGTCAAACTTTGTTTCACCCAAATGGTCAAAGGTTTTAATAGGAAGAACATAAATAATGGCTCTTAGCTTTTCATAGATGCTATAACACCATGTGAGTCAACTATAGCAGAAAAGAGAAATTATTTTCACTTTCAAAAACGATTAGATGATTGTTGTTTATAACGTTAAAAAGGTGTGGCATGGAACAATAATAAAGTGAAGAGCGAATGTTAAACAGCCATTGATTTGCAAGAAAAAGATTTTCGTGTCTTCCTTCCCAATAGCATCATTTTAAAAAAATACTTTTTTGTAATTACATATATTGATTTTTCATATACTTTTATTAGATCATAAATATCAAATCCTTTATAGTATCAATAATGAGTGTGTGTAAAATGTGTGGAACTTCTCATAAAAAGGATGAATGTCCAGCAGCAAATTTCAAATGTGTTTGGTGCGATAAACCTGGACATTATTCAAAACTTTGCTATTTTGCCGATAAAGATTTGGGTAAAACTTCTATGAATTAAAATGTTTCTTTCTAATTTATGTTTTGTAGAAAAAAGACAAGAAACAGAACTGAATGAATTGTGTCGAATTGTATATGACGCTGCGAATATAAAATACGGGAAAAATGTGATTGAAGATGAACTTGAGGAAAGAAAGAATAAAGCTTTAGAAATTCGATTGAAAAGTATTAAAAAGCAATTTAAAAGGCTTCGAGATGCTTCGAAAGTGGAATTATGCTTTTTACTGGATATCACTGGAAGTATGGATGAGCACATGGATGAAGTTCATAAAAGTATTAAACGAATCGTAAATTATTTATTAGCTGTTAACAAAAACCCCAATGGAATTGCCAAAGGATTGCGACTAGCTTTTGTTGGATATCGAGATTTTGGTGATGAAGAAGTTGGATTGAGACAAATTGAAACATTGAATTTTACTGAATCAATTAAACAGTTTGAAACGTTTGTCGGCAACCTTAAAGCCGATGGTGGAGGTTTCGATGGACCCGAAGATGTGTTTGGTGGATTGGAAGCTGCTTTAGCCCTCGATTGGCAGGAAGATTATGGCACCAAAGTTATTTTTCATTTAGCTGATTATCCATGCCATGGAAAAAAGTATCATGATCGATTCGATAATTATCCTAATGGAGATCCCAAAGGTCGAACAGAGCAACAACTTTTTTCACAAATTCGCCGAAAACAAATGCAATATTGTTTTGGAAGAATTACGGAAAAAACAGATGGAATGATTGAAATATTTTCACAAGTATATGGCCAAAGAATAACTGAATTTAATATGAGCAATGTTGAATCTCTTTTTAATTCGGTGACCATAGCTGTGAAAACTTCAGTTACAACGAACATCGAAAAAGAAGGAGATCTTACTTTGACGGATAGAGAAGGTGAACCTAGAATAGAGCGAAATTACACTCTCGATGAAGCAGAACCAAATTGGAATCATTTAACCCAACAAATTGGAAATATTATTACTTATAAATATCCAACGTTAAAAGAGATCACTAAATTTGAAATTTTAAAAGAAGAAGAATATAAAAAAGAAAGTCCAGAAAAGAAAATGAAAATGCGTTTTAAAATTGCCATGGATCCATTTGCAAAAGGTGGAGATCGTTTAGCATATTTCGGCCTAGATGAAACTTATTCAGCTGTGGATGAAATTGTTCTCAAAGAATATATCAGTGATCGACAAAAAGATAATACATCAAAGCTTTATAAAGTTCCAACTGAAATTTCTACGGTTGCAAAGTTTTTTGCTGCTCGATTCAATAAAAAATTATTGGAAGCAAAGGTTGAAGCTGTGGAAATAACATTTTTAAAGATACGTACTTTGAAAGTCTACGATGCAGAAGGGAAATCGAGGTATTTATGCGTGGAACCAAGATTTCGCGCTCCAGCAAAATTTGTAAAGTTTACAAACAACGCAAATTTTTCAATGAGCGTTGACGCTGCAAAGGAAAATGGAATTGATTTAAAGTTTGTTCAAATGTTAATGGCATTTTCGCATTTTACTTTTGAGGTAAGCTTGCTTATAATTTTCCAGAAATATTAAAAGCTCAAGTTTTTTTTCTTCAGGAAAGCGATGGATATCTTATGATTGTGGATCTTCAAGGTGTAATTAGCCACCATGATAACGATGCCACCAAAGATAAACAGAAAATCACTTTGACCGATCCAGCAATTCATTGCAAAAATCTTCTTCGTTTTCCCAAAACCAATGGAGGTGAAGATGGAATGAATTTATTTTTTGAGCAACATATTTGTAATTTATATTGTACAGCATTGGGTTTGAGATAATAACACAAACTAAATTGATAGTAAGCATATTGTTTTAAAATAAAAGTAATTTAAAGAGAAAAAGTGAAATCCTTAATTAAAAGACATTTATTTCTTCTTTGAATCTTATCTTTGTAAGCCATCACATTGCTTTCGTTTTTATTTCTAACTCGGTTGACCTGTTTTAAACAACAAAAAAAAAGTAGACGCTTCAGTGACTTTCCATTTTTAGTTTTCAATTTTTTCGCAATTAATTTTCAGATTTTTTTTTCCTCAAATATCTTAGATAAGCTTACACTTTCACGTATGTTGGATTTTCACTTTTTTTGAAATTTTTATTTCTTTAATACTCATGGTTGCAACTTCATATAAATATGGGTTTGCTCTATATCAATTTACTTATTATTGGCCCCAAAAATAATTTTTAAACCCTTTTGCTTCTTTTGAGAATTCGTTTGATTAAAAAATTAAGGAAAAGAAAAAATGTCTGTGTCAAAAACAGTTGTTTCTTTCCGGTTCAATTTCAAGTTTTTCTCTTCCTCCTTCAATCAAATGAAGAAAAAAAATTCATGTCAACGCTTCCAACCACAACCATTTTTTGTTTAACGAACACTAACGAAAATGTAAACTAATCCATCATTACCCCTTTCATTCACTCATTCAAAGTCTCATCATGAGCGCTCTAAAATAATCTTTACTCAAAAAATTATTTTCAATTTTGTTTCAAACAAAAAAATTTCATCAGTCAAAAAAATCTTTTGTCCTCATTATTCGGTTTTGGATTGACGACGACTGACGACAGCTGCTGCTGCACTGCACTCTCTCAACAACCCACAAAAATAAGTCTAATTTTTTTTGTTGTTGCTTTATTTGTTTCTTTTTTGCTTTTGTTTTAAAAGATCAAATTCATTTTAAATAAAATATCACAATTTCCGGAACAAACAACGAACGTCAAAAATGTTAATGATTGAAGCAAGCAATTGCGATGAATAAGACATACTGATTGATTCTTTTCTTTTTCTTTTTGATAATCATTTTTCGGAATGAAATTTAATCAAATTTTATTATTTAAAAATTTTTTAAATTAGAACACATAACCTTGTCAAATGATAAACAAATTATTATGGATTTGAGATGATCGCTTATGTTCGTTCCGTTCTTCTTTGATTCTAAATTTTCTGTGCTAAAATTTTGATTGAATCGAATAACTTTTAATCAGCTTTTATTAGACCGATCAAACACCTTGAATAATTTTAAGGAATTATTTTTTAACAAACCGATGAAAGTGTATAACTTTGTAATATATCCGTTTTTGAAGCTTAGATCACGTTGTTTTTTGCCCTCTAAGAATTGCACGATTTTACATATTTCAGCAATCTTATGATGTCAAAAATATTAGTGACTTTGGTGCACACGATACTTTTTAATTTATCCATGATTCATTATACCTTGCGAAGTTTTTTCTAGAGCAACGCCATGTTATGAGATCATTTTAAATCTTTCAAACGCATAAGTGCCTGCCACCTTTCCTTGAGCATTTTTTTTGTTTGAAAAAAAAAACACTTTTCGAAACTCCATGCTACTTCATTGTTATTTATTTCTTTTTTCTTTTATTTCCTTTTCGTCTAAGCTTCCTTTCCTTCCGATTAATATATTCATAGGTATGCGTTATTTTTTTTTGATGTCATCTTTGATGTGACCAGCTTCTGTGTCAACAATTCAAAAGAATATTGTTTTGATTTTTTTACGAAAAAAATATTCCTCTTCCTCTCTTTTTTTTCTTCTTTGTTGGCTCATTGGCTCATAGGTTCACCACAGGGAAGCGTGGCCTTGACTCTCATTCAAGTCACTTGTTCCATATTTTTCTAATGTGTTTGGTTTCATATCCCATCCATTTTTTATCCCCTCCATTTTAGGACTATTTATTTTTTTTTTTAATTTAGTTTTAGACTGCATATTTTTCTATTTAGCAATAAAAAATGCACTAATAATCTTTCAAAAGTTTATATATTCGCAAACATATTTTTGCACTTTCATTTTTCTTCTCACCTTAAAATGCACGTTTTCTATCAACAGCCACAAGCAGCCGCTGATGTTGTTGTTTTTTTTTCCCGCTATTTGAGTACAACAACAATATTGTCTCTTTTTCTCTCTCTCACCATCGTCGTTGAAATCATTATTAGAATGGTATTCGATCTCTAAAAAACATTCACCATTCTTCATTCCTCAAAGGAAAAAAAAATGTTTCATTGCTTTGTTTACGTATTTTTTTCGTTCTTTCTCCACGTGTCGCTTGTTTTTCCATGATTTTTTTTCTCTCTCTTTCAAAATTCCCTCACATTTTTTTAAAATTCTTGTCTGTCTTTTTTTACTTACTGAAATATTATTCAAACTCATGGACTTTCTTGATCAACTTTGAGCAACATGATTATCATGAGAAATGAAAGAAAGATGAAAGTGTTAAAAAGCATTTTTCTTATTTAAAGTTTCATCGCTATCCTTGATTCCAACATCATCATTATTCATAACGATGATGATTATTTGCTGCTGTTGCTCATTAAACATTTTTGTAACCTGTTTCATTCCTTCTCTTCCTTGTTGCTTTTCCGCAATTTTTTTTTCTTGTTCAAACTTAAGCTTGTTTTCTTCTTTGCTGAAAAGAATATTTTTATGACACCTGAAAATGCTTCATTGCAAATGAAAGACATGTTTTTTGGATTGCGTTTTTCTATGTTTTTTTTTCTCTCTCCAAAGTGCTTCGTCATTTGCCAGCTTTTTTTTTCTTTCTGCAGCGAAAGCAAGCTATTTTCATGCTTTTATTAATTTTTCTACTATTTTTTTTGCTGCCATAAAATTACGTCAATTTTTAAGCTCATTTTACGGTTGTTTTGCTCCTTTTTTAAAAAGTGTGAAAGTGCTTTCTTCGTCCATTTTAAAGCTGCTTGGTCGTTGAGCATTTTTCCTTCAAGAAAAAAACCCCTACAAGGTAAAAATGGTTTTTGAACAAAAAACAAGCAAAGCATTAAAAATTATATTTAAACTTCCTTTAAAGCGAACGTTCTTTTGCTTTAAAAAAAGGCAGTTGTCTCATTTCAAGCGTCGTTAAAAAAAATTTTCTAGAATTGAGCGACTGATAAGAAACAAACTCATGCAATATAGAGTGACTTGTTTTTTGAGGTATGATTGACGCAGAGTTGATTTTTATTCTATTTTTGAGGTTAAAGATACGATTGTGATGCTTTTTTTGCTAGGTTAAGAGGATGTTGATCATTGATTGATTGGCATGAATTGAAAATGTCAATATATTTTTTGAAGTTCTTTTGAGGCCAATCTCAAATGATAACTTTTATTTTTACCAGCGAAAACGAAAATTATATTGCCTAATTTTTCTCAACTTTTTATTACCTTTAAAATTTATTCTCTCCTAAAATAACTTCTTTTTTTCATTTTACAACAACATTTTTTTCTTCTTCATGTTATTCTTTTGTTTTCTTTTTTTATATTTTTAAACGTAAAAACATCAATTAAATTTTTTTTTTGTCGCGACAACCATTTCATCCAATTAAAATACCGTCGAACTATTGAATCGGCAAACAAAAACCTTCGATAGTTTTTTTTAAAAAAATTTCAAGACTTGTTTTTCTTTTTCCCATTATTTTTTAACATTTTTTTGTCCAATAAAATATTTTTAGTTTCTTTTTCTTTAATTAAAAAAAAACATAATTTAAATTAACTTTTTGATATTAATTAACTTTGACTTTACAAAATGTGTGCATACTTAATTGTGTCTCTATTTCGAGTCTAAAAAATGACTTAAAAATATGTGGAAAATGTCACTTTAGTTTTTTCTTATCTCTTCAGAGTTTAGTTTTTTTTAAATAGACTACAAGTTTTAAATGAAACTCTGATTTTTTTCTTGCTCACTGGCTTCCGTTAAACACTTGAAAATTTTCTATTGAGAGAGAGAGAGTTTATAATTGATGCTTTGCTTTTTTCTTTCCTTTTTTTCTCCAAAAATATATATGGTTTAAACCAGATTTTGTTTTCTCTTTTTTTTTGCTTTCTAAATGAAGAAAATAATAATAAAAAAAGATGAAAAACGAGAGCAATAATTTTACAGCAGTAGCAAGCAACAAAAAATAAATAAAAGTTTAATGAGATTTTTAGCGCTGAAAAAAAAGTTATCGTTTTAATTTCTGCTTTTTTTCTTCATTGTTTTATCATCATCATTGGTGGCTGATTATAATTGCGAATTTAAATGATAGCAATAAATTTACTAATAATTTGAAGTAATAAGAAAAGAGAGATGGAAAAAAATAAATTTTTAAGAAAGTTATCGGGTTAAAAAGAAGAATCTCAGCTTTTTAGATTCATTTCAATTTAGGATTTTCGTTTCCTTAATTAATATTTGCAGCATAAAGATGTCATCTTTACTTCCTTATAAATTATCATGACTTTTACTCTTACCACTCATAGAATAGCCTCAAGGCATTTTAATATATATCAAAAAAGTTCTCGTGAATAAAAGAATAAAATATAATTGAAGGAAGTGTAAAACCAGTAAATTTATCATCTTTTTTTCTTTCATGCTGCTGCTAGCTGTTGTTGAGCGGGATTCAACTTATAATTTTTTTATTTTTTTTTTCTTCAACCAAGCCATTCTTTATCGCAAGCTCTTTGTTTTTTCTTCTTTTTCCTTTTCATTAAAGTTTGCACATTCAATTTTTTGCTCGATCATCATCATCTTCATCTTTGCAAAAGAAAGAAAGACTGAAGAGCATTTTTCTTGAGGCAAAAAAATGTTAAAAAAAAGATGCAGCAATTTTCGGGAATAAAGCTCAAATATATATATTTTTTTTAAGGATCATATTCGTCAGCTCTCATTTGATCTCTCGGTTTCACATTAAAAAAAAGGTTTTAAAAAACGCATAAAAAGGATATAAACTTGCTATCAATAAAATTTGTTTGGTATATCCTTCTTTTTTGCAGACTAATTTTTAACTTTCCTAATTAAAAAAAAAATAAAATTGCGTTATACCTTCAAGCAATAAAGGAAAAGAAAGCTTTCGTAAAGCCTTTGTTTTTTATTTCTCGTGCTCTGGGATTTCTGCCTTTGTTGTCTGGTTTTTTTACTTTGCTTGCTTGATTGATAATTATGTCTGAGAAGGATTTAAAAAAAACCTTTGTCCTTATGAAGAGATTTGTACTCTGGGAATAAATTCTTTTGGACTTATTTAGTTTTTTTAATGGCATCACGTTTATTCCCATACGAATATTAACTTTGCTTTCCATTAAATAAGCAGCTATAATACCATAACCTTTCTTCAAAATAAGAATAAACTTTTATCATTTAAAAATTGTATTCTGCAAAAAATATTATATGTATGCTATTTGTGAACAATTTTCCCTAATGTGATGCCTGACACCATTATTCCCGCGATACAAAAAAGTGCCAAACACACACCACTTTGTTTTCTTTCATTTCCATTTAAATTTAAACCAGGCCATGCCATGTTTTTAGGCAATTATAAAAAATAACATCTGTGACTAAATGCGGCGGCATTTAAGTCTCGCATTTTTTTGTTGTTGCTTTTTTTAATTTTTTTCAAAACTTTCTTTTTTATTTGTTTTGTTGACTTTGTGCGGGTGCGCAACCAACTACATTCCTGACTCTTATTTATGAGTTAAAAATGAAGGAATAGTTTAATTTTTTTTAAAGAGAGAGAAATTTTTAAAATTCTTTGATGTTTTCAAAAGAAACAAAGTTGAAGAAAGATTGGCGGGAAAAGGAATGAAAAACGAGGAGAAAATGGAGTCTCATTTTTGGATGTTTTCTTTTTTGTTCAAATTAAATTTATTGGAGGGTGTTTTCAATTTCTTCCGATTTTCTTGATAATGTTTACAACCTTTTTTTAGTAGGCACCGGTATGCTAATAATTTTACTATGAAAGGTTTAGCTGCAAATTGAGATTATCGATGATATCACTTTTCTTTTTCCATATTCTTTTTTTAAACCATCTAACAAACTTTTAAACTAATCCTAAAAAACAACTTTGATATAACTTTTTTCTCTCTCTTTCGAATTCTATTTTCCTTAACGCCTTTTTTTGTTAACATAAAGGTTTAAATTCTTTTTTATTTGTTTATTTGTAATTTTTCTTTTTAGTTTCAAAACAAAAATGCCTTAAGAATGGCGTTAAATTTTCAATGTTTTTAACTTTACTTTTTGGTCTTTGAAACGTTTTCTTTCTCCTTTTTTTCTTTGCCTTTAAAATTAATAGCTTTATTTTTATTTATTTTATTTTTTTTGAAGTAAATAAATTTACTACTTTTATTGCTGAAATTCTTTTTTATTTTTAAATAATTTAGGCAGGTGGTTGAAGAGATAGTTAGTTGAATTTAGGGAAAGAAAAAAAAATATTGGTGCTAAAAATTTTGGCAGGTGTTGGAGAATGCTTGAGGTTGTTTTTGTTGATTCAAATTTGGAATGTTTATGGGAAAATTTTAGTGCATGTGGTTGGATAAGAAGAGCTCGTGTTTTTATTTTTTGGTACAATTGATGCTTATTCATTTTTTTTTTTTTTTTTTTTTGCAAAAAAAGAAGTCTGCTCATTCCTTAACCTTTTATGTCTTGTTCATTGTTGTTTCCCATTAACTTCTTTCATCATGACTCATAATTCCATTCATTCCTCTTTGATCCTCTTGCCACTCGCCTGCTATTAAAAAACCTCCGCATAGAAGATGCGCCACCACCTTTTCCTTTCCCAGCAGCATTTATGGCTTTGCTTTTATTCCCATTAAAAGCTTGCTATCAAATTTTTATCATTTTTTCTTCTATGTACTTTTTGCAGATTCTTTTTTTTCTTTTTCTTTTTCTTTTTTTTTCACCATAAAAGTGTCTCTTTTGATAGACATTTTTTTCACAAAGGTTTTACCAGAAAAAAGAAAGAAAAGATGATATAAAATTGACATGTTTTTGGATTTTTCTTCTCTTTTCTTTTCTCCCATCGATCATGCCCATGCCTTTTTTTTGACATGCGCAAAAAAAAAGAAAAAATAATAATAATCAAAAAGATATTTTAACTTTTTTGTTGTTATTTTGTGACGTCAAAATCTATGTATGATTTTACGACCTTCTTTTCTCCTTTTTTTTCTCCACCCTAAAATAGATGCGCGAATAAAAGACAGGAGGCTGGTTGTTGGATGATGGCTGACGCTTTTTTATCTTTCTGCCTTTGAAAGGCTTTTCAATCTTTCTTGATTGCTTTCTTTTTTTTAAATTTATTGGAAACCGAGATTTACGACTTTACCCTCCTCCTCCTTCCCAACATTTGCATTCAGAATGGTTTTTTTTCTTCATGATGACAGCTTTAAAAATGATTTGAAGCCACCAATTGTGGAAGCAACCCTTTCTCCCAAAAAAATGGTGGCCAGCTGCCTTTTTGAAATCACATTCGAGAGTTAAACTTACAACCCTCACAAAAATAAATAATTTTTACATAAAAAGAAGAAAACAAATTGCGAGTGTAACCTTTTTTCTTTTTTTCAACAACGATGACGATGATGATGTCGGCCATCATTTTTTCTCCAAATGTTTTTAATGGTTTGTGGCTTGCGCGGATGCGGCATTACCCGCAACCAAAAAAGCAAAAACAATCGGTTTCTTTTATTTTTCGGCGTTCTTTTCTTTGAGCAAAATATGGAAAAAATTTCGCTTCTTAAGCTTTTTGTAAGGTAAATAATAAATATTTTTTGTCACAGTTATTTTGTCTATTTTTCGATGGAAAGAAAATAATATTGGCTTGAAAAAGCTTCTTTGAGCTTCGTTTTGTATTTGTTGATGGCAGTGACGCTTGTGTTTTTACAAGAAATTGAACTTTTCCATTTTATTGACAGTCGTCGGAAATAAAAAAATAAAAACAATGAAAAAAATGAAAAGACCAAAAACCTTTTTTATGTTGTTGAAAAAATATATATATTTATTTACCTTTTTCGAGGGAATCAAGGAGGTCAACCAACCAGCCAATTTTAAGTTCAAAATATTTGGAATTTTTCTATGGGTTTTTAAACTTATGTTTTTTTCCACATATATTTTCAGACGAAATTTTGACATAAAAGCGTTGCCCTTGTTTACAGGTTTTAAGCTAGCCATGAATCATAGCAAAAAACAAGGAAGTAGTTTCCATGGCTTTCCAAAAAATTTCTTCTTTTTTTTTTGCAAAAAAACTAGACGTAGTAACTAGGTTTCACTGACGTATACTAAAAAAGGCATGAATCATACTCTATTCTATCCCTTCCCAGCTAAAATATTTTTCCAAAGCTCATGAATAATAACGCTTTATAGGGAACTAAAGAAATGGTAACGATCACGACTTTTTAAATATTAGTGTCATTGTCTCCGCCATTTTTCATCCATTTTCTTGATATTTTTAATTATGAGCATCAAATTTAAGTGCATGATCAACTTTTCTGGTTGAACCCCTTTCTTTTCTTATTTTTGATTGTCTTTCAAGAATAAAAAATCAACGTAAAAATAAAAACGTTGCTTCTGCCAACTACTCTCGTTTCATGAAACAATTTTCACTAAAAAAACCCGGTTTTTTTTTCGATTCGTCGATATTGGCTGTTGTTTTTGATTTTACTTTTAAAATTATTTTTCTTTTCTTATGTGTCTTTAATTTTTATGTTTGATTGGACAAAAAAATGGCGGCCTTGAGGTTTATTTTATTGCTACTCCTTTTTTTATTTACCAAAATTAATTTAATTTTTTCTTACTTTTTATAATTAATCAAGCGTAAAAATGAAAGAAGTTTTTTTGAAAAAGTTCCAATCAGTCGCTTTTCGAATGCTTTCATATTAGTGGCGCCTCACAGCAACCATCGATTCCACCTTCCTTTATCGTTTGCCTCTTTTAAACGCTTTTTTTTAAATCAAAAAGTCACACCATTTTTCTGTTTATAGTTTCTAAAAACAGCACAAAAATTTGTGCTTTTTGAGTGGCGAAAAAAAAGCGAGTAGCATCTTTTTTTGTGAGTTTAAGTTTTTTTTATTAATCCTCGGTGATTCATTTTTCCTCCCTCTTTTCTATTGTCATATTTCCTTCCTTTCACTGATCAGCAACAGCATTGAAAAGTCTTCTCATCTCTCCAAACCAAACAGCTAACAACTTTTTTTATTGTTCAAAAATTTTTGTAAAAAACAAGAAAACATCATAGTACAGAAATTATTTTTGAAGAAACAAAATTCAACCATTTCGATGACAGATATTTCTTTTATTTACATTTTTGTTTTTTATGCAAAAAATCATTTGGGAAGAATTTTTTAAATCTTAAAGTTTAGACCAAATCTCATTTTTTTTTATAAAGCAAAAAAAATTGATACTTTCTTCATTTATTTCTTCCCCAAACACGCATATAATAATATTAGATGGTTGATGCTGATGACTATCGCTTGTTTTGTTTTTTCCACGTTTAATTAATGACTCTGATCCCTTATTTTCGTAACATAAAAAACATTTTTCCTTTTAGTTTATAAAGCTCTAAAATGTGATGCACAATTTCATTTTTATTTTCCACGCTTTTGTGATTTCCATTCATTGCCAATTCCAGCAAAAAATATATCTTTCTTTTTTTGGTGCATTTCCGTTTAATATTCTTCTCCCACACTACCACCACCTGAAATTAAATCAAAAGCAATTCAATTCAAAATCAATGTCATATTTTTGTTTCCATTTCGAATCGTTTTTTTGTTGACGTTTTTTAAACTCCATCTATTCTTTTCTATTGTTCCGGTTTCATGTCTTCTTCCCTAACAACAACAACGACGAAGACAAATACGCTGCCGACTGACTTTCATTCATTGATGGAAAAATAATAAATAAAAAAAGGCAATGGATAGTTAGTAGCTTTCAACACCACCTGTGTTCCCTTTTTTGTTCACTCTTTTAACAAAACTGTTTTGTCTTTGGTCTTTTTTTAAATTTCATTTTTAAAAGATTTTTATTTATTAATTAAATTATTTTACAAATAAAAGTGAACAAAAAGTTGTGTCATGGTTAAAAAGTTGCCTAATTAGCGTGAAACGAGTTTTTTCATTTGCGAGACATTTTTTTCTGAATGATTCATTTAAAAAAATTAATATAACGGTTAATTTTGTAGATTCATATTACAACAAAAAATGGCAACATTAATTCGTAAAATATTTGGATTACATCGAAAAAGGATTACCAAAAAGGATTCCATTACTGGAAGAAATAATAGTTTCGTAAGTAATTTACTCTTCATAATTGATTCTTCAATCGCTTATTTATGTATTTACTTTTAGCCATGCCCCTATCTTTCTAAACTTGAAGGAAATCAACTTCAACCTGGTCAATCCCTCATTGTTCGAGGAATCATTGTTGGTAAAGAAGAATTTTATATTAATCTCACCGGTGGACCTCGAGTTGAACTTGATGAAGAAACCACAACCTTGGATAATCGTCTCCTTTGCTTGAGAGTGGATATTACGGGTCGTAAAGTTCATTTAAATGCTTGCATAGATGGCGAATGGGGTCGCGAAGGCACTGTTAAACATCGTTGGCAACCCGGAGATGAATTTGATATTCGCGTTCGATGCCACGATGATGATTATGAAATTTTTATTGAACATAAACTTGTTGTAAGCTTTTGATAATTTTATGGCAAAATAGAGTATTTACTGTTATCTTTTGTAGGCTAAATTTGCTCACTTTTTACCATTAAATAGTGTATCACATATTTATATTAATGGTGATGTTGAATTATACTCCGTTTCATGGGAAGGGAAATATTATGTAAGTTTTTGAAATAAAGCTTCTTCGTTTTTTCAAGGGTTAAGCTCTTCTTTTTTTTTAAGGCAATCCCATATGCAGCTGATATCCCTGGCAATTTTTATCCTGGCCGAAAATTATATGTTTCCGCTCTTTCTAAGAAAAAAGCGAAACAATTTTTCATTGACTTTCATGCGGGTTAGTTACTTTTGGATTCTTATCTTCCTGATTCAAATTTCTGTTTTCTTTAGGTCAAGATATTGCTTTAAGAGTAAATCCAAGAATTCCTGCTAAAAAAATTATTGCTAATACTAAAGTGGGACAAAATTGGGCCCAAGAAGAGAGATTACAAGATGATGCCTTTCCATTTAAAAGAAAGAGAAATTTTGATTTGTTAATTTATTGCGAAGAAAATAGATTTCTTGTAAGTTTCTATCATATTTTACTATCGAAAACTAGTAATTAATTTATTTTAGGTATACGTTGATGATTGCCTTGTTGGAACATATGAGCATAAAATGAGCCCAAGAAGTATTGATAAACTTTCAATTGAAGGAGATTTGGTGCTTCAAGGTGTACACCTAAAATAAATAGTCACACATTTATTTGTCATTTATTTTTTTCCAAAATTAAATTTTTTTATTATTAATCCCTGTGTATTTTTGTTTTGTAAAAAAAGCTTGTGCATTCCTTCAAATTAAAATTTCAAATAGAAAAAAATTGCCATAGGCAAAAAATATTTTCATCAATGGTGTCAAAAAAATTTATATTATTTTGTGCGTGTTTGTTCCTATAATCATGTTATTTTTCTCTTTTCTTTTTTTCAACCAACATTGTGCTGCTACAAAAAAAAATCGGGACATTGTTTTTTCTTTCTTTTTTTATTTTAAGTGACTTTATGTTTTTATAAATAAAATACAATTTACAGAAAATTGTTTAATAAAAAGTTTAAATAAAATGAAAAACCTGAGTTACAAACGACTGAAAAGTATTTAAAAAAAATTCTTGAATGAAACAAGAAAATATTATTATTTTTTAAATTTTAGCTCTAAATCTTGGATTAACACTATTTGGAAGTTCGACACTGAATTCGACAACTTGTTGTCCGCCGAGAACATATAAATCGATGACCTCGTTATTGCAATCGAAGGCTAAATTGTCATTTGGCGCATGAAGGGAATCTCGAGCATCATAAAGCACATCACTGCTATAAAATTTAACCTAAAATGAAAAAATTATAAATGGCTTCAAATAATTAATTTAATAATTTACTCTTAAATGCCAGGATAAAGAATCCTCATTTCTGTAATGTCCATATTGTAAAACTGCATCATAAAGAGGATTTGAACAGAATTTAACGTGAGGAAGTTCAAATTCAACCATAAATCTAAAAGTGTAATAATAGTAATAATATTCTTAGAATTTTTTAATAAGTTAAAATTGCTTCTTTTGATCTCTTTATCCTCGCTTCGAATGTCACTCATTTATTTTTATTTTTGTATAACCAAGTTTCACATATCTGTTTTGCGAATTAAAGGCTTCGCCTTACCTAGTTTTTCTACATTCTTCATCTTTGAGCATATATGTCATTGAATCAGATGATAATAAATAATCACAAATTTTAAATTCTTGTCCACTTCGAACAAGCTCATCTAATTCTTCTAAAGTATCCATAGGGAAAAAGAATCCAACGGATTTATAATCTTCTGGAAGTTTATTTTCTTGAATTTGATAAAGTCTAAAATTACTCTTTTTATTAAAAATCTTATATGTAATTTATGAAATAATTACTTGTTAGCATCAACATGTAAAATTGCATGGCGCTGAGAATTATGAAGAATTACGGCACTTGCAGAATCTTCCAAACTTTGCCAATCGGGTGAAAAACTATAATGAGCAGCATGTGATTGAAAGATTTCCTCTAAAATAAATTAAAAAAATCAAATAAAACAAGACATCTTTGAAAACAAACTCACCGCCTTTTTTAGCCCAACAATCCGTTTTATGATGCCGACTATGAGGGGAAGTTGAGCAGCAGTAAACCTATAAAATTATTGCTATCTATTATTACATCCATAAAGGCAAAATTTGTTTACATGATTTTCATTTCGAAAGTTTCCAAAATTCCTTTTATCTTTATCTCAAAAAATGTAATGAAGTAAACTTACATTATCATTAAATCTCATGCAATCCTCATAATTCTCACTATCAATATCATGTGTGGCACCTCTAAAACATTCCTTCATTTTTTTTATTATAAAGCTAAAATTAAGGCTTACAAAAATCCAAGATCAAATTCTTCAATTGTCAACTTTTCACTTCGAAGTTGTCTTTGAGCTTTTAGATATTTAGATAAAATAATTGAATCAGAATTTTCATCATAACTGATTCTTTGATCAGGGATATGAAATTTAGCTAAACTTCGACTATTGTGAGTTAATGGAATAATCACGGCGTTATCGCCTTCGCCAGAATTAAGCCATAAATGTGCACCAAAACCAAGAATCAATAATATTCCAAGGATAGCTAAAAATAAAAGACAATTTCTCTTTGTGCAATATTGTAAATATCTTCGAATTCCAGGTGGATGAACTACTCGAGGATTAGAACTATTTGATGATGGTTGTCGAGGTTGTACAGCTGCAGCAGGTCTCGATGTTCCAGCTGAAGGGAGTAATGGAGCTGAATGTTCTGAATATGGAGTATATGGAGGAGGATCCAAATTAGGAGGTGGTGGAATTTTGGGTGGTCGTGGTGGAGCTTGAGTAGTTGGTGGCGGTGTCGGTGGCGGGGTTGCTGGAGTTGACATATTTGCTGCTAAAAAATAATGACAAAATATTACAAAAAAAAGTATAGCTTTCGAAAAATGAATGAAAGAAAAGCGAGAGAAAAAACACGAAGATGAGTCATGATTTTTTTATTTAAAAAAAGTGAAATTTCTTCTAAGTTGAAAAAATTTTTAAGGATTGAGGACGACGCACGTGTAAACATGCTACGCAGCAACATCAGCGGTGACATTCCTATTTTCTTCCGTATTTCTTATTTTTTATCGTTCATTTAACAAAAAAAATCAATCATCAACAAAAAATGCAAAAACAAAGAGAACTATTGCATTTTTTTCTTTGGATAAAATTGCATCTTTTTAATTTTAAAATATTAAAGCATTCAAAAAATTAATAAATTCTAAAAGAAAAAATGGAAATAAAATTGAAGACTAAAACAGCGGTCGCAAAATGGCCTCAACCTTGCCTTTCAATTCAACATGAAAATTTTATTGCAAATTTGGCGCAGTTGATAGCGCAGTTGACTGTCGAGGAGGAAAGGTTCGATTCCTTTGTGCCTGACACATACAAGTCCAGTGACGAAACAAGATCACCAAGATCTCTGAAACATAGTGATTATTCGACATCTATGCACTACCATCTGAGGACGATTTTTTGATATTTTTTGTAGGCTACATATATTTTTTAAATGCTAAAGCAAAACGAAGGAAGAAAGACAGATGTTAGAAAACAAATGAAAAAAGAAGCAACTTGTTAAAAAAAAACCCCCCCATAAAAAGAACAACATCAGCAGTTTTGAAATGAAAATAAAAAACGCACAAAAATGGTTAATTTGAAAGTGTGCAATTTACTACAGCCAATGTGCAGGTAAAAAAAAGGGAGCGGATAATAAAAAAATAAAAAGGCGGCGTCCTTCACGTTTCTCCTCTCTCTTATTTTCTATTTTCTTTTTCATTATTCCAAAAATGGACGCTGTAAAATCAATTTTTCTTTTTTTCATTTTGATTCAACCTGCCATCGTTCTTTCGTCGTTATTTTTTTTGGTTTGTCAAAAAAAAAAAGTTTTTGTATTATGCATGAATGAGTCAATCGGCATCATTAATTTACAAGTTTGTTTGCGTCAACGGTTTATAAAAAGCTTTATGTTATTTAGTTTTGAGAGTTATGCGATATGTAAAAAGTAAAAAACTTTCCAAATGATACATATTTTTTTTTACAACATTTACCAACATTATTTATTTCTGACAAATGAAAGAACAGAAAAAATCCAATGCAATTAAAACACATATATTGGCTAAACAAAAGCATTCCACTACGTTACAAATTTTTTTTGTGTTACATAAAAAAGGTTTGGAACCAAAAATTCAATGTGCACAATAGCGGCGACATATCGATCGACGACCTCCACAACATCAGTCTGAAATAAAAATAAAATAAAAAAGAACTCTCACGTTTTTCCTTTCTTTATTCTTCCTCCACGTTAAACCTGTTTTATCACTCGCTTGCTTGAAGCACAAGAAAAAAAAGGACAAAAAAATATTAGCAGCTGAAACAACTAAGTAGAAAAAAAAGAAAAGAATCACAAGAAATTGCCTATTTTTTATGTTATCAGACTGAATAGAAATTTTTTTACCCCGTTGTTGCGAACAAAAACTTGCTTACTTGCTTACTTGTTGGAAATAAAAAAAGTTCATCTGTGAGAATTGCGAAATTTTTTTAGTAACTTCATTCGTTGAAGTTAATTTCTCACAATGGTATCAATATTGCTGCTTGCAATTGAACCATTTTGGGGTCGAGCTATTGTTTATAATGTTGAAACAAAAGAAAAAATAGAAATTTTTACATCCATGAGTAAGTTTATATATAAGATTTAAAGATGGCTCTTATCTTTGCTAGAATCTATCATTCTCATTTTTCTGTAAGTTTCAGTTTTATCAAACGATTATGATTCCTCTTATCATGAAGCTATAAATTTATTCATAGATCTTAAACAGCAACTTACATCTATGGAATTTATAAGCTTTGCAACGACTGTGATTGAAGTTACTGAATCTCAGGCAGATGAAGTTCAACAAGCAATTCTAACTGCTTCACTTGATTCTGGATTTGAGAAAGCTGAGTTAGTTTTGTATGAAACAACAAGATTATTGGGAGGTTTGGAACATTTGGATTTGGCTCCACCAAAGATATTTAAAAGTTTCAAAGTAGCTATTGTTGAAATTTGGAAAACAGAAGCTTTTGGATATTTATTGCAACGCGTCGAAGCAAAGCCTGGAATAATAAAGTTTAAACCAATTAATTATTATTCCATGATTACTGAAAATAATGGATTTGAAATTACTTCGTTAAAAAGCTTTGCAAAAAAATTAGTGAATGAAGAAAAAATTGATGCCGTTATTGTTGCGAATGGTGAATATGACGATGCTTGTAATGATATTTTTGAAAATCCGATATTTTATGATAGCGAAGATAGAAGAGGAAGTCTTTTGAAAGCTATTGCTTTATATAAATCAGCAAACCTAATGACTAGTAACTCGAGAAGAGAACCTTGCATTGATATATCAGATTCCATTGAATATTCACTAAAGCTAATAGCTGGAGATCAAAAACACATGGTGGCTGAATGTTTTACAGAATTACCCATTGAATTTGAAAAAGAAGTTATTTTGGATTCGCCAATTAATTCTTTAGAGGCAAAACCTTTATTTTTATTTTATTTTTGTTACATTTTCACTTTTCAGTTTTATCGCCAATGGCCTTCATCAGCAACCAACAACTATGAGCTACATTGTAAAGCCACCTTTGAACCGAAAAAAGTTTTAAAAGTCAAATGTACAATAGACAAACTTCGCAAAATTGAAGTAACCATTGAATGAAAAATTAATTTTCCTCTCTATTAAAATGATACTCGCAAAATTTTCTAAATTCTTTTGTGCAAAAATTTTTATTATTAGTAAATTTACAAATTTTAATAAATATTTTACTTTAATCACTGCTTCAAAATTATTTATTTTTTGCCATACAAGAAAAGGCTAACATCACAATCACTGTTACCCAGGACATTATTGATAATACCTCCACTCGTTGCATCTAAAAAATTGTGAATGTTTTTACATTTTATAAATTATAATTAAAGAAAAAGCCAAGAATTTAGTATTTCAAAGTGTGTCAACTTTTTCTTTCAATTATTCCAATCAGGAAAAATCCTACCTTTAAAACAATTATTAACCCAATCTGTTAAACCGATTGATGTTGCAAGGAGAGCCATAATAATGAAAGATATTATAATTAGGATCGCATTACAAATCAAACCAATAAGAGCGAAGTTTTTCATTATTTTTTCCTTTACCAAATTTTTAACTTTTGAATGAGTAAAAGAGCTGGCAAGAGTTTAATAAAATTAAAATAAGTTTAGAAAAAAAGAATAAGTAAGATAGGATTACGGTAAGCCATTGAAAAACAAAATCAAACAAAATTAGAAAAAAAAGTTTATTCAAAGTCAAATAAAATGAAAGAATTATCGATGAATTTTATCATATTGCCATGCGGCATTACTTACAACAATGCAACCCAAAATTAAATTTATAATATTTAGTAAAACGAGAAAGCAAAATCCAACCAAATTTGCAATTTCAAGAATTTCGGCCATTCCAAAAGCAAGAAAGCAGCAACCAAAAAGAAATGATAATCCACAAAAAATTTAATATTGTTAAAATTTAGGTGACCACGATGATGGAATAATAATATTGGCAAATCCAAAGGAGGATTCAAGCATTCAAGAAAAAAAAAGTGTGAATGAATGAATACAACACAGTATTGCACTTTTAGAATAATATGAAAATGCGTTGAACCTTTTTTGTTTGTATCGTTTTTTATTTAATTATCACACACCTTTTTTTGAAGCTAAAATGCTCTTCGCTATTGTTACGTTTGCTTTTGTATTTAACTTTCTACAGCTTGAATAAATATTATGAAGAAAAAAATAAAACTAAACCTTTTGTTGAATTTGCTTAAATGCGTCAAAATATGGGAGTGTTCAAAACATCAACAAAAAAGCTACAGTTGTGTTTATTCAGGATAAAGCATAAAAATGTTTGAGTTTAAAAAAAACACTTGACTTGGTATGATAATGTATCTTTCAGTTCAAGTTATTATTAAGGCAAAAATTACAAAGAAACTCTTTATGGCATAATTCTTAGACATTTGTTTTTCATGCATCAAATGGTTGTCAAAAACTCAGAGATATGGATTTAAACAAAAAAACATTTTAAGCATAATTTATTAATAACTGAAACCACATGCAGATATTTTTTGTTTTACAAATTCATCAAAATCAAATAAACACATTTCATTCCAATCAAGTACAATTTTCAAATTGAGCAAAAGAATCAAAATTCATTGCAAATGCTTCTTGTCCATATTCAATTTTTCGATGTCGATATTTTGTTCCATTTCTGCAATCACTCCAATTCGTCCATGTTAAATCTTCTATTGAAACAAAATTTCGTTTACATCTTGATAATTCTTCCTTTAAACGCTAAAAAATAATTCAAAGTAGTTTTATAAAACAATATGGAATATGGAACTCACCCCTTTTCGTGACATTAAAGATTTTTCATTTGTATTCAAGCAAGCTTCATCCCTAAACTTCCATTCTTTTTCAATTAAAGCATTGGATTGAATTTCTTTTCCATATAAAATATAAATTTGCCATATTTTATGAATTCCATATGCATTGATAGACATAAGAGCGATAAAGATGAAAGCAGTAATCATTGCACATACAATCGACCAAAATCTATACCATTTATTCTTTTTTCTCATTGAAGCTTCAAGTTGTTTATGATCAAGTTTGGTTTTTACAACAACCTAAAAAATATATGTACATAAATATGATTGAACAATGCTGATAGTTTCACTTCCTTCTTTGCATCAAAAACAAAGCTGAAAAAAAACTTACATGACTAACACCCATTTGTTGAAGAGGTCGTTCTTCCTCTATTTGAGCAATAGGTTGAGCAGAGATTGGTTTTTCCATAGAAACTTGTTGACGAAAAGCTCGATTACGTTTAGATGAAGTTTGTTGTTTTGTTGATTTTTGTTGTTTTGCAGATTTCTTTAAAAACGATAACCTTCGCTTGGATGAAGATGATGAGCCTCGAGGTGAATGTTTGGAATCTCCACTAGATCCTACACCCTTATCAGATGGCGTTGATGGATTATCATTGGAATTTCGATGTGATGATTTAGCCCTTCGAGATGATTGAGCAGCACGAGATTTATGAGTATTAATAAAATCTTGAATTTTCTTCCTTGATGAGCCTTTTCGTTGTTGGCAAGAATCCACAGATGATATAAGATTTGGATTATCATGATTAATACGTTGAGATGAAAGTGGAGGCTCTTCTAAAGCTTGACTTGGTTGTTCTAAAAATAATGAAAATATATTAATGGATTCAAAGAAAACAAACTTACCTTTTTTAGGATCAGGAGCGACATCATTTTTTGGAGGAGTCTTTATTTTTTCTTCAATTTTTGGAATTGGAAGTTTTGAATCAGAGACTGCAACTTCATCAGCCATTTTTATCGAGATGCAGATGCAAAAGACTAACTAAAAGTTTTATGACAATTACTCTCTTTTGATTGAATTCAAAAATGCAAATTTCAAAAACACTTTTTTAAAACTTCCATTTTGCAACGTTTATAAAATTTTTAGGAAAGGCTTTCTCAGAAAAGTGTTATTTGCAAAAGCTTCACACAAAAAACATGAAGGTTAGAGCTCAAAGTAATCTTCTTTTTTTCGAAGAAAATAGAAAATTTATCGCATCAATGACTTTTAACCGAAATGCTTAATTTTAATACTGTTTTATTATCATTTTTTTAAACTTGATTTTTTCTGTAGTTTTTTTCTTCTTTGCTTGCATTATTTTATGAACTCGACTCTTATTCAGAGCCGTAATTTTGATCAAAATTTAATGGATTCGGTAAAGTTTTCTTGTTTTGTCCCACTCTTTTTGATTATATTGATTATTATTTAGTCAATCTTCTAACTTTTATAAAATATCTTGCTCTAGGAAGAAAAAGTTTTTCTTCATCACCCATAATATGGCCTTCTTATTATTTACTTTAAAGTTTGTCATATTGCAAAATTTTGCACAACTCATAATGCCTCATTTTTCGTTTTGAGATTGCTCCATTAAGTTTATTGCTAGCTTTTCATAAAAATTTATGAAACACTTTTGCTTTCATCAACCATTCATAGTTTGCTTCTAATTTTTTTTGAAGTTAATTATTCAAATATGTCTGTTTTTCACGATGAAGTTGAAATAGAAGATTTTGAATTTGATGAAGAAAATCAACTTTATCATTTTCCTTGTCCCTGTGGTGATCGATTTGAAATTAGTTTGTAAGTTACAGATTTTATATATATCGACCATGTTTGTAATCCTTAAAAATTTATGTAGAGAAATGCTTGAAATGGGCGAAGATGTTGCAACATGTCCAAGTTGCTCCTTAATCGTTAGAATTATTTATGATATGGAAAAATTTGTCAAAATGGAAACCATGACTTCTTCTTCAGCTCAAACAGCTAAGGTTGCATGAATATATTATATTCTTATATTCTTTTGTATCTTATTTGTTGATTTATGTATGTATAAACGGGTAAACAGATTTATATATAAAATTTATTGCTGATACTACTGTTTGCCATGTTCTTTCCATCTCCAAAGTTCAACGAATGGAAAACAGACTATGTTGTTGATAATAAACTTATCTAAGTTGTTACAAGAGTTGTCAATCACATAATTAGCAAAAAATGCAAACGCTTCCCTCATATTCGAACAGCCTTTATTTTCTTTTTTAAAACAATTTTGTTATATGTATTTTCGCTTGCTAAAAAGAAAAATTACAGTCTTCAAATTTTCTGCATTCCTTTCCCATTCACTCTCATATTTTTTTCCGGTCAATTAAAACTGATTCATTTGCTTTTTTGATTGTGCCATTTAAAAAAACGGAGAATCTCTTTCCGCTGTCTTCATTCAACTTCTTCTTTTTTCCTCTTTTTCTGATCCTTAAAAAATGTGTCATAAGTTTTTTTGTTGTTGAAGGAAATGATCATCATGCTTATTGCTTTCCTGTGTTTTTCACATTCATCATACACATTTCTTTTTCAATGACCTAGTCTTCTTAACTTTCATTTTGGCATTTTTCAGCCTTTAACTAAAGGCGGGGAGGAAAATGAATGAAGGATGCAATTGAGCGTACATATTCTGAAAACCCATTTATAAGACACCTTTTTTTCAAAAAAGTGGAAAAGCGACGATCCGGAACTTTTGTCCTCTTTGAACGGTTGAGGATTTATTTTTTTGTTTAAAGAAAAACGTTAACAACCACCAATTTCTTATTTTTGGGAAGAAAAAATAAATAAGAAAAGTGAGAATTAGAAAGTAGACAAATTTCAAAACTTTTGACGAAAAAAGAATTTTTTTAAATCTCAAAATGCTAAGGATAGGTTTGAAGATCCTTTTTAACTTGATTGGATTAATCACTGTTGGATATGGATGTTTGCCCAGTGGTGAGAGAACAATTTTAATTTCGTTTGTTTTTAATAAATTTAATTTTAGGCGTTCGTGGTTGTGATTGTGCTGCTCAACCTAATTGTGGTCCATGTTCACCTGTTAGTCAATCGTTTTCCTATGATAGTGAGCTTTATCTTTTACCTTTTTAAGTTTGCTTAATTGTCCTCTTCAGATGCTTATCAACAGCAACCTTCAGGAGGATATCAACAATCAGCTTATCAAGCTCCTCCCGCCCAATATCAACCACCACTTCCTTCTCCTCCACCACAACCACCAGCTCCAGAATATCAACCTCAACCACCAGTGCAAGAATATCAACCACCAAATATTTATTTACCAGGCATTTCAAATTCAGCTGCTTCTGCTCCACCAGCACCATCAACAAGTTCACAAGGACAATATCCTTCACAACAATATCTTCATATGCTTGATCTTAATCAAGCTGGATCAAACGAATTACCACAACAACCTTCTCAACCTCAAGAAGCATCAACTCCAGGGCCACCTCAAGCTTCACAAAATCCTGCTACTCCCAAAGTTGAATCATATCATGAGACAATTCGAAATATAATTGTTGGTGTAGGCTCCAATGGCAAAGGTCGAATTGATCAAACCGCTTATCGAGAAAATTATCGATCAGAAAATAGTGAATCCGTCGCTCGATTCGAATCTGGCTCAATCAAAGCTCCACCACCTGAAGATCCTCCAACAGAAGATACCGAAGAGAATGGAAGCGATGATTACACACAAGAAATTCAGCCAATGACGTTACCAATTCAAAAACTTCCTTCACCAACGACTCAAACATATCCATCCCCGACTCCAACATATACTATCCCAGTAACAACGACTACAGTACCACCAACAGCGGGTATTTATAAACATTCATCTCAAGAATATGCTGCAGTTTTAAAAGAGCCTCTTGAAGATCGAAAACCTGATCCATTCTTTACATACAACAATCAAGTATGCACGGGAATAGTTATAATTCAAGCAAAAGAAACATCAGTAGCAGATGCAGCACGAAAATGTATGCAAATGAATTGTGCCGCTGCAAATATTCATGCTTCATCAGATGGAAATGAAGATGAATTTGAAGTGGTTTATCTTAAAACTGCAGATTCAAGAAAGGATAATAATGGATTCTATTGCATCTCAGGTACATATTTTCTTTTGTCATTAAGAAACAGCAAACAAATAAATATCTCGTCGCAAAGTTGTTAAAGGTAGAATTTATTTTTTATTTTTCAGTTTCAAACATCCCAACATTTGGTAATGATTTTGATAAAATTGAAAATGAAATCAAGCTTCATAAAAAGGTAAAATTCCTTATTGTTTTCTACTGAATTTTAAAAACATAGAATTTTTAGGAAGATAAAACTAGCGACGGCACAACTTCATTCCGATTTGAGAGACTTCGTGAAGTTGGCCATGATAGGAGACGAGCTCCTTCAACCTTTAATTCTCAAGCAACAACTTTTCGACCAAGAATATTCAGATTTGCAACCATTGAACCCAAAAGTTCTTACTAGTTTTTCTTTTGCGTTTTTTTGAAATTTATAATTTTTTATTTGTATGTTGTGTGTTTGGGACAAATAATAATCAAAATTTAGGGGTTACTTTGTCTTTCTATTTTCTTTTTAAAGCATGTAATTTTTGTTCATAACTATGTAATTTATATAAAATAAATGCTTTGGTTATATTAAAGATCAAAAAGCAGGCACTCAACGGACTTTGATTTTTTTTAATTTTTGCAATCTTGGTATTTACGAATATTATTATATAACTGTTAAATGATTATTCTCTTTTGGTAGTCAATTCTGTTTTGATGTAAGCAGCTTCTTCCTTGTGTCAAACTTTTATTAAAAACATTTATTTTGATAAACAAGATGATTGTTAATTTGTTAAGTTTATTTATTGACAGCTGGAAACAAGCAATCATTTTATAGTGAAAAAAAGTTCTAAAAATAATTTTAAAAAACATCAACAACATGTTGATACTCATAAAAAGTTTGATTTATGTCAAAAAAAGATTCAGAAAAAAAATTATACGGCCCATCCTTATTTATAATAAAACAGAACTATGAAACACTTCTTACAGTAGTAACTGTATTTTTCTCTTCAATAACCTTTAAAAATAATTTACGAAATACTCTCAAATAAAAGTTCACGCAAAGTGTAATATTTATTGAAACTAAAGTTAAATTATAATCGCCAATAATTTCCATGGGGCGAACTTTCCAAATCTGAAAAACATAGTAGTTTTGAAACTTTCTTTACCGAGGTTTTTTAGAATTAAGAAAATTCGAATTTTTTTATTTAAGTTTCTGTAAGATAATAACACTTACATCGTAATAAACATCGGCCATTAAACCAGGGATAAAAGCAAAAACAATATTAATAATAGAAATTTTTAATACAGATTTGTTGAGTTTGTTCAAAAATTTTAGTTGAGTGGGTTTTCGAAGATAAATGCAAATAAGTAAAATAATTGCAGCTATAACATTTAATGTGCAAAATGTATATTTTGCGTATGATATTATCATGGGATAATTTAATTGATAAACCAAACAAATATAAAAGGCGCAAGTCGTTGTGGTGTCATTTGTTGAAAAAGCAAACCATTTGGTTACTAAAATATAAAGTAAAAATATTCCAGCTAATGTTCCTCCAAAAATACTAGCAAGAATGGTTTTAAAAGTTTTTCGATACATAAGAGGAAAAGCAACTGAGCAACAACGATCAGCGCAAAGAAAGAAATCAGCTACTGGAACTAAATTAACATAAATGGTTGGAATTCCAGCGATATAATAAAGTGCTGTGGGATTATAAATAATTTCATTAGGTCGCCATAAAATTATTGCATATCCAACATTAATCAACAACAAAATGCTCGAAGTCGCAGTAAACCAAAAATATAAAATAGTGATGGGTGTACGAGATACTTGAACATTCTTTTCAGGCTTTTTAAATAATAAAAACGTCGAAGCATACAATGTGTAAATTAAACAACCCAAACAAATGAGATAATGAATCAAAGTTATAAAATTTGCGTTTAACATTTTCTTTTTGAAAATCTAAAAAAAAGTTTTATTTTTTCCAATTGTAAAATACTTTCTTTTTTCTTAAGTAGCAATTTGGTTTTTAAAACTTTTTTCGAAGTACAGCACTAAAAAAGTTGTTGCAAGCCTGTCATAAAAAAATTACAACCTTAGTTTGTAGTTTGACTGAAAAATGGATGGATACTGTATTTAAAAAAATGTTGTGCTTGAAGAGTTCCTCTCTAATAATATATTAGGTTATTCCCAAAGCAACAACTACGACATACGTAAGAAATTGATGCTTTGCAGTTATTAATTTAAACAAATAATTGCCATTTTTCGCTGTGTAAACTTTAAGTTTTGGATCTCCAAAGAATTATTTAATGATAAAAATTTGTAATAAATACAAGGAACTAGCTGCTACCTTTGCTGAAATTGAAGAATTATTCAAATCCCATGGCATTCACGGTATAAGAAAGTCATCGAATCGAATTACCGCAAGTTTAAAAGCACAGAAAAGAAAAAAAGAAGGAATTAACATTATGTTTATGAGGAGGGCTTAAAATACTGGTTTATTCCATTGATGGTAATCTTTAAAAAAAAAAGCAAGACTAATAATTTAAAATGTAGTGTCAAAAAAGTGAAGAGCAGATGCTTTATTTGTAGTATGTTTTTTTAACACTCAAAAACACATTTTTTCTCGAACGATAAAACACAATCAGGTGTATCATAAAATTACATGTCATATCATAGTTATCAAAACGATTCAATACAAAAAGCTTTTCGTTTTTATTTCTTTGTTTGAGGTATTTGTTTTTATATCAAATGTCAACGTTTATTATGTATTGCATGTTTTTGATAAAGTGTTTGTTAGAGATTTTGGTGTTATACAAGCCTAAAAAGAAAAGAAAATTAAAGAAAAGCTTCTGTTACAAATAAAGTTACGAAATCGTTGAAAGAAGCATTATAACATTTGCTAAGAAATAAATAGTTTATTTATTTTAACTTTAATTGAACAGATATTCGGTAAAAAAAATAAACCTAAACATGAGTAACATTTTTTTCTTCTTCTTAAGGCTATCAATTAGCAAAAATAAATTTTGAAGCAACGCGGATGCCATCTCTGCATCATGCATTCATCAAGCTTGCGTGCATGCCATTTGCTATTTTCTCTCTCGATCCTTTTTTTCGTTGGTTGCTTGTTCTTTTTCGTCATTGCTGCATTTTCGTACTCTTCTTCTTTTCAATCGTTGGTTTCACCGTAGCTCGTTTTTATCTTCTCAAATTCATCACTGTTTCAATTTATGTAACATGTTTATTTCAACCATCAAACGTCAAGTCAAGAATGTTGCTTACAATTATTCAATTGCTCAACTCAAAGTTCGTGATGCTACAAGGCTAGTTATTCTTCTTCTTTTTTACATATTTTAACGCTTTTTTGTACTTTTAGCAATGATCCTTGGGGTCCTACTACCACACTTATGACTGAAATAGCTGATTTAACTCATGATCCCGTGGCGTTTACTGAAATAATGGTTATATTATGGAAACGACTCAATGATCATGGAAAGAATTGGCGTCATGTTTACAAAAGCCTTGGTCTAATGGAGTATCTCATCAAAGGTGGTAATGAAAAGGTGTCTCAACAATGTCGTGAAAACATTTATATTATTGAAACATTGAAGGACTTTCAATTCTTTGAAGCTAATCGTGATCAAGGTATGAATGTGAGAGAAAGAGCTAAGCAAATGGTTGCTTTATTGAATGATGAAGAACAGCTGAAGAATGTACGTTCTCGCTATCAATTGACTCGTAAAAGATGTGTTAAATCTGGTATCTCGATGAAAGATGAAGAACACCGAAAGAATGAAGTCGAAGAAGCAAGATCCTCAAGCATGGGTGAAGATGATATGGAACTTCAAATAGCTTTAGCAATCTCCCGTGAAGAACATGCAAAAGAAGAAGAAAAGCGCCGAAGTGATGATGTTAGACTTCAAGTAAGTTACTTTCTTTATATGTGCAGCTTGTCAATTGATATAGTTTCAGATTGCTCTTGAAGAAAGCACGAAAACTATCAACGCTGGAAGTGATGCTTTTGCTAATAATGGTTTTATACCTTCTGTTTACTCGTCTCAAAATCAAAGCAATGGTAAACCAACGAGTACTTTGGAAAGCGCTCTTGAAGATCTTATGATGTTGAACTTTTATGATCCTATGCCATCATATAATTATGCTCCATGAATTGAATTTTGTTTTCAAGATCTTATGCTGTTGAATGTTTATGATCCTGTGTCAGCAACTACTAATGCTTTATGATTTTTGTATTTTGATAGATTTTTGTGAATATATGTTATTTTGTAAATTTTGCATGTAAAAATAAAGAATGTTTAACTTATTTAGCTTAGAAGAAAGATGAAAAAATGTTCCCAAAAGCTATTCAAAAAAATGTTTCATAAATTATTCCTTTTTATGCATAATGTGACAATATAGTAACTTGCTTTAAATTTTGTTTGGTTTTTTTGAAAGTTAACGATCATCTTCAGAAATGGTGTTAACAGCTTTCAAGCCGGGTATCGATGTTAAATAACGTTTGGTGGATAAATATTAGAAGTGAATAACGTAATAAGTCTTATCAAAATATGTTAAAACGTTTAGAAGTTGATAACACTGTTCTTCTGACTATCTCAAAGAGAGCATGCTTATCAAAGATCCAAAATCGAGCTCGAAACCGAATCAGAAAAGACACAAGATAAATAATAAGTTTATTATACATAAAATGTTACAATCAAAATAAGTTAGAAAAGAAATTATTAAATACCAGATAGGAAATCAAAGCAGGGGAGACATTTTCATAGTTTGGTAACAAGAGGATCATCCTAATTGTACACGATCACCACGAAGACGACGAGCAAGGTGGAGGTCCTTCGGCATGATGGTTACACGTTTGGCATGGATGGCGCAGAGGTTCACGTCTTCGAAAAGTCCAACGAGATGAGCTTCAGCAGCTTCTTGAAGAGCCAGGATTGCAGAAGATTGGAATCTATAAAACGAAAGTGAAAATGGAAAATAAAAATAGAAAGTAAATTTACCGAAGATCAGCCTTGTAATCTTGAGCAATTTCACGGACGAGACGCTGGAAAGGAAGCTTGCGCATGAAAAGATCAGTTGATTTTTGATAGCGTCGAATTTCGCGGAGCGCAACGGTACCAGGCTTAAAACGATGAGGCTTCTTGACACCACCATCACGAGGCATATGTCTGCGACGTTCACCTGTACGAGTAGGTCTTGGAGCTCTACCACCGGTTGTTTTTCGAGCAGTTTGCTTGGTACGAGCCATTGTTTACGATGCAAGCTTGAGTGACCTGAAAAAGAAAATGCAATGAATATTTTATAGAAAATCAGAAAAGTTTTTGTTGAAAAAAATGAACAAGTTTTGAGCGAACGAAGAAAGACTAAAAATTTTCTCTCGCGCACTTTTTTTCGCTGCATCTTTTTTCGCTGCATGTTACAGTATGCAAAATTTGATGCAAAATTTAAAAAATTCATCAAAAGAAAATGGTTTGCAATTTGCAAACGAAAACAGAGCAAAAACAGTGGATTTTTGAACATAAAAATTAGTTTAAAAGACCCTGCATTAATTTGTTTCAATAATTAGATGAGAATATAAATTTCAACAGTGATAAATAATGCTGAAAGAAAGGGATTTTGTAGAATTTTTGTTCGTTAACCGCCCAAATCCTTTAACTTCTCAACTTTTTTCTTCGATCATTTTATCATCATTCGAATTATGGATTTAATACAAGCTTCTACGAAGAGAAATTCTTATTTTGTTTACGAAGATATGATAATTATTGAATACTTGAAGAATACAAAATAAACTTTATTATTATCAAAAAATGTTAAAATTAAAAACCAACATTAATATCAATTGATAATTCTGTATTTCGAATCCATTCTGGTTTGAATTGAGCATAAAACAATAATAGGTTCTTCGACGTTGGAGAAATGCATGGAAAATTTGTGAACAAGATAACAATCAAAGTTTATGGAGCACTTCTGCTGAAGAAGCTCTTGAAGCTCATATGTTTGGATTAGCGAGTCGAATTTATAAACATATTGGTAATGTTGCCTTGGCTTGGACGGTTGAAGATTTAGCTGATAAAGAAGATTATATGTTATTGAAAAGTATGATTGCAATGATTAAAGGAACGTATAATTATGGCGATGAAGCTTTTGTTGAATCAGAACAAAATAAAATGGCACTTGAGGTGAGAGAATTTTCAAAGAAGAGACTACAATCAAAAATTTCGATGCCTCCAGATATCCTTCATTGGGAAAAAGCAGTGAATTTAGCGCTTCGAATTTTTAGTTATTTCAAAGTGATGTCAAGTTAGTTAGAAATAAATAAAATGATATTTTGATGAAACAAAAAATACATGAATTTAGGAAGCATTTCAAATAGCGAATCAGAAAATCTTATGGATGTTTATGCTAATGAAATAGAAAATGAAGGCATAGCGTCCCAATATGAAGCTTTATCTCCAATATTATTCCACTAAAGAAAGATATAATATCAGGGCTGGAAAGTTTTATCTCCTTCATGGTGATTATAAAGCTGTAAGTTTATTATGAGATATCTTACATCCATTTCCATCTAAAATTTTAGGCAATGAAAATGCTTTTATTAGCTAATGATGATGATGTAGCTCTTCAGCTCGCAATAAAATGCGCCATGAATTCTAAAGACTTACAATTAGTTAAAAAATTAACAAACTATCTTCTTAGTGAAGCTGATGGAGTTCCCAAAGATATGATAGATTCAAATTTTATTTTTCGACTTTATATTAGTTTACAAATGTATATACAGAAGCTGCAAAAACTGCAATGATTTTAAGTCAAGAGGAACAAAAACGTGGAAATTATAAAGTTGCAAGGGATTTACTTTTTCGTAAGCTTTACAGTAAACAAATTACGATATTAATGAAAAGATTTTTTATGGTTGCAGAAACGCATCGACAATTAGTTTAAAATAATTTGCAGGTTTCTTCGAGTATGTTTGACGCTTTAATTTTACTTCATAATTATCTAATTGTTAAGGTTTATTTAATTTTTGAAATATAGCTTCAAACATTTACTTTTTAATTTTATTTCAGGTTTTGATAAAACGAAATGATCTAAGAGCAGCGGCTCGTAAGCTTATTCGCGTTCCAAATAATATCAGTCTTTTCTCAACTCGCAAGGTTTTTTCCATACTTTTTCTTTTATAGATAATTAATTTTCAGATATGGTTGATATTTTAACTTCTTCCGTAAGTGTGGTTTTGGAGAAGCCAAGGCTCCAATAATTCGTTCAAGGGATACATGTTTTCTTGGAACTTCTTTTAATTTAAAATGATTGAAAATCTTTGCGGTAAATATAAACAACTCAATTCTTGCAAGTCCTTCTCCAAGACATACAAAAATTAAGGTTGATGATTTTCTTCCTCAATATTTGATAACCAGAAAATCTATTTAAAGCCAAAGATGCAACAGTCAATAAAATTTGGAACAAAAACATAAACTATAGCATATAACAAAAAATTAGATGAGTTCTTTAAAGCTCTTTTTCCTCATTCCTTTGTTTCCGTTGATTTCTGTCAAAAAAAATTGGAAAGTAAAGGCTTCTTTTGTATTGCGTTTTGGTTTGCACCCAAAGTAATAAAACGCTTTTTCAAATTAAAAGTTTCAAACCAAATATCATAAAATAACATTTCATGTCATGTCATAATTATCTAAACAATTAAATCAAGAAAAAAACTTTCATTTATTATTTCCTCGATTTCATTTGAGGTATTTGTTCCAATTTTTCTTTCTTCTCGCACACATTATAATTTCTGGAATAATGGCTTTTTTCGTAAAATAGAAAAAACATTGAAGCGGGTTTCCTTTGATCTTCGCACTTCTTTTTTCCAACAATAATTTCTTATATTTCAAGAAACTTTATTTTCAATTTTTACGCAAATTTTTTTTTGAGGATAATTGTGTTCAGAGAAGTGTAAAAAAAGAATAAGATGTGCGTGCATCAATTAAAATTTGACATAAGAAAAATTGTTTTTGAGTCATAAATTTTGAGTGAATAAAATAGACAACCAACTCTTTTATTGAATGAATGGTAATGAAGGACTTAAAATTGAAGAAAGTTTTCGATGATTTGAAGGCCACACACAAAACTTGGTCCATTATGACTTTGTTGCAATGTTGTTGTTCATGGATAGCTTATTGGAGTAACTTAGAACTTGATGTGGGATCATTTTTTTATTAATAAAACACCCGAGATGTTTTTAGTCAAAAATATAAAAAAAGTAACAAATTCACGACAATATTTGCCTTTTTTAGGTTACTCTTATCTTTGACAATATTCAAAAAAAATCTTAAATAAACTAATTTGTGATACTGTCCCTTCTGAGAGTAATTCGTTAAGTTTATTGTTTATTTTTAGTTACGTTCTTGTTCATTTTTCGAGAACATACATTTGTTTTATTTTGTTTTCTAAAATATTTTGATTCTTTTTTTAAATTATTAAAAGCCTTTTCTTTATAAACAGCTTTAAAAAACAGCCATTTTTTCGTTTTGAGCATTGATGGAAACAAGCTTCCGTCCGTATATTATTTTTTTATCCTTGACGACCAATTTCTAACTAATGGATGAAAATTGATTCATAGCTGCTGCTTCCTTTCTTCTTTGCTTAGTTTTGTTTTCCGCCGAAAAAATGACCATTTTTGACCCTTCTTTCTATTGCCTTTTTTTTGACCAGGTGAATGAAAATGTAATTTCCATTTTCTCTTTTCCCTCTTTTCCTTAGTTAAAAATAAAAACGAAATTAAAACTAATTTTAAAATGTCTTTTAGAAGGTAGTAATCACTTTTAATTATTTACATGGTTTTTTGCTTTCGCTTACTTTTTTTCGTCGACTTTCTTATTTATGGATTCATTCACAATTAATTGCATAAAAAGGCTTTACTATTCGATTTGAAAAGTAGTTTGTACATAAGTTAAGTTTTCTCTCGTTGGGTTTATTATTATTTATAAATGATAAAAATGAAAATAATTTATGGTTTTACTTATTTATTATATCTTCAGTTTTCTTAATTAAATGTTTGCCATAAACATCCCACCACCTACAACGCCCTTTATAAAATCATTCAATAAAAATTTAAACTAATTTGATTACATTTGCTTTTTCGTCGTTGTTGATTCGTTAATTGTGCAACGATCATTGGAACTTTAAAGGCTTGCGGCTTTTTAACACGGAACACTAAAACGAGTTACTCGCCTTCTTTCAAATTTTTTTATCTTTTGAAAAAGCTGTAATTTATTTAACAAGTTTTCTTTTTTATAATTGCGTCGATTTTGTTGCATCGAAAAATAATATATTTTTCAATGAAAAACAGATAATTTTAAAGCGCAATTAATTGGTAGCATAAAAAAGTTTCGCGCGATTCAAATCCATAATTTGGGGTTTATGGAAATGATTTGAATTTTTTTAAAAAGCTTGTAAAAATATGGACATTGGACTCAAAATGGAGCGTTATTCAATACTTTTTTTATTGTTGATTGATTATTCATTGACTTTTGTGTTTCACCTTCTTTTTGCACAGATTCCTATTCTCCTATTGAAGTTGATAAGAAATATTGTTCCACCAAATTCTAAGCAAGCACATTCCATGCATAGGTGCAGAGATTAGCTCTTCTTTTTCACCTTATTGTCGTCGCGTTGCAACCTTTTCATTATATGTATTTCTCAACCGATACTCTTTTTTTAGTTTTAACTTCTTTTCTTCTTCCTTTTTTTTGGTGTTAGGGCATAATTTTTAAAGGATAGTTGGTTTAATTTTAATGTTTGATAATCGTTTATGGTTTATCCCTTTTTTGAGTTTTTTCCTTTGCATTTTCTTTTTTACTTTTTTCTTTTTCTGATGGTCGTCTTTCGCTTGCAAAAAAGCTTAAAAAATCGACGTTAGTTTACAAACCATCAGCTGCTATATGTTTTTTTAGTTACGTTTACGAAATTTTGTTAGACAAACTAACATAAGAAAAATCAGCTAAAAATGATGACGGCTACCTTTTTTAAAGATTTTTTATATATTTTATTTTTATTTTTTTAGTCTAACTTTTTCATAACCCCTAATTAATTCGTGGGCGAGTAATTTAAATGCGACAATAACTCCATTTATTGTATTACTTGCATGTGTTAACAAATATAAATTTGAAATTCAAATTTTATGGTCGCTATCCATGTTATTTTTTTTTTCATCGCGACTTTTTTATTATTATTAACAACCATTATTGTTAAGGCTACTCACTTTTCTTATTTGATCAAAAGCTTTTTCAACTTATTACATCTTTTTTGTTCTTGAAACAATGGAATGCTTGTGAAAAGTCTCTTCTTCCTCTTTTTTTAAGGAAAGGAAAACAATAATGATCCATGTCCAAAATCAAGTTAAAAAAAGTGTGCGGTTTGTTTTGTTTGTTTAGAAGCGCATTGAATGCATGAAACAAAAAATATTGAGTAGCAAACCAACATTCTTCCCTCTGGCAATAAGCTTTGTTACTTTCAAGGAGCAAAAAAAAGAGACACCTCCTTTTTTTCATTTATTCTTCTTCCGATGACCGGTTTTCTTTTTGCAATCCATCTCGCACGTGTAAAAAAAAGTATTATCCCGTTTTTTTTTCTCTCGAAAAAAGCCACCTATCTTTCGAATAAGAAAAAATGGCTATTTTTTAGTTCAATTTGGAAGATAGACAATCATATGAGTCCATAGTAATAAACCTTTAGAATTGTTTTTAATTTGCTATATTTTCTCAAATATTTGATCTTTATATTTGATATTTTTAGTTCGAGATTTATTTTTTTTGATAAAAAATTTTCTAACTTTGATACAAATACTTTTGATGGTATTAGTTAATACAGGTTTTTTTGCTTCCCGTTCGATTGTGTTTTGAACACTTTCATTGAATAGGCTACTTTTGTCAAGTGAATGGATGGTTAAAAAGTGAAACTCAATTGGATGGATCACTTATCCATTTCTCCATTGTTCAGTAACTTGAGTGCTCAAATGCTTGAACAATTACATTTTTTTACTGAAACTTTTAACTTTTGTATGATATATCTCGAGTTTTCACTATCACTAACTTTTGGCGAATTTGATGAATTATTTTAAAGACTTTTTTAAAGCTTTAAAATCATGGAATTGTTTATTTATTTTTAATATGTATTCATAATATTATTTTTTCCTTTTTATGTTTGCCGACAAAAGACTGTTTTTGTTATTTCTTTTCCAAGCTCTTTATTCTGTAATCAAAAAATTCTCATGATTCAGATAGAAAGGGTTTTAAAAAATGATAAACAGAGTTTAAGTAAAAAAAAGGTTGAAAAAGTGTTTCATTTTATAATTTACTTATGTTTTTCATCATACGCTTACTTTTTAATTGAGCCGACGAGATCGTCTTTGATTGTTTCAGGAAGAACTGTAGCATGCTATATCCTTCAGAAAGAAAGAAAAACGGTTTAAATCAAAACTGTAAATTGTTTATTCACAATTTTTTTCATTGACTCCGTTAATCCACGCTTTCCTTTCTTTCATTCACCAAAAACGTTTATTACAATTTTAAAGCTTTGTTTGAAACAAAAAAGAAAGAAGTGAGACATGGTTAATGCAAACAAAAATATATTTTCAAGCCATTTCTTTCGTGGACAACGTTCGCGGCTTTTTTCGTTGGTTGGTCAAAAAAAGAAGTCCAAAACGAAAAAACGGCAGCTGACCAAGCAAAACCTACGCCGCTTTTTGCTTTTTTTTTAGCCGAAATCAATCCATTTTTATTTTTATCCTTTCTTCAAGAAAAAAAATTTTGACCATTATTTACACACATTTTCATTATTCGTTTATTTTTACTATCGAAAAACTAATTTTGACTTTTTTTGTTTCTAAATTTGTTAATCGGTGGTGCAGCTTTTTTTTGATCCGTGGTAATTATTTTAGGCGTTCTTTTTTTCTTTTTTAAGGATCAAAAAAATGAGGAAGCCATGACACGCGAATCCAAAAGCAAATCCCTCACTTTTTCTTTACTTTGACCGGTTTTTAAACTCCTCATTTGATCGGGAAAACAAATGAACGATTCATTGATATTTTACGAAGTACATAGTAGTTGCGTTTCATTAAGCCCCTTTATTTGGAATAGAATAAATAGATAGAGAAGAATGGAAAACAAGAAATCAACGCCTCCACAGCCGTTTTTTTGATACTAAATAAATTTTTGTAATTGAGTGAAATGTTTGGTTTTGGGATGTAATGTTTTTTTTGCACAATTTTTTTTAAACTTCATAGCAAAATGGAGGAGTTCCGGTAGTTGCGAAACGCTAGCGCATTAACAAGGTTTGGGTGCAAAAAAAAATATTATGGATTGGATGATTGCTTTGGAAAAGAAATTTATTTTACAATGGCTAATGTTTTTTAAACTTTGCTTTTTAACTCGAAATTAGACGCTATCTATCTATGTTAATTGAAAGATACATTTTTGCCACGAACATTTCATCATCCATTTATTTTTTATTTTCCCTGCTGTTCCACGTAACCATCTTCCAATCGTTTTATTCAATCTCAAACCTTGGGTTTTTTAAGCTATTATTGTGCCTTTCTTTACGTACGTCAAAAGTGAAGAATGAAAGGTATATGTTTTATTATTCACTTTTTGGTTACTTTTCACTCTCCTTCAAACGCGAGCTTTATTTTTTTTAAATGTTAAAAAACAAAATCAAAGAAAGAATAAAGAAAAAGGTTTTTGGTTGACGACAGCAATCACAGCAGCCAGCAGCTGGTTAAAAACTTCTTTTTTCAATCAAGGGATTTTTTAAAGCATTTTTTTTTTTGAAAAATAATTGCGTTATTTTCTACTTTTTTTTCTCCATAGCTTTCATTTGCCTCGTTTATGCATTTAGATCAATCCATTTCACTTTGTTTTCTTCTTCCGTTTGTTTGTGTTTTTCATTGCCATCGCCGCCGAGATAGATCCAAGAGAGGGGAGAGAAGAAAAAATAAGAAGTCAGCCACCTTTACTACGCCCCCACTTGGCTTTTTTAAAGCTCAGATCATTAAAAAAAGTTTATCTCGGCTGCTTGCCGCCATTTTGTTGAACATATTTTTTGTTTGTTATTTTCTTTTTGGTTTTACTACTGATAAACTATTTTTAGCAAAGTTTGCTTCATGTTTTTTCGTGCTTATTATATTTTTTTATATTCTGCAGTTTATTATAGTAATTTCAGCTAGAAAATAACCCATTGTTTTTAATATTACTGGAGGATAATGTTTTGAAAAATTAAAATTACTTTCACTTTTTTATCTCTCATTGTTACGTCTTTATTTTATTATTTTCCGCATTCATTATTTTTTTCCTTTAAAGCAAATGACATTCTCTCAAATTACTGTTTGTTTTGTTTATTACCCTCATGGAAAGTTTCAAAATTGAGTACACACGTTCTCACTTTCCTGTTTACAAAATAAAAATATTTTAAAACCATTAAATTTGGATACGTTAATGTCTCTTGTTGCTTTTTTTCTCTCCCCTTTGTGTTTGTTCAAAGACTAGCGGACGGGAAAAAAAGCTATCATCTTATATATTGAGTAGCTAGCAAGAAAAAAAAAGATGTGCATTTTTTTGCTGTTTGTTGCTGTTGATGCGATTGAATAAATGCATTTTGTGGTAAAGGGAAGAAGAAGGGGAAAAAATAAAGAAAGAATGACACTTTTTTTTGTCTATTTCTTCCTGATCGTGTACATACTTACTACTTCTTTCTTTCTTTAGCTTCCCCTTTTATGTTCATAATTAAAGTATTTTTGCTAACGCTTGTTTTTGTTTTTTAATGAACGCTTTTAAACGTGAATTTTTAAGGATTTTGTTAACATTTATTGGAAAGGTAAATTGATAAATAAGAAATGGTTTTATTTATTGTTTTTCAAAGCTTTAATTTAACGCTTTCTGTGATTAAGTTTTATATCTTTTCTTAAAGGAGCGACGACATGCTTATTCTTTTTTTTTAAATTAATTTTCCAGAAGTTAAAGTTAAACTATATTATTTTTATTTGTTACTTACTTTCCAGAATCTATTTCAAAGTTGGGATGCATTCTTACCAAAAAGTCAATGATCCATTCCAAAATTAAAATTGTCGCATCTCTTTTTTTCTAAGAATGGAAGCCATAAACATACTAACTGACCAACCGCGATCGTCAGTCAGTCATTTTCAATGCCATTAGTCATTTTGCGTTAAAAATAGTAAACCTTTTTGTAACATTTCACGACCTTTAAAAAACCAAGCAAAAGAAAAATTTTCAATTCAATTTATTCCAGGTGGCGATGATGAAAATGAAGAAAGTTTTAGTTATTTACTTTGTTTTTGTCTTATATCCTTCCTTTTGCCTCTTTTCTCCTATTTTTGTTTTTGGTCGCTTCGCCACCTAATTCATCATCCTGTTTTTTTGCCGTAAAAAGTTATATTTGCAAAAAAGGCTTTGATTTTTCGAAAAATCAATAAATGAATCGAAGAATAAATCAAAGCTGCTGCTGTTGCTATTTGTGATGCTTCAAAGCTTAAAGTTTTTTTATTGACGTTTGACATTTTTCTACTTTTGCTTTTTTCGTAAACAAACTTTTTCTTTTTTAAAGTTTTAGGATATTTCGGGATCCAGTCGGTCTTTAACGTTTTTTACGTGCGCGAGAAAGATTGCTTTTAGCTTTTAGCCTGAGCTTTGACTTGAACTTAAAAAATAGGATTAGATTTGAAGCTCTTTGTCAAGCTGACTTCTTCAATGTAAAAAAGGGTTACGTAAGGTTGACTGACTTGCATCGATCAAGGATTCTCTTTTTATTTTCCTGATGCGAGAGAGTGTGCAAAACTGGTTGTTGAAATCTCAAACACAAGAGCTTCCGACATCGACGACGACGACGACGACGAGAACATGCGAGCAACAGAGAACTAAGAGATTTTCTTAAGTCTGCTTGCGTTCGAGTTGCTTCAAGAGAACTACGTGGCTTTTTTTTGTTATTTTTTTGTTGCATCCATCCTCACTTACCAAATGAAAAACTTGAAACTTTTGTTACCTGAGATTTTTTTCTTTGTTTTTTTTTATATCGCGCGCTCTCGACCTTCTATGTTACTTTCATTCCTTCCGGTTCTTGTTTTAGTAGCATCAAATTCCTTTTTTCACTTTTATTCTTCTCGAAAATAATTGAAAAATATCTTTTTGCTGGTTTGCTTCAAGAGGAATGGGAAGAGAAAAAAGGTGAGAGGTTTCTTTCTTTCACTTTTTTTTGACGAAAATTGTAAATATCTTCTCTCAAATTGCCTCCTTTTTAAAAACCTAATATGAAAAGAGTTCTCAAGTTTTTTTTATTGTTGACAGCCACTCCAATTCACAAAACTAATTGTTAGGCAAATTTTTTATTTAGAGTACAAAATCATTATCATAGAAACATAACTTTGTGAAAAAATTATAAAGTTATTATTGTCAAATAAATTAAATTTTTATGTAACATACATTTTTTTTTGTTGATAGTAACTTCCCAAGTATTATTTCTTAGATAATCATTCAAAACAGCGAACAACAAAGTTGTTCAAATGTTAAAAAAATTCTATTTTTACTTGCAACTTTGATTGCTTCTTTACGTTTTATTTTTTCTTCAAGTGTCATGTTTATGTTTTTCATTTTTTAGTTTAGATTTTTTAAGCTTTTGGAAATCTTGAAAGCCGATTTATTGATTTTCTTGAATGTTTTATTTTGAACAATTTGTTTTGGTTAAAAGCATTTTTTGTAGAACATTTTTTGAAGAATTATTTGTTACAGTAAAATTAAATCTTTAGCTCAAAGACAGATTTGTTTTTAAATTTTTTTGAATGAATCAACACCCCCGCTCTCATCGACTGTCAATCAAATCAAACAGATCTTTTTTTCATACCCCCATTTTTCTGTGCAAAAAATACTTGTAGGCGGAAGCAACAGCTCTTCAAAATAAAAAAATTATTGGTACTTGAACCATTAAGCTTAATTTCAAAATCTTTTTTTCCATTGCCGCGATTTTCGAGATAAACATAATTTTTCATTTGTTGAAATTACGTGTTTTTTGATTGCTTTTGCTCGTTTTCTCCACCAATTTGTCATTAGCTTTCATTATTTTTTAGTGCCGAAAAACATATTTACTTTCAAATAATTAATAGTGACTTTTGCCATACCTATCAATATATTTTTTATGATAATTTTTATTTAAATTTGAAAAATGGAAGAAGATCAAATAAAAGTTCGAATTCAATTTATTAATGATTTGGATCCATTTGTTTCTACGAGTAATCGAGAACCTTTAAAACCTTTACAATATTATTTGCCCCTTCATTCACAAATTGCTGAACATTTACCCGAAATTTGTCGACAATTACGAGCTCCACATAAAGTTAGTTTTTGATTTTTTTTTTATGTACTAGTTATGCGAATTATTATTCTTTATTTTAGCCCGGTGATGCAGCATTACAAGTATCCCCTTCAGCTTCCGGTGATTTGGGTTCATATCTTGATTCAGATCTTTCAATATCAGAACAACCAGATGAATTACAAATTTTAAATGCTGATCCGTAAGTTTTAAACTTCTTTTTTTTTGAAATTGCATGTTCAAAATTTTCTAAGGTCAAAACCAAAAAATAGAGTGTTGATTATTTTCTTTTTTTCCTGAAACTTTTTTTCTTCATTTTAATAATTTTAAAACCTATTTTATTCAAAAAAAATTTTCGTCAAACATCTCTCTCATACAAGAGAAAATTGTAATCAATCCCAATTGCGGTCAAATAAAGAGATATTCATTCTTCTTTTTTTCTTAAATTGAATATGTATGTCTCCGATTGTTCTTGTTTGTTGCAAATATGAGAGACCGCATGCTGAGTTGCTGTATTTCGACGACGATTGACGACGTCGACGCGTGGACAATGTCCACTCTTGAAAAAAAGGAAGGAAGGGTGGAAGAAAAGATTTTTGAAAAATAAAAATACAAAAATAGCGAAAGAAAAATGAGCAACCAAAAAAAGAAAACTTGGGTTTCTTTTTTTCTTGACAGCGTTGAAGTGGCGCAAACTCTTTCCAGCCGCAGTGGTTGTAATTGTTTAATTTTTTTTTCTCGAACTTGGATTTTATCTTCATCCTGGTTGTTGCTTTAATTAATTGTAGTATATTTGCTGCTATTTATCATTTCTACCTTAACCATGAAGCCTGTGCTTAAATGCTATGACATTGATATCGATTCTTTCTCATCATCTCCTCCACTTCTTCCACCAAATCACAGAAGCTATCACGATCTTCCAGTTATTAAAGCTCCAAACATTTCAAAGCCTTCAATGCTTTCATATTCTGATTCTTTTAAATCTTCAACTCCATCGAAACCAATCGGTTATATTCCGCCTCTTCCAAGTATCCCCAAATCTTCTTCTTCGCATTTAGCTCCATGGAAATCTTCTCTTTCATCCAAAGCTCCAGCTCCTATAATTCATGATATCGTACCTTTGGATAATCTAACCAGCACACTTGAACGAAAATCCAAAGAGCCTATGTCAAAGCCATGGTATTCAACTTCAGTGGATTCAACTCAACCAACTTCAATTTCGACACTTCCAAGAAATTTTAATACCCCAAAGCAGCAATCCATTTTAAAATCCACATCTGTTGGTCGAAGCGTTTCATTTAAAGATTCTCGACCTTCTCTTCCAACCACAGCTCCACCAATGGAGGATGAAGAAGATGATACAATTATTGAAATTCCTCCACCCAAACCAAGTCGAAGTTATCAAGAATTTGGTTTTTCAAAACCAAAACCAGGAAAACCTGAATTTAAACAACATCAATCTCCGGAAGAATTTTTACGGAATAAAACCCTTTTTGCTATACCCACAATGGATTTAAATAATAATATTTATAACCCAAATAAAAATATCAGTGGTATTGGAATGTCAAATACAGCAGCGGCTTCTGGTGGTTCTTCAACTTTTGAATTAAGATTTCCAAGTATTTTTACAAGCAGCAATTCTTCTGTTGCTTCAAATTATGCCGATTCTAAAGCTATTGATACTTTGCCAAAAAAATCATCTTCAACATATTTAACAGCATCAAGTAGTCCAAATCGATATACGACGCAGCAAGTAACAAATAATAATAATAAAGATTACTATGGTGATGAGATTAATGATGGACAAGAAAAACATGATGAAGAAGATTGTTATCGGCAACAAAAAAACGATAATAAAAGAAATAATTTTTATTCATCTTATCAAGGCTGTTCAAATGAGAGAGCGAAAGTAGATTACTATGATCCTCCTTCATATGGCGAAAGGGAAGAAGAGATTTATGGAAGATCAGACAATGGATTATTAGCTCAGCCATCATCCATCAAGCATTCTTCGAGTTTTAAACAGCCTTCAAATAACTATAGCAATTATTCAACAACGCCTAATTTGGGTTTTTCTAATCACTTACCCCATGATCGACATGAGCCAAATCCATATTCATCTTATCCATCTTCAACTCCACCATCTTCATCAATATCACAAAAAGCTAGAATGCTTGGCGACGAACTCCTTTCACTTTCATCAACATCATCTAATTTTGTCAAACCAAAGATTAATTATGCGGCGCAATGTTCAACGCTTCCGGGCAATTCAGGAAATTTAGGAATTAAAACCAACCTCCCTAAATTACCTGCCTTTCCTGCGCCATCGCCCTCACCTGAGAATAATAATAATGAGGAGGGAAGAAGACAATCATCTCCGATTTTAAATTTTTCTTCATTCAAAACTAATGAAGACTCAAACGCGAGTGCATTTCCACGAATAAATTCAATTCGTCCAGTTGAAATGCAGTGGAATCCATCATCCTCTGTTTCTTCTCCTATTACTTCATCAAATGCCAAATTATGTCATAGTGGAGCCGTGGATGAAAGAGAAAAAAAGAATCATCGATTTTTAAGAAGGAAAAAAAGCAGCCATCGTGAATATGATTTATCAAGAACCAATTCATATTCAACCATCGCGGATGAAGAAGTTAACGATAATTATGGATGCTTTGATGGAGATACAGATTTTGAAAATAACAATAATAATAATATTAAAGTTGATAATAGCATCGATGATGATATCGAATGGATGTATGACGGAAAGTGGGTATTTTTGTAAAAAAAAAATGAATGAGTATCAAAAAAAAATTTGGGAAGGAAACCCATTTAGCGTTTTCCTTGATAATAAAAAAAATCTCTCCATAATTCAAGTTGTTTAAAAGCAACTTATTTATGTATCATTTGAGTTACAGTCATTTTTAATTTTTCAAAATCCATCCTTTTGACCTTAGAAATTTTGACCTTGTTTGTTCTCTTTCAAACACCACTTTTATGTATCTTTTACAATTATTTTTTTAACAATGCCTTTTATTTTTCAGACTTCGAAGTAGTTTAGTTCTTCGACAAAAACCCGAATTACGAGTTAAAGCCATCGTTGGTAAGTCTTCATTTCGATGCAAATCGATTTTTATTTAAATTTTTTCCTTCTCTACAATTTTCATTGTCCGTGCGTCCGTGTTTCAATGCAAATTTTCTATCAAGCAAAAGGAAGGAAAAAAAGAATGAAAAAAAGAAGAAAAGGATTTTGCATTCTCATTTCATGGAAATGAAATGGTGATGAGTGGCAGTTTTCTTTTGAGGAAGCATTAAGGACCTAATAGCTGGGGTGGGATCCATGGAGTTAATAGCTGGAAAAAGATCCATGGAGCTAATATTAAGGAAAGGATCCGTTAGCTGAAGAAGAAAAAAGATAGGATACAGAGAAAGAAATAATATCAGGGGAAAGATCTTATGACCAAAATCATGGGAAGCATCCATTGAGCTAATAGCTGGACAAGGATCTATGGAGCTATTATCTCGGGAAGGATCCAATAAATAAATATCAGCGGAAGGATCCAAGGACCAAAATAAAGTGAAGGACGCGTTAGCTGAAAAAAACATGATAGCATCCGGAGACGGCATGGGATCGAGATAGGGCACAAGATCAAAATTGTAGATAGTATTCAGAAAAGGGATATGATACAGTAATAAGAGCTATGCTAATTCATTTTTATTTTCTTGGCCGGCCGAAGGCCGGTGTAGCTTCTAGTAAAATATAAATTTTAATTTGCAAAAAAAAGAATTTAAATTTTTTCGCTTCATTTAAATTATGGAATGTCAATCAAAAAAAAGAATATATTGAATAATTTTCGAAGATATTTTTGCGTAAAAATGCACCCCAAAAACCTGCATTTTTCTTATTTTAAGACATCTCTCTTTCTTTTTTTCTTCCCAACTCTTCGGATAATAAAAGACGATAGCGGCCAGCGATGAAGAAGGCAGCAGCATGAAGAGAAAAAAAGAGAACGAAGTTATTAATTTCTTTTTTTCACCTTTTTTAAACAAGAAAAATATCCAAATATGAGAAAAGAGAGGGATCCAATTCGAGAAAGGCAATCATTGAAATTAGAACACACTTTTTTGCTGCGTGTGAAAATGATTGACTATTTTTAAAATTAATAAAGAAACAGAAGCAAGATTGTGGCTTTTAAAAATGAAAACAAAAAAACACTGCTATTAATAAAAATATACAAAAATACCATATTCAATAGGACAAAATAAAATTTTCAATATTTTATAGATAAACTTTTACACATGTCGGGTCGAGATCAACGACGGGCTTTATTTGCATTGAAACAAATATTTCAAGATGATAAAGATTTAGTTCATGAATTTGTACAAAGTGATGGACTTAATTGTTTAATAAATCTTGGACGTGCAAGCGATCAAAATCATCAAAATTATATCCTTCGTGCTCTTGGGCAATTGATGTTGTATGTGGATGGTATGAATGGTATCATCGCTCATAATGAAACTATTCAATGGCTTTATGAATTATTAGACTCACCTGTAAGTTTTATCTTTAGATAAGATTAAAGCTTTTTTTCAACGCTTTTTTATATGCATTTTTGTCTCGCTGCAGCTTTTTGTTGTTGTTAACATTTGTCGCTTATGTCCTTTGTAAATTTTCAGCTTTTTGATACATCCGAGTTTAGTGAATTAAGTCCTCATCGACAAGAATGGGTAATTATTGTTAAAACAATAGTGTTTAGTAAATCTATCCCGAAATTCTTTGTCTTCGCCCATCCTATATTTCTAATTAACAAAAGCATTTATTTTCTTTTAACTTTGCCTCTATCGCTTATGCTTTTGCAAATTATCTTTTCGTTTGCTTTTTTTTCAAATTTGACTATGTTTATCATTAATAATTTTAGTATCGCCTTGTTGTAAAAACAGCTTTAAAATTATTGTTGGTTTTTGTTGAATATACTGAAGCCAATTCAATACTTTTATTAGCAGCCATTAGCAGAGTTGAAAGAGCTAAACGTGAGTCTTTTGTTTTGCTTGATTTCAATTTTAGGTAACTCATATCGATATTTTAGAAAGACCAGATTGGCAAAGCATTGTAAGAATTTTGAGTGAACGTGGAGCAGGGGATGATGAAATGTTAATATTTGCCATGACCATCATAAATAAAACCCTCAATGGTGTTCCAGATCAAGACACATTTTTTGATGTAGTGGATAATTTAGAAGCACAAGGATTTGAGAATATTACTAAAGCTTTGCAAAAAATGAATAACCCCCAATTAAATCAACAACTTGAACTTTATGAAAGAGAATTAAAGAAGGAGGATGCTGCATTGGATAGTGATTCAAGTGATGGAACTATGGCTAAAATGAGGTAAAAAAATTTAATTTTGTGCTTACTGAAATCTAGCTTCTTGTTTTAGATCAGTAAAAACCCTTCAACGAGCTGATAATGCAGCGGATCGTCGATCAACCATGCGTCGAAAACAACAAGAAGCTGAAGAGCTTCAACGATTTAATAGTAATCTTTCAAAAATTCAGCAACAATTTGAACAACAACCTCAAGCTCCACCACCCATGCCACAACAACAACAAAATGGATTCCATCATCAGCCTGAACCATCCAAAGTTGAACAACCTCCATGGCGACGCCAACAACAACCTGAATTAATTCCCGCGGTTCATGATCATCAAGCTGCATCATCCACTTCTTCATCAACTGAAGAAATAAATAATGAAAATAAATATATTGAACATAATAATAATTTTGCAAAGCTTCAAGAAAAAATGGCTGCAGCTAAGATTCCAGAAAAGATTAAACTTGTTGATGAAAAGCCAAAAGTAGAGGAAAGAGAAAAAATTGAAGAGGAAGAAAAACATGAAGTGAAAGCACCACCACCATCAATGCCAAATATATTCTCACCTGGGCCAATGGAAACTAAAACTATGGATTTCCCTGAACCCGCTGAACCTGAGGAACCCGAACCTGAGCCTGAACCCGTGAAGCCTTCTCTCAAAAAACAAAATGATAGCGATGATGATGAAATCGCAGCCGGTGGTTTTGCAGCTTTATTGAAAAAGAAAGCAGCAAAAATGGAAAATAATTCTTCATTCCGAAAAGGCTTATTTGAACCAAAAAGTTCTGAAGTTGATCAAAAATGGAAAGAAGCTGCTGAAAAACTCAAAGAAAAGCCAATGATTATTAATGATTTAGATTTCTCTGAATTTGTTGAATATGAACAAGATCCTCTCGTTCTTGTTAGAAATGCCCAATTTCAAGCAGAAAAAGCTGCTCCTCCATCAAGAGGAGGTGGTTTTGGACCACCTGCACCTCCACCAGTGCCAGGAATGGGTGGAGTACCTCCTCCACCTCCTGGAGTATTTGGTGGCGCAAATAAAGGACGAGAATCTTCCATTGCTCCAACTGGCACTGTTAGACTTCATTGGAAGCCAGCTCAATTTGACGCTCAAGCAGTTCCACAATTGGCAAGAAAGGGAACATTTTGGAATAAAATTGATGCAATTCCCTCAATTGATACATCCAAAGTTGCTCGACTTTTTGAAACCAAACAAAAGGAAGCACCCGTTAAAAAACCTGGTGGAGAAGTTAAACCACAAGTTTTGCAAGTTTTACCAAATAAACGATCTCAAATTATTAATATTGGTTTAACGAAATTGCCTCCAGTGTCGGTTATTCCAACAGCCATTAGGAAATTTGATACAACTGTATTGAATAAAGAAGGAATAGAAAAAATTCTTCAAACTATGATGCCACATTCTCAAGAAATTGAAGATATTCAAAATAAACAATGTGATAATCCTGATATGCCTCTTGGGCAAGCAGAACAATTCCTTCTTTCATTAAGTGAAATCGATTGTTTACTTGAAAGATTAAAACTATGGTTGTTTATGCTTGATTATCAAAATACAGAAAAAGATGTTGCTGAATCTTTAATGGAACTTAATAATGCTATGAAAGAAATAGAAGAATCTGAAACATTTAAAGCTGCGATGGGAATGCTTTTAAGCATTGGTAATGCTTTAAATGGAACTGAAGTATGTCATAATCAAATCGAAACCTATAATTTAAAAAAATATTATTTCAGATTAAAGCTTTTCAACTTGATTATTTATCAAAAGCCAGTGAAGTTAAAGACCCAGTTCATAAATATCCATTAACTCACCATTTAGCTGAATATATGATAGATAATTACCCTGAAGGAACAGATTTATATACAGAATTTGGTGCGGTTTCAAGAAGTGCGAAAATTGATTTTGAAGCTGTGTTAGATAATCTCAAAAAGATGGAATCTGATTGTAAAAATTGTTGGACTTATGTCAGCAAAATTTCACAAAAGGATAATAATAGCAATATGAAAAACAAAGTAAATAATTATTTGAGTGAAGTAGCTGAAAGAATTCATAGATTAAAACATGTTTATACTACTGCAACGAATAAGTAAGCACGCTTTCAAAAAAGTTAAAATATATGAAATCGTTTACTTTTTTAGATGGAAAGCATTTTTATTGTATTTTGGTTATGCTCCAAATGAAATAAAAGATCAAAAGCCAATGAATGTATTTAAAATGGTTATAGAATTTGCATTAGAATATCGTACAAATCGAGATAAAATTTTACAAACTCGTAAACGTTTAGCTGAAAAACGTGAAAGAAATAAAACTCGAGGAATGATGATTGGAGTTGCACAAAAACAAGCTGCACAAACCAATAATGGGTTTGATATGCAACTTCGAAAAGTTGCAGATAATTTGAATGATCACCAAGTAAGTCAATTTTATGGTTGGTTTTAATGAATAATTTTTTGCAGAGGCATCAAGCAATGTCACAAATGTTGAGTAGTCAAGGTGAGGATACTTTAAGCCGTCGACGAGGTCAACCTACTCCAGAAAGGACGTTAATAGCTGCCCAAACTGAAGCCCTTAGAAGATCACCAGCTGATGGAGGTGAAAGCGTGGAAGATGAATTGCTTGATGGTGTGGTAAGAACTGTCACGGCATCAGCTGATTCAAGAGCGCATGAACGTCGACGTGCAAGACAATTTAATCGAAAATCACGTAAGTTAAAAAATTAAATAATTGAACACCTTGAAATCTCAAAAATATCGTAGCGAAAAATAGCATTTGTTATAAGACTATTAGTGGCATTTTTCGAATATTTTTTGTTATCTTCAGTTTAAAACAGTTTAATAAAGTTTTGCTTTTAGTTCGTCGAACACGTACAATCCGTTCTGATCAAATTGATGCTTTGAATAATATGCAGAATTATTAAAAAACCAACTCATCCATAAATGATGAATGAATCTTCAATAATATAAAATTGCTCAAATTAAAAAAGTATATCACCTTCTAGTCAACAACAACATTAACTATTTTCAAAAGAATCTTGTCATCATCAATAGAAAACTTCTTTTTTTTTTATGCATAATTTTTTAAACTTTTTTTAAAGCAAGTTGTAACACTTTTTTGTTCGCCAGAGAAAAACGGTGCTGATATTTGGTAAAAATTATTTTTTACTTTTTCTAGTATTTTTTTTGTTGTAAATGAGTTAGATTGTACATACATATAAAAACAACATAAATAGAATTTGTATCAGAGGTTATAAAAATTTAATTAATAAAAAATTTAAAAAAGAAATCATAGCTATTTTGCACCACCATTTTGGATCGTTTATTTATTAATGCATCCAAAAAAACATTTTATTTATAAATACACCATTATGCAAGAAACATAGTTTTTTTAGTTGAACAATCAAAAGAGACTGAAGAAATTTTAGGATAATTATTTATGGTATTTAAATTATTGGCAACTGCATTATTGTTGTTACTGCTGCTATTAGTGGAAAGGGTATCAACAAAAGTTGAATGGCTTCGAAATCGCGTGGATGCTCGATTATAATAATAAAGATCATCGGCTGAAACCGATCTTAAAATTTTTCGAAAGATTGCTTTATCATCGTTTTGAAAGTGTGTTTGATCATAGCTCTAAATTTATTTGTTTGATTGTGTTTATTGTGTTTGTGAAAAAACTTACTAAGAATGGTGGCCTCAAAACGATATAAGAATTATAACCTTTTGAAAATCCATAAGCTTTTTTATCTCTGAAAAATCTCCAACATGCAAAAACGATGGAAATTAACCAAATTTGTAACGCAATAACCACAATGCATGATCCAACCATCATCCACCCAACATATCGAATGGGTTGCTTTGTATCCACATCATCATTAAAAACTACATTAGTTCCATGGGAATCAAAGAAAGCTTTAATTGTGGAAACATCATCATCAATGGTAACATAAATTAAAGCAAAAAGTATAACAAAACCAGTTGCAAGTCCAACAGTTTGTAATAAAAGATATGGTAAAAGAAAAGCTGCATGTTCTCGCCATAAAGCATAAATAATTGTTCCAGAAAGAATTAATCCTACAAAGAGTTGAAAAACGGAAGAAATAATCCCATCCGAATTGGAAGTGCCCGAAAACAAATACCAACCAAGACTCCAAAATTCCATGAGAACTGTAACACCAATTAAACCAGCTATCACTCTCACTCCCGTTGCGGCATGACATTGATTGCAGCAACAACGATATCGTGAATCATTTGGATCAAAATAAGATGGATCACAAATTAATCCATCAAAAAACCAATGATTTGATGAGGATAAACGAGAACGCATTTTTGAAACTTGGCTTCCGCAAACAAAATTAAACGATATCAACGACACTTTAATAACAACAACACTTTTTAAAACATCACAAAGCTTTAGATAAATTCCATCAGGGAAATAGAATTAATATTTCAAGAATGTTTAAAACACAAAATAAATCTTATGGTGGCATACGAGTGAGTAACTTTTAGTTTGAGGAACGCCTTTATCCTCTAATGATAACTTTAAATTGAACCAATTTAGATTAACTCCAAACTTTTAACAAAAAAGTGCCACATCGCACAGCATGAAATCGAAGTGTATGCAAAAACATTCGCCATTTATTTTTAATCGCATTAAAATGCGTCACAAACAAAAAATATTCAAACAACACTAATAAACTCAATTATACATACATAAAAAAAAAGCACACACATTCATAGGTTAAAAATTCACCAGAATATTTCTAAAATTATTTTCGATGATCAGCTCCAACAGCTTGAGAAACATTCTTAAATCCATCTTTTCTTAGACATTCATCAAGTTCACGTTTGACTTTACCAATTACAGGAAACCCTTGATAAACGATAGCAGTATAAAGTTGAACTAACGAAGCTCCAGCACGAATTTTTTCATAAGCGTCTTGTCCAGAAGCAATTCCACCACATCCAATAATGGGAATTTTGCCATCTGTCAAAGCATACATTTCACCGACGACTTGAGTTGAAAGCTTCTTTAATGGACGACCAGAGAGGCCACCTTCTTCTTTACGATAACCAGTGTTGATGAAAAATGGACGAGAAACTGTAGTATTTGAAATAATTAAACCATCAACACCAAACTTTTTGTCTGTTACAATCTGAAAAAGTCGTTGTAATGAGAGCATCGATAAATAAAAAGCTTACTCTTGCAATATTTAACTTCGATCGAAAATCTAAATCAGGTGAAATCTTCAACATCAACAATGGTTGTTTTCCAGAAATACTGCGTTCTCGCTCAATCGTCTTCTTCGTTGTTAAAAGCAGCTAAAAAATCATATGTTTTTAGCATTCATAAAATAACTTTTAATCAACTTTTTCCAGATGTTCTTTTCCTTGTAAGTTTCTTAAACCGGGTGTATTTGGCGATGAAACATTAACAACGAGATAATCAGCAAAATTTCCAAATTGGTGCACGCCGATTTCATAATCAGTACTTGCTTCAACAGTATCTTTATTTTTGCCAAGGTTCACACCCAATGGAACAGGATTTTCTGGATCATATTCATTTTTGACTAAAGTAGCTTTGATTATTATCAATCGAACATATGCTCCAAATATGACAAACCTCGAATGCTTACAGGACCAACTCCTTGTGAATTAAAACCATAACGATTGATAACAGCTTCATCGCTTTCAAGTCGGAATACTCGAGGTTTAGGATTGCCTGGTTGAGGTCGAGGAGTAACAGAACCAATTTCAATAAAACCAAATCCAGATTTTCTTAATGGAGAAATGGCTTCACCATCTTTATCAAAGCCAGCAGCAAGTCCTAAAATTGTTGTCCTCAATAAATGTTTTGTTTCAAAGAAAAATAACTCACCAACAGGATTTTTAAACTCTTTTCCCAAGACTGTTGTTTTCAATGTATCATATTCTTTCTTATTGTCACCAAAATGAGGCAGTATTCCATATTTAGCCATTAAAACAGCATATCGATGACCAGTTTCACCATCAATAAATTCTCTTGAAATTGCTAATGCTTGTTTATGAAACGCTTCTGAGCCAGTAGCAATTTCAAATCCAACATAAACAATAGAACCACCAATTAAAAGTTTAACAGCTGACTTCGTCATATAGCCTGTTGGAAGCTTTGAATATATCATTTTTCTAATGATTTTGAACATTGATCAAGAAAAGTAATAAGTTCAGAAGGAGTAAATTCAAAAATTAGAGATTCTCCAGATGGTGTTCGATCAGATCCTTCACAGTGGAAATTAACTTGAATAATGGGTTGAACAGAAGCTATAGAGCAATCAGGAGATGTTACAAACTAAAAACAAAATATAAGTGGTAAAGATAAAATTTAAAGCTTACTTTTGAAGTCCAGTTAAAATCTCGGATAATGTAACAACCTTTAGGAAGTTGGTTCATTCGTACAAGAAAAAAAAAGTGTTCAAAAATAAACACTTCACAAAAAAAGCAAACACTTGGTCAAGAGTTAACTGAAAAAAAAAGAAAAAAGTTTGTTTCTCTCAGCAACAAAAAAAGACAATGAAAAATAAGTATGTATGTTTGATAATGAAAAACCAACAAATTGCAAACTTGAAAATCACACAAAAGATAGCAAAGAAACTTTATTAAACTTAACAAAATAGATTATGATAATTCCTAATATTTAGTTACAATAACAATTGCTTATTTATCCAATTCTTCTCTAATCATTTCTCTAATAAAATGATAATCATTTTCAGATGCAACAATATTTCCTTCAAGTGGAAAAAGGTTTCCGCCTTCAGAACTTTTTGCAAGCTGGTAAATAGGCCCAGCTCGCTTTGAAACAGGAAATCTTTGTATACCATCGAATGGTGTGCATACGGTACATTTAACACATCCACTTGCTTTATTCCTTTCCAATAAACGACCAGGAGAAATACCAGATGGTCGAGTTCCTTTTTCAAGTATAACATAACTATAAGCTGTTGTTCCTGTTCCATCTTTACCACTTGATTTTGTTTTTCCATCAGCACGAATTTCTTCCCATTTTGCAAAGAATTTACAGCTTTTTCTTCCAACAGGTAAATCAATTTTCGGACATCCTTGATCATGCGGACATGGAGCATATACAAACCCTGTTTCCATAAAGGTTGGTAGGGCATCAGTGTTCGGGAATTTTTCACGGATAAGACAATATTTCTCAGAATAGCTCATTTGTTTATCATTGATTATTTCATGGATTTCAGGCGTCATTAAATTATTATCTTCAAGAAGTTTTCGTAGAGCGTTTGATTCAAGTTTGACTCCATTTGTAAGAATAAAATTACGAGCTTGAATAAGAGCAGCAAATGAATCTTCCATATCAGATTCAATAATAACAAGATACCTATTTGTTCGTTGCCATAGACTTGAAATTAGTTCCAATCTTTTTTCATGGGATGCAAATTCAATAAGAGTTCGATGAAGAATAACCAAATCATATTTCTTTTGAAGAGATGGCACTAAAGAACGTCGAAAATAAACTTTCTTTGAAATTAAACCAGGTTCGGAAGGATTATTTTCCTAAAAGAGTGATTTAGTTATGAATAATATCCTCTAAAAAGCTAAACTTACTCTCATAATATCCATTGCAAAATGACTAATTTTATCATTTGTATCAACCAGACAATATTCTTGAAATTTATCACCCCATTGCTCTCTCGATGCCCAAAAAGCAGAACCACATCCACTACCATAATCCAAAATAGTTTCAGGTTGAAATTTATTTCGATCAAATTCTAATAGAATTTTTCTCATTTCAGCATAATAAGGTGCCAAACGACTCAATGAAAATGAAGCAGCTTCTTCAACTTTATCAAAATCCAATGGCTTCCAATTATATCGCGTTTTCTTAAGTTTCTTTTCAACTTCTTTTTGAATATATCTATTATGAGCTTTGATTATTTTTTCACCCAAAAGTTCATTAGACATTAAATCATCAGGTTCTTTATCTTGAATTGTAGATAAAATTTCTCGTCGAGCCGTTTGAACTTCTTTTGGTGATGCAGGAAATCGACGTTGTGAAAGCTTTTCTGTACACTGAAACACCACAAAACCTTATTATTATAATCATTAATAAATAACATACCAGGTCTGCTTCATATTGTAATTGTTTTATTGGTCGTTCGCATTTCACTAATGCTCCTTTCAATCCTTCAATAGCTTCTTTTGGTAATGGAAAAAATCGAAGTGTTTTTGTTGAAGTGAAGTTTTTAAATGGAGTAAGTTTGAGTACAGAATGTTCATCAGTGCCAGCATTGATAGAAGTTACATGAACTTGACCATTTTCATATGTTCTATTGAATTCAGGTTTTGCATTAGATTGTTGTGATCTTGTCGAAGCAGCTGCCGCACGAGTCAAAGAAGAACAGGAAGGTCGCATATCCCCGAGAAAAACTGTGTAAAATGTTAGATCGGGTACATTTAACAGGATAAAAAATATTTAAAGGTACAAAAACCTAGAGTATGAAACGAAGATAAAATAATGAAAAAATAATAAACGTTTATTACGAAAATGGCAAATAACATAAAATTACAAAAAATTGTCACAAAAAAGATATAAAGTTCTAATAACCATCATTAGAAAAAGTGACATCATAATCAGGATAAGCTTTCTTGATAATTTCTACAGATTTGCTATGATCAGGTTGGCCATATGACTAAAAAATAAAAAAGAGTGAGATAAAGATAATATGTATGGTAAAAACTTACTTGTGAATATCCATAAACAAACATACTCTTTTTGGCTTCATCAACTTCAATCCTTCCACCACCAGGGCAAGTGAAAGAAAAGTTGCTTGGTTCTTTCTCTTTTACCTCATCCAATATATCAGAATGAAATCCACAATGAGCATAACCACGAACAATCAACTTATTTTCCTTGGTTTCTTTATCTTTGACCTGAAAAACAAACACATTAAAGGAGAACATTTGAACCAAACAAACTAACTTTGATTTGAATATACTTATATTTTTTAGAGTTTAAATCAATTTCACAATCTTTTATGTCTTCTAATTTAGCTGACATAGTGGCAAAATAACGTTGTTGTCGCTGAATATGAAAAAGAAGAGTTGAAAATGGTTGTTTCAAAGTTGTTGAAAACATTGAAAGAAATCTTTTTGATTTTTTTGCAAGGATTGAAAGAAAAAAATATCTCAAAACGAAAAGCGCCACTTTCCATTCTTTATTTTTTTTTTCGTTGAAGAATTCGAAATAGTTCTTTTTTTCTTTCAAACCTCGATGAAAATTTTTTTATGATTATTCTTTCATCACTTTTTTATATTAATTAATATCTTTTATTAAATGGCCTTAAATGAGGATATAATTTATAAGCGATTGAAGCAGGTTAAAATTGCACAAGATTCTGTTGAAACTACTTCATCATGGATTTTGCATCATGTTAAATATATTTCCTCTATTTCTAGAGTATGGTTTGATGTATTTCTTATCGGTGAGCTTTGCTATATACAATCTTAGATAAAATTATTATGATAGTAACAAAAGGTTAGAATATATCCATAACTAATTACGCCTTATTTCAGCAAGTGATGAGCTTAAAATTAGCCTTATTTATGTCATGAATGATGTATGCCAAAAATCTAGGAAAGCACCAAAGGATCAATTTTTAAAAATTTCATCCAGCTTCTTTTATCATCTTCGATATGCTATTTCCCTTTCAAATAATAAAGTTAAAGAAAAAATTCGAAGAGTTGTCGCTATTCTCAAAGAACGGCAAATTTTTAGTTCCAATAAAATCGATGAGCTTAATTTAATCCTTGGTTAGTTAGTTATTATTATTGTCTATTATTTAAAAAGAAATTTTAGATGGCAAACTTACTAAAGAATTTCCCATTGATAAAATTGCAAATGAAGAAGATATAGGGCAAGAAATTATTGATGATGCTAAAAAAATTAAAAAAGATTATGATAAATATTATGATTTGGTTCAAAAATATCTCGGTGAAGAAGGCATTTATAAAGCATTTAGAAAAAGAGGTATGTTTAAAGCTTTTTTTTATGATGATGGTATTAAATTTCCAGAACATGATAAGGATAAATCCCGTGAACCAAAACGGCCCAAAATTTCATCCCGTGATGCTGATGAAGCTATGGTTTTGGTGAATGTAATAGAAAAGGGAGTTAATGAAGTATCAATGCAAGCTGAATCATCGTCCATTGGAAATTCTAACATTTTGAAAAACAACAAAGCTGATACTTTTTTGAAAACTTTACGGGAAACCAAAGATGTGCTTGAAGTAATTTTTAGTAGCTTAGTTAAAATTTCGTAAAATATTTGTTTGTTGTTTCCAGCGTTCAAATCAAATAACTATTATTGCTCAAAAAGTGCAACAAGCTGCTGCAGCAGAGGTAGCAATTAAAGAAGGTAAAAGTGGTTTATTAAATAGAAAGACATTAGGATTAGAACATTCCACAGCACCAGTGACTTTAAAAGATTTATCTGAAATTGATAATGTTAATTATGATAGTTGGAAACATATTAAAAGTGAAAGAATACAACAATTGGTAATTTACGCTTTTGATTTTGGCCTTGGTGGTTACTCTAAATTTTTGTTTTTTAGAAAAAGAAATTAAGTAGTGAAGTAAAAAATGGCGATGGAGACAAATATTCTCCAACCAAAACCAATCATGATTTAATTATTAAATCACCATTAGAGGCTGACTCCTTAGCAATAAAACAAATTTCTGTTAATGAATCAGAAGAAGCTAAAATACTTTTAAATTCAATTCCACTTCCAAAAGATACAATACTTCAAGCAGCGGTACCACCATCTAATCCTCCACCATTACAAATTTCTCCAACTCGACCATCCTTACTTCCTCCACCTTTAACAATGACAATGAATTATGATGATGATGTAGCTCCACCAGGTGTGGATATAATACCTCATCCTCCATCACTTCAAATACCTCCTTCTCATCAATCTTATGATCCAACATTATCTGCATATTCTCCAACAACTCCAAGTGGTTATTATCATTCAATTATTTATCCAAATACAACGACACCTCGAATGATGTCTTCGCCACCACCACCACATGGATATTATCCTCCACCACCTTCAACATCACCTCATAATGTGTACAATAATAATAATTTTACTTATCGTGGACCACCAAGATTTCCTACAAGACCTTCAAATTCATCAGCATATTATGATCAAAGTTATTATAAATAATGGTGGGAAAAAAAAGTTGATTTATTTGAAAAAATTATTTTTTTACCACCTGCTTTCTGTATACTATGTAGTATTTTGATATTTTCTTTATTTATTTCGGGTATTCTTTTCTCATGATTTACTTTTACAATTCATTATCGCTGATTTCAAATATGCACCCGCAAAGATGTATTCAAATTTAGAGCAAACACCAAATTTACAAATAACTCGTGTTACTCAAACATGCCACATGCGATTGTTTGATCTTGCAAAACGGCAAACACCTAAACATCAAAATTTATTTGCTTGTGATTTTTTGAATAATAACAAACTTGGGTTTCCATCTTTGTTTAATTTTTATTAATCTAACGTTTGTTCCAAAATAAATGATCTCCCACTTTTGTATTCATTTTTAGTGATTCTTAATTGGGTTTACTTTTACCCTTTCTTATTTTTTTTAAATTTCTAATTATTTTCAATATTGCTTTATTTTTTTTAAGGCAAGAATGAGTTGGTTTGGATTTGGCTCATCATCGACTCCAGCGACAGCAGCAGCCCCAACGGCTTCAAATGCTGGTGATTTTTCAACTGAATTACACCTTCACAATGATGAAACCTTTGATCGTTCTTCATCCCCATCATTTTCAATATCATCAACAGCTCCAGATACAGTAGCAGCTACACCTGGGTTTGCGCCGGCACTTGCTTTAGATCAAATTAAGCAAGCTGGCGTACCGCTAAATCGACAAATGTCGCCATATTTACAGGTTTATTTAAATTTGATTAATTTGATAGTTAAGCCTAGCCTGATGCTTATAGATGGATCCATCAATCTTTCGCACAACTTCACCACAATATATTATGCCAGAAGGTAACGAACATGGTAAAGGAAAATTTGAATTTGCATTAGGACATATTGGATGGGCTGTTGGCGGTGGATTTTTTACTGGATGTGCTCGAGGCTTTATTCCTGAACTTTTTAATCATGATACTCGTCAATTGGTGATTAATTTATTTTTTTACATGGCTTATAAACATTTAAAATATTCTTTAGACTGGTAAGCCATGGATGACTCGAATTGTTAATGCCACAGTTAAACATGGAAGCGGTTATGCTCAACCTGCTGGTACAGCTGTACTTCTTTATTCTGTACTTGAAATTGGGTTGAAAAGCATAAGAGCTGAAGATGATCTTAATTCGCTTGCAGCTGGAGCTGCTGCTGGCGCCCTATATCGTTCACCTCATGGACTTCGTGCAACTGGACAAGGTGCTGTCGTTGGACTTTTCCTGGCAACCTGTTGGGCAATTATTAACACCGATAGCCGACAACGTTTCCGTGAAATGCTACACATTGCTTAATGAACAAATATAAAAATGATAATAATAGTTATTACGATATAGTTGTTGTTTACATTGAAAAAATCTTTTAGAGCATTTTGCCTTTTAATAAATCTTTATTTACATATCGTAGCCGCTTGGAATTAACAATTCAAAAAGTTCCAAATAAAATCCAACGATTAATGAAGATGGAAGTTGTTGATTCCTCCAAAATATTTTTGTTCAACTTTCCAATTAATTAAAAGTTTACCAACCGATAAATATTAAAATTAAAATAAACGCATTGCAAATTGCAATGGAATAGGCAAATATGAAACATTATAAAATAATCCATAAAGCATTCGATGAACGCATTGTAACTTCCCAGGTAAGATAGGTAAAAAAAGAGCAATTTCGAGTATAAAAATGTGAACCATAATATTCTAGTTGCTGAAATATGTATGAACCAATCAATCTCCAAATCAACTTCGTGTTCACTAATCAAAAAAGCTTCTTATTACTCCTTCAAAAAAACAAAGGGAAAGTTCAAGATAAATGGATAAACCGCCATCATATTTTAAAATAAAGTGAGGAAGAAAGCTTACTATCGCAGTATTTATTACAATAAGCAAAGGAACCCATGGCATAAAAAATATTTCTATGCTTCTCACATGGCTGATTGAGAAAAAAAAAATTTACTTGTAAAATAAGTCTTCGACCAAGTTGAGCAAGCATTTGCAAACTTTTTTTGTGACATTTGATTTTTTGAGCTCTCAAAACCCAAAATGATTTGAAAGAAATATAAAAATTGAAGTTAACCCAACTAAGGATGGATAAAAAATTTAATATAAAAAAAATTCACTCGCCATGATAACTAAAAATAGGATAATTATTTGCTAATTTTTTAATTAATTTTATGTGATGGATCTAACCAACCATCTTTCGCAGCACAAAATCGTTCCATTCCTTTCCTGAAACATCTTTCCGAAATGGCAATTTTCAATGCTTTTGTTGAATGGGAGTAAATTCATAAAAAAAAAGTATCCACTTACAATAAGTGCAGTAAAAACAATCAAATCACCAAATAATAAAAATTATAAGGAAAGAGTTTTATAACTGCAAAGCTTCAAATGAAGCTTTGGTTTTGACGCGATTAACCTCAACACTAATGTTGTGCAGCCCAAACTTTTCTCATTTTGTAGGTGCTTTTGTCTTTGCATTATTTCATTCAACGTTTTCGTTTTTGTCTTGCATTTTTTTCAACGTCCTTTTTGTTTTCAAACTTTTCCAAATTATCAACCTTCCGTATTCCTTTTTCACGATTTCTTTAATTTCTAATACCATATTACTCGATAACACCATCTTTCTCTAACATTTTTAAACCATTTCTTACGTGATTTATGCTTTGATATATCGCCATATACGAATTTTACATTAATCGTTTTCTTTTCAGGTTTACAACCACCATGAAGTTGAATATTGCTTACCCCGCTACGGGATGTCAAAAGACTATTGAACTTGAAGACGAACAAAAATACCGCTTTATGTTTGGTAAACGCATGGCGCAAGAAGTGGAAGCTGATGCTCTTGGTGATGAATGGAAAGGATATATCCTTCGAATTACTGGTGGTAATGATAAGCAAGGATTTCCAATGAAACAAGGCGTTCTTACAAATGGTCGTGTTCGTCTACTTCTCTCCAAAGGCCATTCTTGCTATCGTCCACGTAGAGCTGGTGAACGAAAACGTAAATCTGTTCGTGGTTGCATTGTTGATGCTGACTTATCTGCAATTTCCGTTACTGTTGTCAAAAAAGGTAAGTTTGTCATTGATTATAATTATAGCTAAATAAACCTTTCATTTTTCAGGTGAACAAGAAATTGAAGGTCTTACTGATTCTCAAGTTCCTCGTCGTCTTGGTCCAAAGCGTGCTACTCGTATTCGTCGTTTGTTCAACTTAAGCAAGACTGATGATGTTCGTGACTATGTTATTCGTCGTACTTATCCTGAACATGAAAAAGATGGCAAGAAAATCAAGCAACGTATTGTCACGCCTAAAATTCAACGTTTGGTCACTCCGCAACGTCTTCAACGCAAACGCCGGCGCATCTCAGAAAAGCTTCAACGTCGTGAAAAAAGCAAAAAAGAAAAAGAAGCCTATCAAAACCTCCTCCAGCGAATTCGTGATGAACATGGTCATTCTGGTGTTTAATTGTGTTTTTTGTTATTATTTTGTTTAATAAAGCATTTTTTATTTGAATTTTGTCTTTTGTTTTTTTTTTGTTTACATATTACTTAACTAAGGGGAAATTGAGGAAGATGGAGCTTCTTCGATATATGATAGCGGTCTTTGTTGAAAGCAAAGATTTTTTTGGGTTTGCAATTAGAAATTTACTATTTTTAATGAGTTTGTGAGATTCAAATACCATTATAATAAAAGAGTTCAATATTACCAATAATAAAGGATTTCAGAGATTTCAACAACCCAACATTGACTCTCTAAAGCCTTACATAAAGCAATTATACGTTGATGAGAAGGGATAGCGATTAAAGGTTCAATTCATCGAGATTAGGGCATCACTAAATGTTAAAAGCAGAACTTTTTGCCTTTGCATTTAAAAACAAACTTTCTTTTGTGGCAGTATGAAGAATGAAACAATCACATAGTAGTCAAAGACTTGACTGTTATTTGATGCTTGCTTGTGATCGAGTGTTTCTAATTCAGAAATGTTTAATAACATCTTGTTCACCATTAACTGTTGTTCTTCTTGATATGACTTTTCTGTAAGCATTGTTTTGAATGAGGTGAAGCATTGACTGCATAAGTTGCGCCAACCGAAACTAATGCAACAGCAAGAAATTCAAAAAGAATAAAGAAACTAGCAAAAATTCTTGATTTTCTTGTAGCAGGTTCGATTGAAGTTGATGAATCAATGCTGAAAGTTTAATTTTATACCGATGACGATCACTTTACATCTTTATGCGGTGCCTTTGAAGGATTAGAAGAAAAGGTTCCCTCATCATTTATTTACTTGTTTCTTTAATGATGCAAAATGACGAGCTTTTAAATGCATACTTAATACATGTTTTTTGCAAGAATACGTTAAACAATTTATTGATAACTAGGACCAATTCTGAAAAGCCCAATATAAAGAAAATGATTACAGATGAGCAAATATCATCAATAGATAAATAAAGGTGCAGCAGAAGAGTGCAAATTTCGGAATCTTTGTTTTTTAACTTTTCGATATTTGAATTTCCCGCAAGTTATACAGTTTAGTTGAGGAGCAGCAAAGTGCAAAAACAGCAATTACTAACATCTTCTTCAATTCAATCCTTTCATCATTCATTTCATTCATCGATCTTTTTATGATGTTTTCGTAATAATTCCGTCGTCGATTCATTGTTTAATTTATGTTATCATAATATTTTATTTTTACTTCATCCAACAATTTTCAGCAGGCTGTCTGTGGCTGTAAATCAAGAAATGGATCCACTTTATTTACAGGTTCTTTTTTGAAATCAAGTAGTTGATCTTTAATTTATTTACTTTTAGATCGATCCATCTATCTTCACTTCTAAAGCTCCACAATATATTCTTCCAGAAGGAAACGAACATGGTAAAGGAAAATTTGAATTTGCATTAGGACATATTGGATGGGCTGTTGGTGGTGGATTCTTTGCTGGATGTGCTCGAGGCTTTATTCCTGAACTTTTTAATCATGATACTCGTCAATTGGTGACTTGATTTCTTTTTCATTAACATATTAACTTAGAAATTTTTAGACTGGTAAACCATTATATACTCGCTTGATAAATTCTACAGTTAAATATGGAAGTGGTTATGCTCAACCTGCTGGTACGGCTATTCTCCTGTATTCAATAATCGAAATTGGATTGAAAAGTATACGAGATGAAAATGATTCATTTGCTGTTAGATCAACTGCTGGAGCTGCTGCTGGTGCACTTTATCGCTCACCTCATGGACTTCGTGCAACTGGACAAGGAGCTATCGTGGGACTTTTCTTAGCAACCTGTTGGGCAACATTAGTTCATTACAGTAATAAAAGACGCTTATAATTGTTATGTTTTTCTTTAATTTCTTGCTTTTTAAATAAAGATTATATAAACATTGATTTCTTTATTATTTTTACATGTCACTCATACATACATACATAAAAGAAATGAAAGAAGAAATAAACAAAAGAAGATTGTAAATATTAATATTAACCTTGAAGTTCTTTTCTGATATCTTGACGTTTAGTAAGCACTGTGACAACAAGCTTATTGACTTTCTTTTGAGATTTTAAGTTTAAAACTATTGAAGCAGCAAGAAACATTATTGATAAACTAAAAAAGGGAGAAATATTGTAATTCTATGGAAGTTAAAGTCATAAGACATACCAAATAATAACAAGAGCTGGAAGAATATAATACCATAAATACCCGTAAAAAGCATGGAGATGAGGAGCTGTTGTTGTACCATCTACAGCATTGGAGGATTCAGGTGTCGTCAATTGAATTAAAGGTTGAGGCGTTGAAGGTGTTGGTGGTGGTGGTGGCGATGGATGAACTTCTTGTTTCACATATTCTGGTAAATGCTGAAAAATATCGTGATTAAGTTAAATCTTTTGAAAATGAAGCCAAAAATGATATTTAAAAAAAACTTACAAGATAAACACGAGGTACACAATCACTTGAAGTTTCACTCAAAATTATAGCTGTTTGATATGGATGAAGTTGACTATCAAATGGAACATAATCCCAGTATGAGAGACAGTCCATATGAGATAGATAATTTTCAGGATTTGCAGGACGAAAATGTGGACGTGGATTCAATCCAATATCATCACCATATGTGAAATCACTATTTATTTCATAATGAGCGGTAACACATGAAATGCCTTTTCTGTTTATATGAAAATCATCAGCTTCATCTAAAATTATTTAATACAATCAGTTAAAATCAAGAGCTTTAAAAACTAACCATAGTAATCCATTAAATCCATAAATGGACGTATCAAATTGTTCTTTTTTTGACGCTTACCAAGATAAAAATGATCAGCCTTTTTATCATACATTATTCTAATTGATGCAAATTTTTGAGGACATTTTTCACGTAGAGCTTCCGAACCATTAAAGAAATAATCAACATTCTGCATACGATCTTTACCTTCCGTGGCATTTTTAGCAGGTTCTTCAACTTTGAGTGTATAATAACATAGTACAATATATCCTTTTCCAGTTTGACATTCATTTGGACGACAAATATCAAAGCGATAAGTATCTCTTTCATCTTTAGGAACACCAAGATATCGTATAATGTTTCTAAAAACAAATGGTTTATATTGGTAATTTGTACACAATGATTCATAAAACAATAGCAAGCAACTGTATGGCCAATGAAACAACTTACACACATAAAAAAAATAACTTACTGTCGAATTCCAGGTTCAAATTCGGTGATAGGTGATACAAGTTCATAATCATCATTGCTGGTCAAAAAAGAAGAGGAATGAAGAGTGTTGTAAGCAGACGCAGTTATTGAAGTATCATTTACTCTTTTAACTTCATGAATACATCCTCCATAACAGCAACAAAGTAACAAAGAAAATATCAAAATACTTTTTAAAAACATAATTGTTTATTTTTGTACATATAAAATTTGACAGAAATGAGAAAGCATAAAACAAAGTGATAACAAAAACAAAGAAAAAATTAGCATACAACAGTAAAAAATAACGAAACATTCAAAAAGGATGCAAAAATGAAACATTCAAAGGATTCTCATTGGAGCAAAAACAGATGATAAATCAATACGATTATAAGGATTTTCTGCGAGGATTTTCTTTACACGTTTCAACCATGTCGCAGATGCATCTTCATAAACAACAAGTTTACGATAACTTTTTATAGCTTCTTGTTGTTCTTTAGTAGCTTCTTTAGTTTTCCATTCGTTAAAATCAAGAATCTTTGAGACGAAAATTTGCTGATCAAAGAGTTTTTTCAAAGTGTAATTTCGCTTGAGAAAACTATGAGAACATTTAGTACACGGTATTCCATGTTTAGTTTTGAATTCAGGAGTCAGATTTAATTCAAAGTTGCATGCTTCGTCTTCACAGGTATATTTGCTCTAAAAATCACTATTAATTTCAAGTTAAAGTTCAAAACACAAACCTGAGAGTATTTTTTAAAAGCGGAATGTAAATGTTGAATGATCTGTAGTTCAATTGCCGAAGGATCGCTTAAGAAATCAAAGCTACATGATGGACATTCAGCAAGAGATGGCTTGTTGTCTTCGGTAACGGTGGAACGATGAATCGAAAGGTTTTGACATTTTGGACATTCAATTGATAAACCTTCACAAGCATTAAAATTAAAAAGGATTCCAGGACCACCGTTCTCATCGTTTTCAGCATCATCACATTGTTCAATCAACTTTCGACGAAAATGAGTTCCATCAAGTCCAAGAGCTTCAGCAATTTGGCAAGCATCCAATTCTTCAATGGGTTCACATAATCGAGAAACAACAGGATGAATTTGATGAGCGAGATAATAATTTGAATCTGAAAGATGGAATCGATAAAAAAAAAAAGGGTTTTTTCTAAGAATCACAATATAAGGTAAATAAAGATTCAAAAAAGTTTACCAATTTTTAAGTTGTTATTATTTTCAATCTCAATTCTTGCATAAGCTCGTTGAGTTGCTGTTTGGCCACTTTGATCATCACAAATAATATATTTAACGATGTCATTCTGTCGCAAATTGGCATTCTTAGTTTGATTTAATCTTAATGCAACCAAAACATGAGGTTGTGATTTTGAGTCGCGATAATCTTCTGGACGATGGGTTAATTTCTTAAGAATTTCAAACTTTTCTAATGGAATTTGTTGTTGTTCGATGCCTTCTTTAACTAGAGCCAGAGTTTGACGAATATCTTCCACCATTTCATCGCGACCATTTGAAGTTAGAATGATGTCAACAACTTTCCTAAAAAAAGAAGAGAGGATTACCGTATTAATCGCATGAAGTTGGAAAAAACGTACTCTCCAGTTTCTTTAGCCAAAAACGACCAATCTCGACGAACGATATCCAAACCTTTGAGTTCCTTTGAAATTCGTTGTTCATTCGATAAATCAATTGCCAGACCAGCATATTTTTTCTTTTTCAAAAGTAATAACTTTTTATAAACACCATCAATATCTAATGTGAGCTGCTTATATGATTTATTAATCAATCGTTTAATCTAAAAAAATGCATTGTTTACTTATTCCAATTTTCAAAGAACTTACATCCTGTCCAATTTTCCTTGTTTCATCGAGATTTATTGAATTGGTATTAACCATAATTGAGTCAGTATCACCATAAATAACAGCAAAACCATTATTTTCAACAATATTTCGAGTTGATTCCAATATTTCGCGACCTTTAGCAGTGATCATAGCAGCCAACGTTTTAGCACAAAATCGAGATCCTTCAAATCCAAGACAGCCATACATGGAATTTGCAGTGAGTTTAAAAGCAAGTTGAAGAATTTCACATTGTTTATATGTTGGTGAGTTTTTATCACTAATGTTTGCCATTTGATTTTTAACTTCACGACGACTATGAACGAGTTTCGCAATTTCTTTTGGAAGAATACCAGGTGGAAGGCTGCTATCAGGAATAGACGGAAGATCAGATTCATCCTAAAAAAAGAAGTGTGGTTAGAAATTCAAAATGCTTGCAACTAACTGCTTCTTTTTCTTGATTCACTTTAACTGTCGTAAAACAAATATTGAATTCTTGAATAATACTTGGGTATAAACTGTTGAAATCAAGCAAGACGATGAAAGTTTCATACAATCCTTTCTTAGGTTCTAAAACGAGACCACCAGTATATTGAGCTTTCTTAGATGTTGGATGTGCTTCATCGTTATCCGTCTTTTGTGTTGTTGCTGCTGTCTTTTCTTGTTTGGAAGCTTTCGGTGCTTTTGGTTTAGCTAAAATTCGATCAGGTGCAATAAATCCACTACGGAAGAATGCATGAAGAAGTAAATATTCATTTCTTTCAGCTCGTCCACCTAATAAAGTTCGAGAAAGTACTCCACCAGCAATTCGAGTAATTTGAAGGAACAATTGCATTGCATTGAGTTGAGTTAAAATAAGATGAGAATATTGAGCATCACCAAGAGACCATTTTATTAGCTTAAAAATTAAATCAGTCTTGCCATTGTTTTCACTAAAAAGAGAGATAAATTTAAAACTTTACTTTTAATGTAACAAAAAACATACTAAAATATCCTTGCAATCTTCTCGGAATCAACATCTGGCCTTTCTTTGGAATTTAAAACTTTTGAAACAAGTTCATCAAGGTCATAAGATTGAGAATGGACAAGTTCTGTTGCTGCTGCTCTAAAATTATTCAGAGTGTAACTTATATCACTTATTAATAAAAACTTACTTTGAATCCAAATACAATCTTCCAGCAGTCCACGACCAACGAAAATGTTTATTTTGTGGCGCATGTTTCAAACTTTCATGTCTTTTTAGTCGTCCCATAAAAGTCCAATTAACGTTAATCAATTTATTTTCTTCCAGTCGATCACGAAGAATTGACATTTGTGAAGCCAAATCATGCCCAACTACAACATCAGGATCAAACATTTTCATTGCACCTAAGAACTTTTGAAGCATCGATTTTTCATTTGGACATTTTTCTGCATCAATCTTAGCCTTTTCTGCTTCTTGTTGAAATTGAAATGGAAGAGTAGCACCTGGTGGCGGACATATAAAAGTTTTCCTTTGTTCCCAATTTGTTTGAGTTCGTCGATCCAAAAAATATCGAGATGAACGTAGCATTGAAATTAAAACAATCTAAAAAACAAAATATAATATTTGAGTTAAAAAAGAAGAAAACGAACCTCTGATTTGTTAGTTTTAGGATTAGCTACAGTAATAATATTCAATGCCATCATTTTACATTTGGGTAAAAGTTGATCCTTCATATTTGTGAGAACATTAACCAGATCCAATTCAACTTTAGAAACTACTGCTTTAAATTCACGTTGACAATAAGAGACTTTTTCACCAACTTGAACTACTAAAACGAGGAAAAGTTTGAGTAACATAATGAAACTGAGTATTTAAATTTTATGAAAAAAAACTCTTACCTTCATTAATACCAGATATTTCAAGCCAGCATGGTCCTTGAATATCACGTTCAATTAACAACCTTTCCATGGCAGTTACTGTAGCATTCGCAATTCGGTTAAAGCACTTTCCATTATAAGGGCCAGGAGGCATTGTTGGACAAGATGGATCATAAGAAACATCCAAACACATGGCTTCTTCAGGAGTTTCACCATCCATAAATGCAAACTTCTTTGATGCTGCTTTACTTTTAAATTTTTCAATTTTGTAATGGTTTGTAAGTAAAGCAGTGACTTCGTCGTAAAGCATTTTTGGAGTAACAGGTTCGCCAGTTTCTTGATGCTAAAATATTTTACAATGAAAATAAGCAAGAGAATAAAATCCTTACATCTTCTCTTGTCATAAAGTAAATTCGATAAAGAATTTTTTCGAGGATTACACAACAGCTTTCAAATTCATCATTATCATTTCGTTTAACAAAACCAAATAAGTAAACCTTTCCGGGATGTTTGAAATCTTCATAAGCATCAAACCAATAAAATCGAAGAGATTTTGATTCAAGAAAGTATCCAGTCTTTGAGATGTTAGAATCAGTGCTTACAACAGGTGCTGGCGAATCATCCGCATCTTCTTCAAAAAAGTCCATTTTACTTTCATTAAAATTGATTTGACTTAAATTTTGGTTTTGAGATGTTTCTGCAAATCCTCTAGATGTTTTAGGTGTATCAGGCGTCTTTGGTGGTTCTTTTTCTTCAAAGCTCAATTCTTTGTCAAACCTTTTTGAGAGTGATGCATCGTCGTTCTTAGGCGGTTGAGTTGTTCTTGGTGGACTTGAAGCATCAAAATCATTTGTTCCATAATCATAATCATCATCATCGTCGAAATGAGCTGGCTTTGGAGGTGAAAGAACTTTTTCAACCTTCTTAATTGGTTTGTTTCTTGAAGGTGTAGTAAGCTTTATTTGTCGTCGTGGAAGTTTGATTGGAGGTGAAGTAGAAGTATGTGGTGCAGGAGAAGGCGCTCGAACACGTCTAAAATCGTTCCTTATATTAGAATACATTTAAAAAAAAAACTTACTTAAAAGGATTAAAGCTCTCTTCTTCTCTCTGAAGTGGACGAGTGATGTCTTCGAGAATATTATCATCGTTAGCAATATCATCTAACATTGCATTCAAATCATTATTGATATCTTTAGTTAATACAGGTTCCGATTCTTTTCGGTTTGGTAAAACAGCAGAAAAAAAGCTATCCAGTGCACCTTTCTTAACTTTGCCAGCTAAAATTTAATCAAACATTATTGAACACAAAAATTTTAGTAATATTCCTTACCACGACGATCCTTCTTTTTCTTTTCCTTTTCATTAACTTCGGTAAATGCTTCTTCATCATCATCTTGACCATTGTCAACATAACCATTTCCATCTGAAATATTTCATATATTTGAGGCAAGAAGTAAGACTAACTCACCATCATCTTCGACAAAACCACCATATTTTTGAGCATACTCTTCTTCATCGATTTCTTGATATAACTCAGGAGCGTATTCATTCACCTATAATAATTATGAAAGTTATTGGAATATATTATTTTAAAAAAGACTTACATCAATACGATTAGCTTTTCCTGTTTTTCGAAGTTCCTTTATCTTTTCTAAAGCATCTTGGTTTTTTGAACTCTTTGCTCTTGATCGGGTGCTTCTTCGCGTTCCATGACTTTCATCATCGGACATTGTTGTAAATAAAAGTTTATTATCTCTAAAAATATTTTAAAGTTTTCTTTACTTAGAAAAATGGTTTTAAATTTAAAAAGCGCGAAAACATTGTGAACTTCAAAGTTTTTTAAAGGCCATCATTGGCGCGCAAGTTCATTTCGTTATGGGATCTCATGGCCTTCATATTTTTTTGAATGAAGCACATGCAATTGCAAAAAATAAAAACATGAGGAGGTTGTTGTCGTTTGATCAAAAAACAAACTATGAAAAAGTGAAAATGATTTCATGCATAAAAAGATGGTTGTTTATTGAAATATAACGTGTTTACTAAAAACTTTCATTTCAAATAAGGATGCTTTTAAAAAGTTTTACTTTATAAAATAATGACCGGAGAATCAACAAATAATTTGATAGCCTTTTGGTAATTTTGTTCATTTTGAATTAAACTTCAAATTCAATTTTCTTATTATAGGCTCTTAGGATTATGCAACAATTTTGCTTATGTTATTATGTTATCAGCGGCAAAGGATATTCTAGAACTTGAAGATCATCATGGTGATGATCCAAGAAATGGAACAATTCATAATGATCATTGCTTTGATGATTCTCATGATATTAAATGTTCACCAATATCTACGGGTTCCATTTTATTAGCAGATATTTTACCCACTTTAGCTATAAAGATAATTGCCCCTTTTACATTACAAAAGATTCCTTACAAGTAAGCAATCAGAATATTTAAAGCCAATCAATCTTATTGAATTTTAGCTTGCGTCACACAGCCGTAGTAATTTTTCAATCATTGAGTTATATTATTGTCGCATTATCGAGTTCTGTAGCTGTTGGCATTATTGGTAAATTCAAACTGTTGAAACTATGATTTACATTTTGGAACTTTTAGGCGTAGTGTTTGCATCTCTTGGAGCAGGTTTAGGCGAAATTACTTATCTTTCTATGGCTTCACATTTTCATAAGTATGTTTAGCTATGCTGTTTTATTTGGATATTTATTATAAGCGGGTTTCTTTCAGCGATGTAATAAATTCATGGTCATCGGGTACTGGAGGAGCAGGAATATTTGGAGCTCTAACATATGCAATATTAACGGATAAAAAATTTATTGGATTCACACCTCGAACCACGCTTTTAATTATGCTTATTATTCCAATAATTTTTACTTTAACATTTTGGAAAATTTTGAAATCTCCACCAACTATAAGGCGTTTCACTTTTTTTGTTAATCGTGAAGCCGTCACTCATCATTCACTTCCATCAAATCACGAGCCTTTGTCAACGGACGAAGAAGGAGATGATATTGTTGTTCAATCATCTGCAGAACCATTAATATCTTCTCGACCTTTGACTCAAACATCTGGTAATCATATACCATATGAATATTTATCTTTTGGAACTTTATTTCGTATGACGAAGCCTTTATATAAATATATGATTCCATTATCATTAGTTTATTTTGGTGAATATTTTATTAATCAAGGCCTTGTTGAACTTATCACTTTTGATTGCAAGCAGGGGTTTGGATTTTCTCCATCAAGCCAATATCGATGGTATCAAGTTATTTATCAATTTGGGGTATTTATCTCAAGATCTTCTGCTAAATTTTTTCCCATTAATGCGAGTTTATTACCGGTATTAGCAGTTTTGCAGGTAACACAACTAATTGCTTTTTATTAACGGTTACTAAAAGCTATGTTTCAGTTAATCAATGCAGGGATATTTTTCAAGGATGCTTTATCACGTTTTGTTCCACATATTTTTTTAATTTTTTGTTTTATCTTTTATGAAGGTCTTCTTGGTGGTTCTGCTTATGTAAACACTTTTAGAACTGTACATAAATCTGTAAGGATTTTCTTTTCTAAAAAATTAATGAAACAGAAAAATTTTTAGGTATCTGAAACTACACGAGAATTTAGTCTTTCATTTGTGGCACTTGCGGATTCATTTGGTATTGTTACTGCTGGATTTTTAGCAATTCCAGCGCATAATTTTATTTGTCAACATAGAAATTTGTAAATAAGAAACGGAAAATAAATGAATAGTGGCTTTGAATTAAACTAAAATCTTATTTCACAAAGTCTTGATTCTCACATTTAAACAAAGGCAATAATATAAAATTTATTAAACAAGAAATCATATGGAACAAAGACAAAGTGCATAAATTAGAAAAATTACAAGAAAATTTATGTTTCAATAGTTTTAAACAAAACTAATTTCAAAACTTTCATACCAAATTCATTATCAAGATCATCGAAATCTTTAACATAAACTTCGTTTTTGCCACAATCAACCAAGAAATCCATGCATTTCTCTTGAAGTTTGATAGAATTTGAGATGAGAGAAGCATTTGCGATGGAACAAACAGTTGAGACGGAGATTTCATCCAATAATGAAGCTTCAATCATATCCTAAAAATGAGGGTGTGTCAGCTTTTTTGCAAACTATAAACGAAAATTTGAACTTACTTTGAGATTTTGAATTTGATATTTATCAAGAAATTGAAGAACACCTGCTTTTTCTTGTACCATCAAACTTGTAATCATGCGATCATATAAAAGTTGAAGAGCAGCTTCGACGATTTCATAAGGGAAGTCAGTGATTTCCATTTGGTTTTCAGATGCTTCTTTCAATTTATGGTCGAACATGGCTTTGAAAACAGGTGAACGATCAGCGAGGACATTTTTATGAACCTATAAAATGTTTGGATTTATAAGGTGTAAAAAGAATACTTACTTGAATGCTTTTTGCTCCAACCATAATGGTGAAGTCTTTACTTTCTCCTTGCCAAAGCTGCCGACCTAATGCGGATTCCTTCCATTTTCGTTTTCTTGAAACAATTTCTTTTTCAACTGACATAATTCCTTCACATTTGATGACGAGTTTCCCATCGACGACAAAGTTCTTTGTTGGATCAAACAGTTCATCAGTGAAGCAAAAAAAGCTGTTTCCATATCCAATTGATTCTTTGTATACATAGTTCACTTCTTTAGAAATTCCAGCAGATTCAATCATAAATTTGAAATTAGCTTTTACCTTCTTTTGACGTTTAAGTTCCAACTGCAAGTATATTCCTACTTTTCCATCGTTTTCTTCATCTTTTCCATAAGGATAAATTGAAAGGAAATATTCTACACCAGGAATATTTGTAGCATCAAAGATTTCTGTTGTCACATGATCAACTTCTGAATCTTGCAATTCTGCCAATTCTTCTTCATCGATGGTCCATTTCATTGCAAATGGACATTCAATTTTCTAAAACAAAGGAAGGGATTACTTCATCCATATTAATAAATAACTTACATTTGGAGTTGTAATAACTTCAGAATCCATGATTTTTCTGACGGACATTGTTGTGCACACAAAAACAAGATGCTTTTCAATCAAATAATGAAAGACGAAGGAAAGCAAAAGAAGAAGAAAAAAGCGAGAGCGATTTTTTTGCTTCTCTCTCTTTGTTGCGAGAGAGATGTTTCTTCGCTCCGTTTGTTTTTCAAATTCTCGAAAACGCGGCAAAACTTTTTGTAGGAACTACCAATGATGAAAGCATATTATCAGCTTATTAGAGTTGCTTTGTCTAATTTACTCTAATTCGTGGTTGATAATTTTTTTACAAGAAAAACGCTTCTTTTAATAATAGAAGTAAGCAGCTTCGTCCCTCTCCCAAATTACCTTCAATCGAAGAAGTATTTTACTGAATGAGAATGATAGCAAAGAAACAAGAATATTAATTAAAGGCTATATAACAACAAGTTTCTTTTCAATTTTTTGATAAAGCATTCTTAAGAGCATTACTAACTAAAACTTGATCAAGTATGTCTAAATCTCCAACAATCTAAATTTTCCTCCACTTTCAACAATGATGTCCAAACATAATCATAGAAGTTTGTGTGAATTTGAAACGATTAAAGAATTGCAACACGGAAAACAATGAAAGTTATGATTGCTTGCTTTAATAGTGAAGATTCAATGTTTCATAAACTCAATTGCAAATAGGGGATCGATAAACGAAAATGCTTTTGTGGCTTTTAAAGAAATTGTTCAACAAAACTTACTGTAAAAATTAATGAACTAACGTGTTAGAATGTGTATTCCATTGATTGGAATGGTGAAGATTTTTCTTTCACATAGTTAACAGCATAAAGCTTTCCTTCCAAAAAATATCAAAATTTGCTTTCGTTTGTATTCTTCTCATTATTTTCTTCCAATTACTTTTAACTTTTGAAAGATGTTACAACTTCATAGTCATGTTTCTAAATAATCGCGAAACATTTATCAAATTTTACCATTTGAACTTATTATTTAATTTGTGGAGGAATCGTTTTTGTTCAGCATCCGATAAACGACGGACTAATGTCACAGACATTAACAAAAAATGTTATCAGGTTTTAAAATTTTTTTCTCAACTTTATTGCCGTTGTTAAATTTCCTTTTCACATTTGTTTAATTGATTTATGGATAGTTGTTAGTTTAATAAACTAAAAATTGAAAAAGTTATGAAACTAGCTTGGTTATCTCAAATGAGTTTTTTTGTTTTTGGTTTAAAAAAATATGATGCATTATTTTTATTCATTCAATTATTGTTATATATATTTTACATTCAATGGATTGGTTTTTCTTTTCAAGCATAACAAAGTTCCTAGAAAAATCGCATTTATTGTATCACATTTTGGTACACTGAGCGTCAGCTTTGCATGGCATTTTAAGGTTATAAACTGGTATAACAGGTAATGTTGCAACTCGAGCAAGCGCGCAAATAAGTGTGCCTTAAATATCCGCACCAAAACATCAGGAGTACTAAATCCACATCCAATTGAAGTTGCATCACCAAATGCAAATGCTGCATTTTCATCTGTAATTTTAGCTGTTCCATCTTTTTGAGGAGCAAAATTAAAATTGAAAAAAAAGAGGAACTTGTGCAAGAGTTCGATTTAAAAAAAAAATATGGTGAATTTTTGCATTTGGTGCAATTTTGACTTACTGATTGTAACTGAATATGAGAATAAGAAACATGTGATAAAAGAATTTGGGAGTTAATTAGCTGTACAAGTATTAGCATATTTGTGAGATACATTTTCAAGAGTGCAAAATTAAACCAATTTATTCTTTCATATTTTTTGCTATTGGAGCTAAAGCACCATTTGGCATTTTGAATAAATCTTTAGCAATTTTGATCTTTTTGAATTGAAAACGGTTAAAGCATAATTTCTGCCCTAGCATGTAAGCGAAGGTTTACCTTGCATGCACTCAGCTGCAGGCATATCCAAAATTCCGGAACTACATATATGACATGAAAGCTTGTATCCATAGTCGCTGGGTCATAACTATACAATTGAGTGGAATAAGTTGATTAATCATTTCCAAAATATTTATAACCAGCAACATAATATTTTTGGATGTTACATGTAGCTGGGCAAGTGCCAGCTGTTGCTGTATATAGATAGCAACTTTCAATTGTTATTCTTTTAGTTGTAACAAAGTTAATAGTGTTAAGAACATTTCCGCCATTGCATTTATTGGCTCTGGTGTTGCAATTTACGAAGTATTGTTATGATAAATCAAAGTTTGGTTAAATTTGAGGAGATATTGTGATTCAATTGCAGCTGTTTTTTCATAAATTTGAAAATCGAATGAATCAGTGGCAAATGAGGCAATAGTATTACAAATGTTTTATTTATTAAAAAAGCATTTACAATTTTAATTTTTTAATTTAAAAAAAGTTTGCCAATACTTTTAAAAGCTTTTTCCCAATTGAGAATTTTTGTTTTTTACAAATATCACAATCCGATAAAATATGACATAATTCAATGGTTTTAATAGTTTTTGCAAAATCAAAAGCTGATTGGCCGCATTCATTTTTAACTTTTTCTGCAAAATTTTCAATAGCGTTTTCTTGAGCTGAACATTCCATTGGTGTGGAAGAAGTATCGCAACTTATGTTTGCATGTTTTAAACAAGGATATGAATTTTTGAAATCTGGAAAAATGTTATATTTTATTAATTCACTTTCGATAGTTTTACATAAAAAAATATTACTCACTTTGAAATCCATCATTGCAAGCATAATTTGTTGCATAAAAGTGTGAAACATATGTCTCTGCCGCATTTTTTTCTAATGACATTGTAAGTTTTTTAAATTCTTGAATGTTCATACAATCATTTATAATTTCATCATCGATGCATTTTTTGAGGGAAGTAAAATCAAGGCAAACTTGTTCAATGCCTTTCCAAGTAGAAATTTTTTCATTTAATTTTTGTTGAAAAAGCTTAACCGAAATGTCATCGGTTCCAATTCCAAATGATTTTAGATAATCCTGGTAGCATCTAGCCATAGTCTAAAATCAAAAACTTTATTTGGCGCCAATGCTTTTAGTACAAAATCTGAGGTGAAGAAAACAAAAAACTTACCATTCGATTTGTAGCAGAGCAATGACCTGGTGTATGTCCATTAACACTTTTGGCAAATGCCAAGAAGCCAACTAATAATAACAAATAATTCATTTTTTAGAAAGAATAAAATTTTGAATAACTTTATTTTCTGATCACTGTTTGATGCTTTAAATGTTGTCCCTCAGTGCTTTTATAGGCCTTCTTACTTGTTTATGTTGTTTATTCAAAACTTATACCTACCACTTCACTGATAAGAAAAACTTTTGTTCTTTGTTGACTAAAAAATATTATGAAAGCATGTTTACCTTTCGATTTTGTCAAACATCAATTTATTTTTGTTTTAACTTCAAATCTGGCGCTTGAAATGAAAATTGAAATTAAAAGAATTTATTTTCCGTTAGTACCCAATGAGTTGCTACTTCTTTCTGTTTGTATGGTACCAACTCTCATAAATATGAAAAATTACTTAATTTTTTAAAGGTTAATAAGACATATTCGGCATATTTACTGCCAATAATTTAAACAATTGAAGGGGCATACTTTAAATTCTATGCCATATTCTTTAAAAAAAGTTTATTTACCATTTATTTATTTTTTAAATGCCTGGGGTGGAAGTCAAAACGAATACGATACAACAGTTTGACGTTGTATGGAATTATCATTTCAAATGAATAAATATTTTTATGTTCAATTATTTACTTTTCCAGTCAATTATAAACGAAAATAAAAAAAATCAGGATTTTCTAATGCAGATAACAAAGCTAAATCTTTTTCATAATTGTTTTTTTCCCTTTTTTAAAGTTAGTAATTAAAAAAACAAAGGCTGGCTGATTTTTTAAAATCCATTGATTATCGCTTAAAAATTCACACTGTTGTTATTTATTATTGCACCTGCTAAGTATGCAAACGAATAAAATTTTTTCCTTTAAAACTCAATTATGGTTTATTGTTTTGGTTAATTCATAATTGGAAAAAGCAGATAACTACAGTAAATCATGTTTTTGCTTTTAAAAAAACAAAGATTAATTCATTTTTAGCAAAAATCATTTTATTTTATTTCTTCACATTTTCTTTTGCTTAACTTCGAGGTCAATAGTTCTAATTTATGCTAAACAAATGTAACATTTTCCTGTTTCATTAATTTTTAATTAATCGTATCATTGTTTATTAATCTTTTAAGCATATTTGCTTGTTATAAAGCTTTATAAGTTAGTAAACATGTGCGTTTATTCAAGGTTAATAAACTCAAGATCTTTGCTAAAACTAAAATTTGATCCTATAAGTTCTTTAATATTATTTGATTAATAATTTTATAAACTTAATATATAAAAGAATTACGGTTTATAATTATTAAATTAAATATTGGTTAAATTTTTATTTTATAAGGTTCAAGTAAAACTTTTTAAAAATCATTTATTCCTCCAAGTCCTTGTTGATTATCAACCAAAGTTAATTTCCTTGTTCTTTGTTAATATCATCTTTCAAACTTCAAATAGGATGGTTCTTGTTGTTGCTTCAGAACGTTTGTATTCTTTTGAAGATATTCAATCCTACGTAATTCGACTTCATTTTAATGCAGCTTTTACTTTAATTAGTAATGGATTGGCAGCATTTTTAGTTATACAATTTTCAACAAAATCCATGGGTAAATATAAATATTATATTTTATTAACAATTTTTACATCATTTTTAATGGATTTTCATATCGCTGCTATTTATACTCCATATCCATTATTTCCTATTCCTGGTTTTTGCGGTGCTGGACTGTTTAAAGAATTTGGATATTTTTGGGGCGAATGTTTACATTTTGTAAGTTCTTTCTTTTCCTTGAAGTCATTAGAGCTTTTAATTAAATTATGAACTCAGTCAAATGAGAAATTATAATTAGATTATGATGCCAGCTTATGACTTACTCCATAATGAATGACAAAGTTTAAACTTTTATAAGGTCATTCATTTTTTGATCTTCAAAAAAGGCGAAAAGATAACCCATTAATAAGAAAGTTTTCCTGGAACAAACTGAAAGTAATTAAATGGCGACTATATTTTTAGTACATAATGCATATGACATTAAGCTTTGTTGGTATTTCCATTGCGATTGCCTTTCTTTATCAATATCATTCAATCCTACAAAATGTTGGCTTTTTCCATTCGGCTCGTGGCGTCATTTTAATGTTTTTCATTGCTTTTATTTATCCTCTTCCGCCAATTTTTCTGCTTACATTTATTGTCGATCGTCAAAGTGTTTTGGAATATGTTCAAAATGAATTTCCACATGTTTATGAATTCTTTATTTCTGCTCCATATAATGGGGCAACATTTAATAAATTTACTATATTTTATTTAATAACTTGCGTCTTTCAAATTGTTTTTGTTTATGGTATTAGCCTTTTCACGGGATTTAAAATTCAAAGTTTGTTGCTCAAACTCAAAAACAAACTTTCCATTAAAACCATACGAGTTCGAAAACAATTTTTACTTGCATTATTTTTGCAACTTTTGATACCCTTTATTTTTATCGTTGTTCCAATTGTGGCATTAATGTTTGCTGTTATTTTAAAAATAGATAATATTAAAAGTAAGTACAATTTTCCTCTTATTTATATAAATGACGTTAACTCAAATGGCGCAAGTCTTGAGTGTCAAGCACCGATGGATTGAATTAATGGTTACTATTTTTGAGCTACCATATTACTCAAAAAGTTTTCAGGTTTTTCACAAATTGCATTTCAAATTTTAAGCCTTCATTCATGTTTTAATGCCCTTACAATTATAATGGTTATTAAACCTTATCGGCTTCAATTAAAACGATACTTTGGAATTAATTTTTGTTTCACCAATCGATCTTTCCCAACTCTATCACTTCTTCAAAGTGCTTAATTTATTACTCATCGAGATATTATGGTTATACTACATATAAAATAATTACTTTTTATTTGTTTGATTAGAATGATTTTCAAATATACAAGGGCTTACATTAACTTTTAATAAAAGGAAAAAAATTATTCTAAATTTAAAAGAGACCCTTTGCTTTACGAAAATTACATCCAAACAGAAACAAGTTGTTGAAAATAAATTTCGCCATTATCAACGCTTGTAATTGAATAAATTCGATTATTACGATATAAGAATGATTGCCTTCGATCCAAAGGGTTCCAACATCCACTAAAATAAGCATTTGTTTTTAGCCTTTAAAAATATCCAAATAAAAAACTCACTTTGTTGTTTTATAAATTAAAAATGGAATACTAAAACAACAAAAAAATATGGCGGTGGAAATATTAAACACCACATCAAGAATGGCACGCATTTCTTCATTTTGTGCTGGAACAATATAAAATATCATTATAAGCATAAGACTATTTATAATACAATTATGCAAGAGTTGAAAAATTATCAAAATAATTAAAGGTCGAATAAAACGCAAATTTTCGAGGATTTGATATTGCTCCGATAATGGCTTGCTTATAAATGAAGTTATGTGTTGAATATAATTTTTCCGTAAAATGCTTGCATAAATCTAAAATAAAATAATAATTATTTGTCGTTTCACACAAAGTGTGAGCTTACAATAATTACAATAATATCCATGACAACAAAAATTATAACGTCTTCAATAATGTTCATCCACCCAAGTTTTATACAGAAAACAAAAATCAGTTGAGCAGACCACTACAAAAAAAGTTTAAAATCAAAAATGGTATGTAAAAAATCACTCCATGAAAAATAGTTAGTTAGATAAAGCAATTTTCAGAAGGTTTCGAAAGTTTTTTTTTGAATTATTGTTACTTTTTTGTTACTCGATTTTAATCCATTGAACTTACAGCAGCGATCACTCCAAAACAGCACCAAAATTTATGATTAACCTTTTCATAATGTTCTGCACAAATTGTGGCTGAAATTCTTTCAACAGCTATTGCAACTTGAATGAAAGCACTGGCACAAATGCAAAAATCATGAATAAACCAAAACGTCTTTTCAGATGGCTCATTCAAAAATTCACAAAGATTATCTATAGCCAATGGAATCCTAAAAAGTTTTGGGTGAAAATCAAACAAATAAATAAAAGTCAGAAACCTCGAAGCCATTGTAATGCAAATAAGGATAAACATATTTATGCACAAAAATTTTAAATTCCAATGCAAATTAATTTTACATATAATTTTGTATATTACAAACACAGCCAATCCAAGAGCACAAGAATCCAAAATAATTTCACCAATAAAGCATGTAAACCGCCATGGTTGCATTGGCGGTAGACCCAAATTCCAAGCGCTACTCATTTTTTTTACTAAAGACAACTTTTCTTGGAAACGTAAGTTTTAAGAAAAATGGTTAACTTGTGAAAAATCGAAGAAAATAAAATTAACTGTTGAAATTCATACACACGAAAATTAAAGTTAAAAAAAGGGTTGTTTTTATATAAATACTAAAAATAAGAAAAGCAATACCATGAATATTTTTTATGGGGTCTAATAAAGTCTTGAGGGTTGGAAATACATACTATTTTTGGGTTTTCAAAGATCTTGTTGGAACGCAAAAACATTAAAACAGTTAGTGTTTTGTTATTTTTATTTTTGAGCCAAAAATCTTTTTTTTTTTCAACAAATTAATGTCGAAGTATTGCTTGTTTTTATGGAAAGTAAAAAAATGAAAGGAATTTACTGTTGTTGCTGCTGCCTCGTTGATAGTAGCTACTCCCAATAATTTTTTAACTCTTTTTTTAGTAAAAAAACTTTATTTTTTGATATTATACCATTTTTAAAATCAAAATGAGGTTAAAAAAAGTGTAAAAAAAGCTTTGAGTTTACTACACAACTTATAATTTTATTTTAGTCAACTACATAATGAGATGGACAAAAATAGTGTTACATGACGTCGGTAGTTGGGTTGAGTTGAGTAAGCATGTTTTTAAAAATCTTTTAAAAAATGCAATGATTATTTTTTTTTTGCAAAGATAAATATGTTTATCTTTCAACTTTTTAAATAAATTTTTAATTGCATCGCATTTGTTTTTCCCTCTTTACTGTAAGATAATAGCTTTTATTTATTTTGTGTTTATTTTCTTAAGATAAGTCTGGTCATGTCAAGTTCAAGGCCAAAAAAGCTAATAATTTTTATTGTTTACAAACACATACATTTTAGAAATATTTAATATGGTGTGGTAGAGAATACAATAAACAAACAATGTAAAAGGAAGTAAAAAAAACATCGTTGGAAGGAATAAAATCCCGTTAATTGAAAGGCACAAATGATTTTTTTGAGAATTTGCTAAACAATAATTCCATATGTGTTTTTGTTTTCAACAACCTTAGGAAGATAAAAACAACTGAATCAAGATTAAGCAAATTCCCGGGGGAATAGAAAAATGATATAAAATTAAAGAAATAATCGATAAAACAATTTTGACTAATTAACTAAATGGCTGTAGAATACATAGGACCAATTATGGGAGTTCCATGCCGAGAATTTGATGATGGTCGGGAAGGTGAATTAACGATTGAGCATGGTTGTGATATTTTTCCTGATTGAAGAGCAATTCGATTACCCATCAATGGGGCGCCACCAGGTGTAACGGATTGTTTACGAAATGATAACGGAGGTTGAGGATTAAATTTAGCATATCTTGCTTGAGCCATTGAAGCATATGCGGAATTTGTTGGTGATGGTGCTGTTGCTGCCGTCGATGATGACGCAGGATTAGATAATTTTAAGGCATTTAATGAACGTTGAGATGATTCAAATGGACGGTGGTTGTATTTAGAACCTGATGATGAAAAATGATGAGGTGAAGAATGAGAAAGGATTGGAGCTGTGCCTGAATCATCACTGGGGTAATCATCGCTGAGACATTGAGGTGAAAGTAAATCGCTGCAAATGGGATCATAAGAGGATGCAACGGGACGAGCAACATCCATGATTGAAAGTTTTGGAAAGCGGTGCTGTTGTTGTGGAATTGGTGGCAATTTTGAGTAATGCAAAGTAGACATATTTGAATTTATTGATTCTCTTTGACTTTGCTGACTCAAGGGTGAAGCTATCATGGGGCCAAAATATCCACCGTTTTCATTTGAAATTAATCCGTTATAACGTATCAAAGGATCTCTACTAAGATTTCCATTTGCTTGATTTGGATTTGTCCGGTTTGGGTATGGAACTTGTTTAGTTAAATTGATGCCATTAGGTAGCATGTGAATTGTTGCAGATGTCCCGGGTGGCGACGATTCAAGAAGGCTTCTTTGAGTGGATGGAATAAAACCATTTGTTTGGCTTAATCGATGAATGGGATAATGAAATGGTCGTCGACGAGGATCTGCATGAACGTCACTTGACAAACGATTATGAGAAAGCTTTGTGGCTGATTCATACTCAGATTCAATAAACCAGTACCAATGCCAATACCAATAAAGCTATAAAAAAATTAAGGAAATTTAGAAGCTACAAAGATACAAATAGCTTACCAACAAATAATTCATAAAAGCTCCAAAAGAATAAAAAAATATGGCCAAGATTGGTGCATTTCCAAGATCACCCATAAACGTTGGTAAAACACGCGGAAGAGCTGCCAAACTTAAAATTAGTAATCCAACTCCGTACGCGGATTGCTGAAATAATTATTGAAATTAAAATTTTATCTGGACTTTCAACGCCACTAACCTGAATTAAAAGTGGCCATAAATAAAGTGGTTTTGGACGGGAAACAAATGCAAAAGGAAGGCAAAATACAAGAGCAGCGATATGGCATATACACCATGCAAACCTTCCATATCCTCCATCAAGGTGTTGAGCCACACAACCATGAATTCCCCAAAGTGAATGGAAGAGACCTATATCAAATATAATTGCATCAACACCAACTAATAATTCGTTATCACCCGTTAATGTTACATTATCAAAATCGCAATATAAAACCTGCAATAAAAAAATTTATTTAAATTTTACTTTTAGTTGCAATAAATACATTTTTTAAATTTTTTTTCGTTCGTTATTGTTTTTTTTTTCATGGAGATAAAAAGAAATTTTGCCATCGATTTTTTTTAGACATTTTTCAAATAAATTATTCTCTTCAATGGCATTGTTGTTATTTTTTTTCTGTCCTATGATTGATGTTCCATTCAAAAGAATGCTAGTTATAAATTATTTATAAGCATGCATACATTCATACAAAGCCGCCGTTCAAAATTTCATGCTTTATTTTCGATGAAAGGAAAGAAGTTTGTCATTTTTATTGCATATTTTTTTATTAGTTTTTAGTTTAATTTGTAATAATAAAAAATAACCTGCCTTTTTATGATATATCAAAGAATAAATATGTTGAGAAAAGCCCCAAATACATACAATCAATTGTAATAAACCAATATACAGAGAAAGTTGGCTATTTAATATTCGATAGCCGAATATTTTAGAATATTGATCGGTGATGAATATAATTTTTTTAACTCTCGATGTTTCTTCAAATGATGGTGAAGAACGAGCATTCGATGCTGAAGATGCTGTAGCCAAATTTGGTGACAAAGCATGTGAGGCAGAATTTTTGCTGAATCTTGCAGTAGAAGCTCCCGATGATTTTCCACCACCGCCGCCGCGGCCAGGTTGTTGTTGATGTTTGACACCACCACTACTAACCTGTGACCGCGACGACGTAAATTCACTTCGATCACGCTGAATTTCGTCTTTTATTTTTTTGTTTTTACAAAAAATCAAAATTTGACATTATCATTAGCCAGCTGAATCACTTTTTTGAAATTTTTTAGAATGCATGAATGAGAAATGACTCTAAATATATAAAAGCTGCTGCTGTTGCCTTTTTTATTCACCTAAAAAAGATATTTTGAAATTGAAAAAATGACATGATTTGAAACGTTTGATTTTCAATTCAAAAATTATAACAACCAATAATTTATCACGAAATAAAAAAGTATATAATTTATCAAAGCTGTATTTTAAAGAGAGAAGCAGTAATTAGATAGAAAATTTCGAAAATAAAATACGTAAAAAAGAAGAGAGGAGGAAGGTTCAGATTTCATGGATTTGGAGCTTTTTTGATGGCAAAAAAATGAGGGTGCAAAAATTAATATCAAATGCAAATATGTTATTTCGCGAAGCTATTTTTTTTTGCAAATTTTTGTTTAAACAAAAAAATGTAAAAAGATGCTTTATAGTTGTATGCACCTTTATGAAAATTAGGAAAATGTCAATGAAAGAAGCCGAAGAAAAAAGGATGTTACTAAATCACGCAAAGACGACATACATATCTTCCTTTTTTTGACTTTGCATGGAGTTGACGTGATAAATTGTTTTCACTGATAATTTTTAAATATCGTCACGTCATAATAATAATAGTTTTAATAAAGGCATAAGAATATGTATTATCAACAAAAAAAATTAAGTTATTTAACCGACAATTTTAATATTGGTCAAATTTTGGTTTAATCAACATCAATTATTTTTGTAGCCTTTTTCAACGCTATTTTAAGCAACAACAAAAAAAGAATTATTAAAGCTATATTTTTTTTTTCTTTCGCATCGTTGGTTTCTCTTCGTTGCTGTTTTCATGCGTAAAAGTAATCATCCAAGTTGAATTAAAATGAAGGAGAAAAAAAAGCAACATTTATATTTACCATTTGGAAAATCAAACAACGCTTCTTTAAATTTTAGTTTTACGTTTCTTCGAAATGAAAAAAATATTTTTAGATTTCAGCTTTAAAAAATCTCTAAAATAAAGCTTTTTTTTCTTTGCCACCAAAAACAATAACAAAATAAAAAACCCAATAAAAAAAATAAAGCAAAATTTTTTATTGCTTCATTTCATTTTTTTCTTCCGCCGTTTTCCGTAAAAAAAATCTTAATCCTCCCCATGGAGAACATAAAGAAGAAGAAGAGACAGACCTCAAATAAAATTGTAATTTAATTAAAACGTTTTCTCTTCATTACAGAAAGACGATATAAAAGAAAGAAATAATCATCAAAGGAACCAACCTCTGCTTCCGTTTGTGATATTCAAGGAAGAGAAAAGCAGCATCCATCTGTAATAATAGAAAAAAAAGGAAGATTAATTCACTTAGCAACTAACAGTTTTTTTTCATTCAAAGAAATAAAAGTAATGATAAATGGGATTTTAACATGTATGTACATTGTTTGAAAGGGAAAAGGGATAAGAAATGGATACGTATATGTACATACATTTTAAATTTTATTTTGTTTATAAAAAAAACTTTTGTTGTTATAATAGTTATCAGTAAATAAAATAGATATTAATAAAGCTAAGGTGATATTTTGAAAACTAACTAATTTTAGTATCTTCATTTTGAAAAGATGGTGATTCAACAATAACAAATTAAAGCTAGTAAAAAAAGAGCATAAAAGTTTTATTGGACAAATAATGGCGCGGAGGAAAAAACAAAACTTTTAAAGCTTCATTCTCTAAGTTTTAACATCAATCTTTAACTAGGAAAACAAATATTGCGTAGGTTATAACTACAAAGTCATTTAAATATACATACAAATGAGAGAAGAAAAAAAGGTTTAAAAATAGAATTTAATTGAATATAATAAAAAAAAATGTTTATCAAGGTAGTATTAAAGCTAGTTAATTAAAGAAGAAAAACAACCCCAATTTTAGGCAAAGAATAAACAAAAAAAGTACATTTTTTTTGAAACTCTTGAATTTTATGTTTTAAAAAACAACTCTATCTATCTCTTTTCTTTTCGTTTCTTTTTTTTTTTTTGCAATTTAAAAACATTGCATGTTTAAACTCCATTACGCAAATGTAAACTAAGGATTTTTCATGAAAGATTTTTCAAACATTTTAATTATTTAAAACCCGAATAAACTAACACGATAAATTCAATATGAAAGAAATTTCTGGTAAAAACTTATTGTCGTAAATCTGACCGATCCTCTTTTAAGCAGACTCTAAAGTTCTAATTAATTAATATTCATTCTTTTATTTTTTTCTGACTAATGAATGAATTCACTTCCTTTTTTACTTCTTCCCTTCGTCACACAAGAGGATTGAGAGTATCATAATGAAGAACATGATATGAGTAAGTTAGTAAGTAGTAAAAACAACCAAGTCATTGCTAAAAGTTCAAAACACTGAGAGAAAAAAAGAGCTGTTCGAAACAACAACAAAAAAGTTGAGGGAGTCAAAAAAAAGGCTTGAGAGTAGCTAATTTATCTCCCTTTTCCTTCCTTCGCCTTTCATTCTCTCATTTATCGCTTTTGCTTTTTAGAAGCACAAAAAAAACGGAAGGAAAATGGGAAAAGCAGAAAAAAATAAAATAAAAAGAGTTTTACGAGTAAAAAAGAGAATACTTTTACGTCAAAAAAAATATATTGAAGGGAACGAACATAGTTGTTTTTAATGTGGCACAAAACTTTTTCATTTTTGCTCACTTACTTCAATGCTGCTCTGATGAGGAGGGAGAGGTGGCAACAGTTGCGCAAGATTTTATTTTCTTGCTTCACTCTTCTTTTTTTGTTGCAAAAACATAAACGCGCGTAAAAGTCCAAGGATTTTTTTAAAAGATTTTATTTTTTTGAAGGAAGAAGTGAAGCATGGAACAAATGAATGAATGAGTATCTTCAAATATGAAGGGAAAGAAAAAAAGAAGATAAAGATATATATATTCATTCATTGGTTATGCACCTCCCATGAATGCCTTTACTCCTTCTCTTGGAAGCGAGAAAGTTGACATAAGAAAAAAAGTTTTTTAGTCAAATATAAAGGATGGTGGATTTCTTATTAGGTTAAGAGGAAGTTTTGCAACAGCAATAACAAAAAAAAAATAATGGTAGAAGTTAGTAAAAAAATAATAATAAGAGACACACATAGTTAGGGTTGTTTATTGAGAGAATAAAATTCCTCAACCTATTATCGGGTTAAAGGTATTAACTTGCTTTAATAAATTTTACTATAATTCAACTCAAGTTAAATTTATAGTAAGCTAAACTTTTAGTTTAAAGAATAAAAATATAAATGGTAAAAAACGATTTATAAGAAAACATTGTGCAAAAAAGATTAATAATAACTACACTTTTAATTACACATCCATTTATTTTTCTTTTAGTCCAAATACATATGTATTTATTTTCATGTAAATAATGTTCATAAAGCATTAACCGAGCATAAATCACACTTTCGAAAAAAAGAAGCATATGTCCATGGTTTAGCAGTTTTGCAGCAAAAAAGCTAAATAATGGGCACATAAAAAAACATCTTTTTTATCAATGCTTGATTTTAAAATTTTTAATCAAAAAGTACAAAGTTTTTGTTTTCGTAAATTAAATATATGTAAGTTTGCCGTTGTTTTTTTCTTCAAAAAGTGAAAAACAAACGTTTGTTTTACAAAAAAACTAACCAAATATAAACAAAAGAAATGAAAGAGCATTGAAGCATTCACTAAAACACATTTCTTCTTTTTTGTTTTGTTTTATGTGGGTGTGGTGGGGTTTAGCCATTTTTGATTTTTTTAATTGAATTGCATGAATACAATAAATAAATCTTAAACTTCTTTCCTTATTTGGAGCTCATATAAATTTCTTTTAAAACAAAAAAAAAAGCACGCACATTGAAATGGGTTTTAATGAGAGTGTGAGAGCTTCGAAGTAGAGAGAGAGAGAGAGAGGGTGTTGTTTTTATTTTTTTGGTATCAAAGGATAAAGTTCTAAAACTTGCAAGTCTTGTTTGGGCCATGTTGAAGAAAAAAAAAGCAAGGAAAAAAAGTTTTGAGTTAAAGAGAGTCAACTTTAGTTTCAAAGCCTTCGTTGCGCATTTTTTCTTTGCTTCAAACAACAACAAAAAAATGCGAAGACTCTTTTACGGCTGAAAGGGATCGAATGCGAGGAGCTTCTCACCCTTTTTTCATTTAATAAATTTGATTAGCCAGAAAAAAATAAAGATATATAACGGGTGGTGAGGAAAAGACCTCAGCTGTGCCACCACCCAAGCTTTTTGAAGTAACAACAAAAACACTGTGAATAAAAAAAGAAGAATCTTTCTTCGGTGAAAAAAAAATATGGATGCAGGAAAGAAACGTAAAAAAATAAAGCTCATGCCTTTATTTCAGCAATGCCATTTTTTTTTTTGCGGTTTCAGGGTTTGTGGCACAAAAAAAAGTTAAAGTGTGGCTTTTCTATTGCTTAAACTTTTAAATAAATAAAAAACACATGGAAAAGTTATTTTTGGATTCTTATGTTTCAAGTAAACTTATCTTCAATGCTTTTGGACCTTTTTAAAAGTTATCGATGGAGCTAATTTATGTTTAATAAAATCCAACTTTTAAAAGATTTTCCTTACACCTTTTCGGATTTCTTACAATCTTTTGCCAGCGCCTTTGCTCATTATTGAAATAAGCTTTTGTTTATCTAAAAAAAACTATGTACTTGTTTTACAGGTTTATTTTAGCTTTTTAATATTAAACAAACTAAAATGTCAAATTGAAATAAAATTAATTCAAGAATGACATTTTGGGATATTCATTTAAAATAAGTGAAACCCTACCTATTTAACCTTTTCAAAGCTTCTCCAAATCCGCTAGGAACAAATCCAACATAAAATTTTAATTTTGATTCGGATTATTTTATTTTTATGAATCACATTTTTGGAGCCTTCCTTTTATTTAGGTCTTCTTTGAAGAAATACATTTTGTGGGAGTGAAAAAAAAAATTAAAACGGAAAAAAGAGATTAGAAAGAAAAATAAAATTAAACGATAGATAGATACAGTCTCAGTCATCTTTGGATTAAGCCATATTTTTAATCCCTTTTTTTGAAAATGCTTTAATAAAAAGCGTCCGCGAACGTCAACAAAATCATATACGTAAATGCGTGCCCATTATTGCTACTGCTGCTTCATTTGGGGGCAGTGGCTTCAAAGATAAAACAACAGGTGCATTTAGCTTTCATTAATTTTAATGCTTTATCAAGCAAAAATTTTTAATAAAAAAAAACTAAATAAAAGTTTATGGCAATTTTAATTGCAGCAAAAATTCAAAAACTAAAGTGTTTGCAATTTGCAAACTTGATAGTTCTCAAACATTTAAAAAATAATCTCGCTTTTTATATTCCACTTTAGCAAAAAATATGAAAATGAAAGAATTAAATATTCTTAAATATGAAATTACTACCATTCGAACACAAAAAATAATAAATAGAAAGAAAGAAAATCATCAAAGCAACAACGCAACACCGCAATTACATGAGTTGAAGAAAAAAATATTCTAAAATAATAACATGTCTTTTTTGGCACATCGAAATATGACATTGAATAAAGCGAAGAAGAAGAAAAAAACTAAATTATTCTGAAATAATTCCAAGAAAATAATTATTATTAGACTATGACTCCTTAAAGAAATGCTTTACATATGCAAGATATGAGTTTTTTTTATGTTTGCATGTGCATTTGAAGAAGCCAAGGATAAATAAAAATATTGTTTACTAATATCAAGGGAGATGATTGTTAAGTAAATTTTTAGGTATCAACAAAAAAAAAGTAAGTTCTTTCATTTTAAAACCATACAGTATTTTCCTTTATTTGACAACATCTTTAAATGATGATGCACTTAATAAGGGGGCATTCAGACATTTTTGATTAAATTCAATATACGTTTAAATTTACATCATAACGACTATTTGGTTATTATGAGAAGAAAAAATTAAAGCAAAAATTATACATTCCATTGACACAAAAATAAATGTATGTATATGTACTTCCTCCTTAATCCATCCACACTTTAAACGTTTGCTTCCGTCTTTAAATTTGAAAAAGCAAAAGAAATTTTTTATTCACTTGATTGCTCAATTAATTTTTGACAAAAAATAAATAAACGGAAGTTTGCTCCAAATTTAAAAAAACAAATATTTTTTTCCGTGAATTTTATTTTCTAAAAACTTTTTCAATAAAATCATTTTTGTGAAAAGAACTTTCATTTTTGATTTTCCTTGTTTTTAGGAACAACCCTACATTCTCGTAAATTCACATAAATATTATTATAAAATCGTTGACCCGAAAATTTTTCTTTATGTGGATTTTTAAAAACTACCTTTGTTAGTACTTTTAAAAATAAGTCGAAGAAAAAGAAAAGAAAATTTGAGAAATAAAAAAAGTGATCGTTTTTTTGTTGCCAACCAACAACCACCACAAAACAGGTGAAAGTAAATGTCAAAAATTTGAAAATTGTATATTTAGATAATATCATTTTAGCGACAAAAAAAACTTGCAAAAAAATGTTATAAACTTTTTTGTTGAAAAGATTAAAAAACAAACTCTGTATGAAAACGCTTCTAATCATTTGATTGTTGAAAATTTAAACACCTTTTTGAAAACTAAGGATGACCTATCTTTATTTATATTAGATAATTCAATAGTACGTCGTCTTAATACTACTCTTTATAGTTTTTTAATATCTAAAAGCGTTTTATAAATAAACACAATTATAATATATTCCAACGCAAATAACTGGAAAAGCATACTTTTTTTTACGCAATTTTGGGTAAAAAAAAAGTAAGTGTGGCTTACTTGAGTGGAAAAAAAGAAGAAAAAAACACTTGATGAAAAAATAATGGAAAAGAAAAAATAAACATAAAACGGAATTTAGCAATGTCAAACAAAAAAACGAGTAAAAAAATGGCAGAAAAAACACAAATGCCATTAAATATTTGATAAACATATAATTAATTGCCGTGGATGAATGTGTGATGCTTTTTTGTGCCACATAATTACCTCTTCGTTTCATTTCAGTTGACTATTGGCTTTGTTCTCCAAATTATAAACTTCCAAATTTGAAATTCATCATCAAAACATCAAAAAACATTACCGTTTTTTTACGAGAAAGATTACTGTAGAAAAATTACAGCGATAAAAATTAAGGTTTCCAAAATTCCATTGCTTTTGGTTATTGACTTTTGAATTCTTTAAAGTCAATCTTCTAAGAAAATATATTTTGCGTTTACAAGAAAAAGCTTTAAAATTTATTCAAAGCGATATCAATAAAAAAAATGCATTTTTCCCAATGGAGAAATAAAGTATTAATGGCTTTGATTGTCTTTTCGGTTTTGTTTTCTGTTTTGCCCGAATGTCTTTATAATTCAAAACATTTTTATTTATTTTTAGAAACACCCCAACAAAATTTTAAGTTTTCATAAAACAACAACAAACTCAAAATAAAATATTAAATTTTTGAAAGAAGCATTCAATAAAATTCATTGAAGAATTGACATCGCCAAAAAACTTACAGTAATTTTATGGCCCATAAACCAAACAAATAATATTTTATTTTCTTGATCATTTGCTTTTTTATTGTGACGTTGGTGGATTAACGATCTCGATAAATGAGTTTGTTCCATACTTTTATTATTCCATTATTATTATTATTTTGATTGTATTGTTTGATCAATGAACAACAATTTACCTTTTCTGGAAATAACAACAAAGTTGGAAAAACAATAAAATAACAATCATCAAAAAAACCTGAATCGGATTTAATGGATTTCAACTAATAAAATAATCCATCGTCGTCCATTTTTCACCTTTAGTAAATCCAAAATCAAAACAAACAACGAACAAAGTTTAGCCAATTTTTTTAGTATAAAAAGTTATTGAATTTAGTAAAAAAACTTTAATTTGTAAATAATATTTTTTACATATTTTAAAACAACAAACACTATACTATGGTTTCTGACAGTATCAAATTTATTTTTATCTCATGTCTTTTAATTACAAAAGTATGGTGTAGCGGCGAAGATTACAGTGGATTAGGAAAATCTTTGGAAGAATTAAAGAATACTCTATCGGAAGAACAACAAAATCAAGCTTGGACCATTATTGAGAATCCAAACTTAACTAAACAAGAAATCAAGGATCAATTGAATCAATATTTTCAAAAACTTGGTGAACCTTTTAACGTATGTTTTTGACTTGTCCAATTCGATCAGGAAGGCAGGCATCCATCCTACATATTTATTCTAATATTTATTTGTTGCTTCATTCCACTTTCACTAATCCATGCATAATTGTTTTTTAGTCAAAATATCAACAAGCATCAAAGACATTTGAAAATGAAATTGCAAGTGCTACAGCAAAAGCTGAAGCAATGAAAGGAAGCATGTCACAACCAGCTCAACAATTGGTTGATAAAATCATGGGAATTCATAAAGATATGTCGATTACAACAGCTCAAGAAAAAGAACAAATTAAAGCTTTAATTAATCAAGCAACTCCCGATATCAAACAAGAACTTGAGAAAAGCAAATCGCAACTTCAACAAAAGTTTGGAGAATCAATCGGTAATGGACAAGAAATTATTTAAACCTAACATCTTTTAGCCCTTGCATTTTTTTATTAATACATTATTGTATGCACAGTTATTAAATCTTATAAACTATCAAATAATAAGTTCCTTCTTGTAAAAACAACACACAAAAAATAAGCTTTGAATTTTATTAAAATCATTTTGACACACACAAAAAAAAAACAACAAATGAGATAAAAAAAAACCAATAAAGATAAAACACAGATCTTTGAAACAATAAATTACGGGTTATTCAAAGCGAATCAAATTATCTTCTTTTTGGTGAAATGCTTCGACGCCGTGATGATGATGGAGGCGAGGCTTTCTTAGCAGAAGGAGGTGAACGGCGACCAGGAGAAGCTTTCTTTTCACGACGAATTGATGCAGGAGACTTTCGAATACGTTTTGGAGAAGATTCGCGACGAGGAGATGATCGACGAACGGGTGGAGAGGATTTTCTTTCACGACGAGGAGATGATCGACGAACAGGAGGAGAAGCTTTTCTTTCACGTCTAGGAGAAACTTCACGACGAACTGGAAGAGGAGACTTTCTTTCACGTTTTGGAGAAGCTTCACGACGAGGAGATGATCGACGAACAGGAGGTGGAGACGACTTTCTTTCTCGTTTTGGAGAAACTTCACGACGAATAGAAAGAGGAGACTTTCTTTCACGTCTTGAAGAAGCTTCACGAAGAGGTGATGGACGACGAACAGATGCAGGAGATTTTCTTTCTCGTTTTGGTGAAGCTTCACGATGAGGCGATGATCGACGAACAGGAGGAGAGGATTTTCTTTCCCGTTTTGGAGAAACTTCACGACGAACAGGAAGAGGAGACTTTTTTTCACGTCTTGGAGAAGCTTCACGAAGAGGTGATGGACGACGAGCAGATGAAGGAGATTTTCTTTCACTCTTTGGAGAAACTTGAGGAGATGGTTGACGAGCTGGTGGAGAGGTTCTTTCATGTTTCGGTGAAGCTTCACGAATAGGTGAAGGTTGACGAGCTGGTGGAGATTTTCTTTCAAGCTTTGGAGAAACTTCACGATGAGGTGGTGATCGACGAGCAGATGGAGGAGAGTTTCTTTCTTGTTTTGGTGGAGATTCACGACGGCTTGTTGAAAGAGGTTTAGGTGAAGGTTTACGAGGAGATGGAGAACGTCGTCTTCTTACTGATGGTGGAGTATCTTTTGCTGCATGAGTATCACGCTTTTCGATAGATTTTTGAGCTTGTTTTCGAGCAGCCTAAAAACAATTATTATATTAGCGATACATATATAGACTAACCTCTTCATCATTCAAAGGCAAATAATAAATAGCAGGTTCAGTTTTAGTTTTTCTAAATAAGTCTTCGAGTGATTTTGGCTCTTCTCCTAAAAACTTGAAAGATTAAGTATAAAAATAATGAAATAACATACTTCGCTTTTTACGACTTGGACCTTCATCCTTCTCTTCATCAAGAGCTCTTTCACGTTTTGCTTCTTTAGGACTTGGTAAATCCTCCTGCATGGGTGATGATGATTTGGCTTTAGCTTCTTCGGGTTCAACAACTCTGATTATCTTTCTAAGTACCCCTTTGTGTCGAATATACTGAAAGAAAATGACATGTTAAGCTACTTAATTTATGTACAAAAATTTACCTCATCTTCATCTGTAAAATCCACAAGTAGTTCGCTTCCATTTCCTTCTGGCCACATAATATGATGAAGACCATCACGAGCTTTTTGAGCTTCTTCAACAGTTGCAAATCTAATAATGCTTTGACTTTTTATTTCATCAATCCAATGATCAGTTTCTTTATCAAAAGTTCCAAATTTCTGGAGGACATTGAACCATTGATTTTGATTAAATGGACGCTTTAAACCTCGAACATAAACATAATTTGATACAGCAGAGCGAGCAGGAGAAACATTGACACGTCGAAGAAATCCTTCTACTGTTCTGTCTTCATCATCTTTTTGGGAAGTAGTTGAATGTCTTGGCTTTGGTTTTTCAGGTTCTTTAACATAAACGACTCCTTCAGTATAAACTTCAGGTTCTAAAAAATGTAACGTTTAATCGAAACTTGAAACGGAAAAGAGGAAACACACTTTTCTTGTTAGCAGCATCAATAGGCGCTGGTTTATCATCTTCATAATCCAATTCCTCAGCAGGTTCACGATGTTCAGAATCACCATTTTCTTTTTCTTCTCTTTTTAGATCAGCTGTTGAACGGGATCTTCTTGGAGAAGGGCTACGCGAAGCACCAGGACTTTCAGTACTTAAAAAAGAGGATTCTTTATTATATCCCATTTTCAATTTTCAATTTAAAAAAAAGCAGATGGGAAAAAGTATGAAAGAGTTAGTTTTTCAAAAAAGTGAATGAAGCATAAGAATTTGCTGCATCAGAAAAAGCTTTGAACGCTGCTGAATTATTCGCGTTGAGAATTAAAGCGTGTTTGAATAAAGCAAATTATTGCTTTATTTTTTTTTTGAAACAAAAGTTTCATGATTTCATTCAAATGCTTTTTATCTTTACATAGAAGAAATGTTAAACACTCACAGACGAAGGAAGGAACTATAAAGATAGATATAAATAAAAGACACAAAACTTACCCTGAAATTTGTTGAACGCTTTCTTCTCGAGGTGGAGATCGCTCTTCCTCTTCATCCATGGGTTCTTCCGAAATAGCTCGATCAAATGTATCATTTTGGGGTGATGATTCTGTTTTAATTTCTAAGGGCTTTTCATCGTTGATAACATCAGGTTGAGATGGAATTTCTCGTTCAGGAGTATCCGATCGTTCACGATGCTTTGGTGATGCATGGGATGGTTGGGGAATAGGAATTTCAACTTTTTCAACTGATGGTTGCTTTTCTTCTTTCAATGGAGAAACAACCACTTCCTTTCCAAGAGATTGTTCCTTTTCTGGTGTCTTTTCCTTGGGTTCAGCTTTTGTTTCTGATTTTACTGGGCTTTCGGTTTCTTTATGACCGTTTTCAATAACCTCTTCATTTCCATTTTGTTCTTTTATTTCTTCTTTGGCTTCATTAACCGTTTCTTCTTCGGGTTCTAAAAGTAAAGGTTTAGTTTAAGAAAGATTCGTAAGTAGTTTTCAAAAAGTTAGTTGTTGAACGAAAATCCATTTTTCATATTTCTCTAGGCAATAAATCATTGATAAATATGATAATAATACTTACCTGTATCTTTATGAGCATCCTTTAATAATTGTTGCTGGGTTGAACGATACTGGGCAATAAGCGAATTTACGGGTGATTTCTAAAAGCTAGCGATTTCATAATATTCAGCATATATAATAAATTCTTACCACAGGACTATTAGGTGTGCTTTTATCCGATACTTCTCCTGCTCCTGTGATGAGGTAATTTCGAAGGCGGTCAGCGAGGTCTTTTTTAATGCCTGATTTAGATAATCCTCGCTTGGAAAGTTCTTCGCGAAGTTCAACTACTTTTAAATCAGCAATATCTCGACCATCTTCAAGTTTTGCGGTATCTGACATAACTAAAAGATTAATGAAACAACGAAAAACAAAATTTTTTAGCTTTATTTTTTGTAAATTTCAATCGAAAAATACGGGGTAGATGCTTTGGAAAAATGCCAATTTGAAGAAAGCCGCAGCTTTTTTTAAATTGCTTGCCAATTGATCCTGAAAATCAGGCAACTTTGTTTCAAGACATTTTCATACTTTTCTTTTTTACAATCTTTCAAACCTTCCTTTTTTTATAAATAAAAAACAAACAAAAAACTTTATTTCAACAAAAATTTGTAAACAAATAAAAAAACTACACATAACCCGTTAGTTAATACATGATAACAAAATTAGTACAAAGAAACCCGATACAAATCAATACAAAGTATTTTTAACAAAAAATGTTAATGGCGAGATCTTTTGACATCTTCTGTTGGATCAAAGTATGACGCATAGGCTAAACTGCAAAATATCAGAAAATTGAATGAAAAAAAATATAAAGCTTACCTTCTTTTTACAGGAGAAGGCTTTGGTGGATGTGGAACTGTTTGATCATAATAATTGCGTTTGATACCATGATCATTACTAGCTAATTTCTCCCATGGTTGTTGATTTGTAGATATAGCGTCTTGAATAATTTTACTATTTCTGTATGGTTGAGGACAGCGTTCAGGAACAGATGAAGCAGTATTGCGATTTGTATCAAAGAATGAACGAATTGGATGAATAATTTTTCGATTTGGTACAACTTGAGAAGACGAAGGTTCATCCTTTTGCTGACGATTACTGTTACCACCAGATCGACTATAATAATCATCAGTCTTTAATTCGAAGCAAGCTAAAATGCAAAACATAACATAAAGGATAAAAAAGAAAAACATACTCTCAAAATTCTTTGCAAATTTATGAAAATTGTTCATGAATATTTTGAATTGAGCTTTGAATGCTTCAAGAACAAACCGACGAACATCTTCAAATTCTCTTTCACCACTTGCAATTTTCATAAGTTGTGATTCAACTTCAGCTCTTAAAGTTGCTTCAGCCAATGTTGGAACGCATTCTCGATAAGCTTTTATCAATTGAATTCCTAAAATTTATATAAGTAACATAATTATGGTTCAATAAACAATCTTACCAAGTTCTGTTGGTTCCAGAGTTCGTTTTTCTTTGTTGACTGTCACATACTTTCTTCGTTGAATGTTTTCTATGTGAGTTGAAATGCTTGCATCCGTTCCAATAGAATGCTTTTCCATTTTTTCAATCAATTCTGATTCGGTCAAAAGTGTTGGAGGCGTTGATTTCTTCTTCGAAACTTTAATATCTTTGATTTTGACATGAGATCCATTTGAAAAAAGTCCAGTAGGGATATCCTGATTTATTTGAGCTTTTTCCCATGGAAGTAATTTAGTAAAACCATAGTCGTCTATTTCTTGTATCTTTCGTTTGAATGTGACTCCACCAGCAGAAAACGTGATGGTTTCAGAGTGATATCTTTGTTCAGGCATGAAAGAAGCGAGACAATGACAACTGATGAGAGCATAGAGTCGTTTTTGTTCATCAGTTAAAAAGGATGGTAGAGGTTTACCAGTTGGAATAATAGGTGGATGTTCACCTTTATCTTCTCCTCTTTCAAATACTTCTTCCGTTCTTGAAACAGCTTCCCAATCCATAGGTTCTTCATGACGCCGAATGTTTGGTAAAATTCTACGAAGTTCATTTTTCTTTTGAGTAACATCGAAAGAGCTTGGATACTTTGTTGTTTCTGTTCTCGGATATGTAATCAGATTTCTGGTATAAAGATATTCAGCATTCGACATAGTTTCTTTAGGTCCCAAACCAAGATGTTCTGAAGCTTTTTTGAGCATTTCAACTGTGTTCAAAGCAGCAGGTGGTGGCTTGACATGATCAGCTCGTTTAATAGAAATAACTTCGCATGTTTGTAAAGCCTAAAACTTGATAGTTTATGCATATTTAATATAAAGATTTACTGTACCTTCAAATTTTCATAAAGTTTGTTAGCTGTTTTTTCATCTTTAATAGGATCACTAGTTACTTCAATTTTATAACCACGAACATCAAGTACAATAACGATATTGCAAGTAAAGCTGGAAACATGAGAGTGAACACGTTCATATTGGTTGACGACGAAAGCAAGACATGGCGTTTGACATGGACCAAAAGATAGATGATCAATGTCTCGATCTTTTATAAGCTTCTAAAATTGAAGATATAAAGAGTAAAATAACGTAAAAATAATTTTAACATACTCGAAGAAGAAATGTTTGATAGCGGCTGAAGGTAACACCAATTCGAAGATCAAGATCATGTTTGGCAACAGCAGCTAATCTTTGACGGTAATTAGGTTTCATTAATTTGCTAATGGCTTGATTAGCTTCATCAGCAGAAGAGAATTTTGCTCTAAAGGAAAAAAGTTAGAATTTGAACGAATACATAGCGAGCATACCGAAAAATGACATCCATAATGTTATCACTCGGTGGTTTCTTCAAGACATTTTTAACACAATCAATAACTTCAAAACAAATAGATTCGCCTTCTAAATCACAATCGAGCCAAAGAACAAGAGCATCACATCCTTTTGCAGTTTCAGCCAACATTTTAGGTACTTTCTTTTGTGGATCAGATTCTATTTCTATGATGTCAGCTTCGAACAATTCTTCTACAGAACGATTTGTGACATTTCCACCAAATTCATCCGTGTAAATGTGGCCCAAAGTTGAAGTCATTCGAACATTAGCTGAGTAACCATGAAACATCATACTGAATTGAAGAACAATAAGAGCTCCATTAGAGGCTGTAAAACGATTACATTAAAATACAATATCTGTTATTAAAAAAGCTTACATTGTGATCGGCGAACAGAAGCTCCATTAGCAAGTTCTTTTGATAATTCTATAGCCATTGAAGGTTTCTCAGCTACCATCAAAATTTCCAAAGGTCTCTAAAAATTTCGGAGTTACATTGACATTAAAATTAAAAATCCATTACATTTACAACAAAATCAAAGTTGATTGGACCATCCAGTTTGCATTCAAAATAGCTTTTCAGTCTTTGAACATATTCTTCTCTGCGTTTACCAGCAGTCGACAGTTTGTATTTCTTCAATTCGTCTTTCAATTGTGGTATTGTCATTGAACTCCATGTTTGCTTGCTACCAACTTTTAAGCGATTGAAATTCATTGCAAGATTTTCCTGAAACTTGACCATTTTTGTTTGTATTAAAAAAATGGATCAAAATGATAACTTACAATTCCATTAGTGTTCACTTTTTTAACATCAACATCATTCTTAACACCATAATATCTTTCAAGTCGTTCAATTAATGCTGTTTTGACGCCAGAAACAGGTAGACCAAGTTCTCTTAATTTTTCTTTTAAATCAGTTACTTTCCAATTTGGATCAACTTTCATTGAGTTTGACATGTTGAATTTAAAGTGAATGAGTATGAAAGCATACAAAGCACGAGATAATAGCCCTGAAAAAATAATTTTTAAATCAATGATATTGTTAAACAATATAACAACAAATAATAATAACGAGAAAAAAACGCGAAATGGAAGGCGTTACAGAATATTAATAACAAAAAAAATTTATTAAGAAAATAATCGATGATGGGTTTGTGAAGTTAGGATGGGAGAGGAGAATCATCTTCATAATGAAACATTTGCAGATTTTTTTCTTTCTTTTCTCATTGACTAGTCTCAATCAAAGATGTGCCCATTTGTTTCAATTTGTAATTGCAAAAAAAAATATTACAAAACGTGTTACATATTCGTTTGATAATAAAGTATTTTATTAGTATATAAAACATAAAACAACAAATGTTGCTACTATTTCTCAAAAAATTATTTTTTATTGAACGAAGCTTTAACTGAATTTTATTTGATTCTTACAAACTTAGAATTCGTTTTTCAAAGAAACAAGCATTGAACTTTTTTTTGCTATGAGAAAGCATTGCTCGCGCTCTCTTTTTTTTTTGGCAAAGAGTGGCAACTTTGATATAAAGCACTCGATGATGACAAGATTTTGTTATTAGTTGTTGTTGATGCTAAACAAAAAAATTACCACAGCTTTAGTTAAAAAAAGATAAAGGAAAGTGTAAATCTTTGAATCATGTCTGAAACTCATGTTGAACTCAATGATATTATAACCCCATTAAAAAAAATTATTCGAAGGCCATCAAGTCCATCAAAATCAAAAGCATCTTCACCAACTTTGAGTGAGTTTTTTTATCCAGCAACAGTATGCTTTTTGTTTCTAAAACACTAAAAAAACTTTTTAACAATTAGTATCATTATTATCTCCATAAGAATGTAAGCTTTCCAGATTCTGAACCACAAATTTCTGCTTCAACCTCGAATCTCAATGACAAAACTTCTGAAAAGGTTGAAGAAAAGCAACGACATTATTCCATTCTGGGATTATTTTCTAAAAAGCATCCAGCTCCAACTTCATTAGAAAATATACCATTGAAGGTAATATTTGTAATACTGCTGGAAAAGGTTGAAAAAAATTGTACTTGTTTCAGGTTCCAAGTAAAACTAAAAGTGAATCTGCAACAACTCCATCAGGATCGCTAACATTTTTACAGCGATTATCTTTTCATCCAAAACATTCACCAACAACCCCACATTCAAGGTTTTTTTTTTTTGCTTTAGAGTCTTTGAGCTTTTATTACTGTAGCAATTTTTTCTTATTTCTTTAAACCTTTAAGCTTTCCTGGTCCTCAAACTGATTCAAAGGTAGCGAGACCAAATGAACTTTTATTCCCTGTAAAAGAGCTTGATTCAGCTCAAACCGATGATAGTTTCACTCGATCATCTTCTAATGGTAACTTTCAGATTTTACTAATCTTTATTATTACCTTTAAAAATAAATCTTAGAGGAATTAATGGCATCGCCAACAGGAGAAGAACAATGGTATGAAGCTCCTGTAACTGAAACAGAGTTACAATCAGCAAATTCTAATCGGCTTTCAACGACTCAACAAGAATTTGTTGAAGCTGAAACAGTTCGGGATGCAACGATTCGAGACCTTGAGCAATTTTTGGTTGAATTTAGAAATGGAAAATTGCGATCATGTACATACATAACAGTTTTCAATTTTTTTAATAATATTTTTGAAATTGTTTGTTTTTTAGTGAAAGATGAGGATTTAGCAGCTATGAGACAAATGCATGCAGAACAAACAGCAATTTCAACATCCCAAATGCATATTCATAATTTGTTAATGCAATATGGTGAAATGGAAGATAGAATGGATTTTGATGAACAATATTTAAAACTTGGAGAAAAATTGGATCATTTACATTCACTAATGTAATACTTACTTTCTAACCCATAGAATTAAAATAAATTTGTTTAGGGAAAATTTTGGTGGATTATCAAATGCAAAGACTCCGATTTTTGAATAATACCATGTGCATAAATACTTTTTAAATTTTAAGCTCAATTCATCAAGGCTTTAATTAAATTATGCCGTGAATCGCAGCTTGTACCATTGTAATTAAACGTAACATTAAAAATTTCAAAAGATATTTATTTTATGTAATATTAAACAAATTATTTGATAATAAAATATGCATGAATACAAAATTAATTATTAAGAAACATTACAAATTTCAACTACACATCTTTGACTTGTGAGCTTTTATCGCTCTTCTTGCTTTTTTCTTCTTCTGTTTTGCTTTCATCGGTTTTAGTTTTCTTGCTTCTCGCATCTTCCATTGTTTTATTGCTTTCACCAGTTTTAGTTTCTTTGTTTGATTCTTTTCCAGATCTATTGACGACGATTTCACCTTTATAAGCTCGAGCAGTTCCAGAGACATTTGATGTATTGATGCTTGAACCCGATGCTACCCTAAAAATGAGATAAGTTAATTGAAAATAAAGAAAAAATTTAACTTGTTTGATTCTTTTGACCTTTTTAATGGTGCTTTTGGTAAAGGTTGAGATAATGCAGATTCACGACTTCCTTGGTTATCAGCTTTCTGTTGTGGAAGTTCAAATTTCTTCCGATGAACAGGTTTTGACATCTTTTTCGGTTGAGACTAAAATTTATCATTTACTTTAACTTTATAAGAAAGCAAAAAAAGTGTTACCTTTCCATCCATATCATCATCCAGCTTTCTTCTTTTACGTTTTGGCGGTGGAGTTGATCCTGCCGATGATTGTATATGTTCTTTTGTTCCTGCATGTGCATCTTCCTTTGTTCCTGCTTGTCCATCTTCTTTTGTTCCATGCTTCTTTGATTTTGAACTTTTTTTGCTTGAATTATCTTTCGCTACAGGTACAACAGGAACATAAACCTTTTCAATTTCAACAATGACCATAGGTTTGAGTTTAAAAAGGAGATAAAGCATTATACAACCAAACGCAATTATAAGGAAAAGAAGAACACCACAAACGATCAAAACAGCCCTAAAATAAAGTAAATGTAATGATACACAAAGCTATTAACAGAAGTGAATGAAATAAAGGCTGCCATTTTAGAATGAAAGAGTAAAAACTAAATTTAAAACTCACATCATCCATGATCCAAAAACACTAGCATTTGATACGTTTTCATCACCTTGCTTATTTGGAGACGTATTTGCAGTTGAGATTGAAGTGACATTGGTTGTTGAAGTTGATGTGCTTGAATTTGTAGGCGGATAAGTTGAAGTAATTGAAATTGGCAAAGTAACAGGTTGAAAGTCACTTTCACTTATTGGAACCAATTTGGGCAAAGGAAGTTCATTCAGTGTTTTAGGTGAATAAGCGTAAACATTTGCCAAATTTATGTCGAAAGTATTACATGTTTCAATTACTACCGCTTCTTCCATACCAGCTATACCAAGAACTTTAGGCTTAGGACACTAAAACCAATTATGATAAAATTACAAGTAAATTGGGTCAATCACAACAAATAAAAAAAATAAAAAAGCTTACATGTGTAAAACGTTTATACCGAACAATAATTCGTCGTGTAGTTCTTTGTTTATAAAATGGATCAAATCTCCATTGAAGGTGATGAAATCCATTAGCATTATCTCCAATACGACGATAAATTCCTTTTGATAAAATTGGAAGATCAGAAAAATCCAAGTGCGTTTGAACATAATATTTGTCATCATCCATTGAAATTCGATCATTACTTGCTATTAAAGATGCGAAGCCTCGAGCATAACCAGTTTTCTTTGCATAAGATTTAAAAACCCATTCTTGCATGGATTTTTTCTTGAACATAGGATCATCAACATTCCATGGAAAATACAAGCAGGAAACATCACTGATAATTCTCAAAGATTCTTTCAAACATTTATCAGCTAGATTTGAATTTGTAAGAGGCGTATCTTCCAAGAAAAAATATCCTCTTAATGCAGGTAATGAAGTCACAGATAAAGATGTTATTGAATATGGCAGAATTAACAAAGTTGATAGCAGGAGAAACAAATTCATTGTCGTCGTTTGTAAAAGTTTTTGAAACAATGAAAATGACGAAAAGAAAAAATGTTGCAACGAAGATTGTTGGCAATAAGATAACAAATGTAAAAGTTAAATTATGGCAATATGCAAATTTAGGCCATTAAAAAATTTATTAGTTGCAAACTTTGAAATGTTTGTCTTTGATCTCCATTCTGCGCAAAAATGGTATTTGTGAAAACCTTCTTTTTATTGGGTTTGTTATGTTTCGGTGAAGCAAGTATAAAAACCATTTTTTCCATTGTAAGTTTTGTTTCATCATCGCTACTCCAGTAATGAAAATAACTTTTTTTTAGGATAAATGTTTGAATAAATGGTGTGAATTTGATAATTTTGAAACAACAATAATCAATCTTGATTTTCAAATTCAATATGGTGATAAACTTGTTGTTCAAAAAATTGGAAGTTATTTTGATAAGTAAGTTTTATTCCTTCTCTTTATTTCACTCACTTATTTACTTGCAATATTATTATTACAGCATTCATCTTACATTATATCCGAACGACAAAACAGTATGGAGTTTATCACAAGTTTTTTCATCATCTATGCTTACTAAATTACTTTATCAAACATCTGAATATTATGGTAGTAATGAAAGATCATGTAATTGGAAGAAATCAAAACCAACTTTTTGCAAAAATGATGATGAATGTACTGTTGTTTTTGAAATTGATCCAACGCTTGGTTTCTTTTATCCAACAATTAATGTAAACGCCGCAACGTCATACATTTTAAATTATTTTGCTTCAATCGAATTGGGTGGAATGGAATCAAATCAACATGGTCAAATAATGAATACCAATAAAGCAAAGTTTATGTTTGTTCCTAATGGTGATATCAAAACAAGAAGTGCACCTCTTCCATCTGATTCAAAGTTTGATGCATTTGTTAAAACAGGGAGGGTATGCTTTCGAGCTATTATTTTTCATAAGCTTACGTATATTTTTAGCATGATTGCATTGTTTTTGAAGAGGAAAATAAAACTACTCCGCCACCTCCTGATCAACAATCAACAACGTCACCTGATCCTATCACTGTTAATCCATCAACTCCTGAAGTTATAACACCTCCTCCTGTTACATCTACTGCCATTCCATCATCAAGCACATCAACAAGTACAACAAACATACCTCCAATTACATCTGATACAACGACTATTGATCCATCAATTCCATCATCATCTACAAACGTTCCTGATGTTACTTTTGATCCATCGACAACTTTATCAACCGAACTTCCAGAAGTAACTTCTAATCCATCAATTACAACATCATCTCAAACTCCGAGAGGAGCACATGGAATCAATGGAACTGGTGGAGGCGGCCATGACAATAACAATATTTCATCAACACCATTTCCATCTTGCGTTGATCCTAAAAACTGTGTTACTTCAATCAAACCTTCAACAGAAAAATCACCTTCTTCCGACGCAAGTACCAAAGATTCAAATATCGTAAATAAAAATGGAACATGGATAGCAAATAAAAATGGATGGGTTGGTGATTATGCAAGTATGTGTGCAAGCTTATAAGCTTTTTATTTTGTTTTTCCGTTTATTGATTTCGTAATTTTTTAGACCGTAATCGTGCGATCATATTCGTATTTGGTAATTCTATCATTCTTTGTGCCTTTTTCTTTACAATTTTTGCTTTAATTATGGGAAAATGTCTTTTTGCTGAAGCTTCAAACAAACAAAATCTATGATGGTTCTTCATTCAGCAATTCAATAACAACAACTGCCAAAACTTACTAAATTTTAATTGTGTTTTTGTATGTATTTATTTATATGTAATAAAGATCTTTTTTTGATAACTATTTTTTTCTTATTTCAAAATCATTATTACGTTTTTTTGTTTAGTTAGTTTAAGAAGTAAAAGGTGAAGTCAAGTGGAGTTTCATCATGGACATCTCCATTTTCAAAATTATTATTAATTGGTAAAAATCACTTAGAGTTATTTAGAAGCCATTATGTTATCATTAAACACCGAAGAATCTAACTTTCACAACAAAATCGCACGCAAAAACAACAAAAAATTTGAACAAAAAAATATTCTCTTTCTTTTCTTTTGAATTAAAAATGTGAGTGGTCGCCGGGTGTTGTGGCGAGCATTTGTAAACTGCAATTTGCACGCCGGCGTCAACTACGAATAAAAAGTTAAGAGAGATTCTCTGAATTTCTCACAGTGTTTGTGGTTCACTGTTAGCCAATTCTTCGGAAATGGTAACGTCCCACTTATTCGTAGTTGTAATGTTAACTATGAGGTTGCCGCAAACCTACAGCTGGTGTTTACTGAACCGAGTGTTTACCTTAAATATCTTGGATAAATCAGAACACTGGAAAAACCCGATCTTAGGATCCGGTTTTCTCAGACTAAGCGGCCGGTCAAATTTGAACCGAGGACTTTTTGCTAAAAAAAAATCATTTTTTTTTCTCATTTTTTATACCATATTAAGCATCAGATGGCATCGGCCAACCCATTGCCGACGACATAGGTGGTTGAAAACATAAAAATCGATAAATCCACCCAAAATTACCCTATTCTGAAAGTTTCATACTTATAAAACACTCAAAAGTGGCAAGGTTTCATCATTAGGCGTTTAATCATTAGTTATTTCGCACTCCTATCGCAAAAATGATTTACTAGATTAAAACATATGAAAATTCAAAAGTTAGAAAAATTTATTGCATTAAAACCATTGTAAATACAAAATTACATACATGCTTTTATAAAAGTTAAAATCAATACAAAAAAAGGTAAGTATTCATTCAATGATGTGTTTTGTTCTTCTTTGGCGAACCTTCAGCATGTTCAGATACAGTTTGAATAGCTTCAATAAAACGATCAAGTTCAATAATAACTGTAGATAATTCATCACTAAAGAGCGGCAAATCGGGTAACAAATGGCTTCCAGCAAGAACCTAAAAGTTAATGATAAAATACATAAAAGAAAAAGGCAAAATATTAACCTTTAAGTTTCGAAGATTTCTTTGAGCTTCTTGAAGAGCAATACCAGCACGAATTGTAATAACTTTGAGATCAGGATTTTTAGCAAAAAGTCTAATTTCATCATGTGTGAGTTGGTAATGCCCACGAAGTTGAAATATTGTTGACAAAGCTCGATCACGATGTAATTTTGTTGTTGATGATGGTGCTCGATTCTTTTCAGGTGAAGCAAGCAATTCCTTTTCTGATAAACTTATCATTGTTGGTAAACGTTCAGTTGAATTTGCGCGTTTTAACGAAGTGTAGCTTTTGTTTCTAAAACAAGTTTAAAAGTTAAATTAGATATAATATGGTAATGTAATAAGGCGTAATACATGAAATGTTAATCAAAAAATCAAAGGCATATTTCAAACCATTGGTGATACGAATATTTGAGAAAATTTTCTATCATTGAAATCCTATCAAAAATGCTAAAACTTACTTTCGAGGATTACTTGAATTTGCAGCCATAGCTTTTGGTGGATGATTGGTTGCAGCCATTGCTTTTGGTGGATGATTGGTTGCAGTCATTGCTTTTGGTTGATCAATAGTTGGATAAAGACTTGTTAAAACAACTTTTCTTTCAGTCATTCCATTATCAAAAGCAGCAGTAGAGATTTTGACTTCTTGAAAGTTTCGACATGATTTAAAGGCCCGTTCTTTTCCAATTGATTTTGTTGTACTTTGTTTTCCATTATGAACTTTGAGCTTTCTCATGGATTTGACCGAATCATCATTCATTGCTGTCTAAAAAATTTATTATTATAGCAAGCTTCCAAGAAAACATTCACCTTTAAAGCAACATCAGATTTCAATGAAGTTTGAGCAGGACTTTTTAATGAAATTATTTCAACATTTGATGAAGCCTTTTTAACTTGGCGTTGTCCATTTTTATGCGTTGATACTTTAGGTTTTTCAACTGCTGCAGCTACAGCTACTTTTGATGACGTTGTTTGTGGTAAAGGTTTTTCTGATTGTATGAATGATGATTTACCAATAGGACGTGTACCAGCTTTTCCACCTTTTGAAACCCTTGCATTGACTTTCTTACCACCGAGTGGTGGATTTTTTGTTGTTTTATTTCGGCGGAATAATGAACTAATGCTTCTTTTAGATTCTTTCTTTGGTGGTGCAGCTTTCTTAACTCCTAAAACAAGAAAAATAGTTAGAAAAAGAGAAAAAAAGTGTCTAAAATTAAACAGGTAACTATGTATTTTCTCAACACACGATTTTATTATGGCTATAAAATGGAAACAAAAAACTAACCTGGTTGTTTCTTTTTACAACAACTAAAACCACTACCACCAGCTTTCTTCTTTCCTTGAGGAGCAGCTTTACCACCAGCAGCAACAGTTTTGTTTCCAGCAGCACCGCCACCAAGCAATTGTTGAGAAGGTTTTCTATTAGGTTCACCAAATCCTGTTCGGACATTATTATTTGTTGGAGCCACCATATTCATTCAGCGACGAAGCACAAAAACAAAAAACTCGTTAAAATGAAAGAAATTTTAAACCAAAAAAATGAAAAGCAAGTAAAGTAAAAAAATGTAAGCAAAACGTTTTTGATGCAAATGTCTGAACTATTCTTGGGGAAATTGTTTTAATTCCAACGCATCATTTTTAATGTGGTATTTCTTTCGTTATTTTTGCTAAAGCTTCTGAAACAATAAAATCCACAATGGTTTTTCCTCCAATAACTCAAGAATAACCACCACAGCTTAAAAATTTTTAACGACCTGCATATTTACTAATTACAAAAACTCTCCATTGAGATAATAAAAAAAAATTTTCCTTATCTTAAATTTTTAAAGTTTTTATCCAGGTAAAACTGCGGAAAGCTTCATTATGTCTATGTCAGTTATCTATCTTGTCTTCGCTTTCAAGGAGTAACATTGCTGATTCCAATTCAAGTGCTTCGTTTCATAGACACACAAAATGGTTTATAGAAATGTCAAAGTAAAAAAAATAATAATAAAAAGATAAAAATTTAACATGTTTTAAAAAAAGATGAAATATTGTCTTAACGTTGAGCATCAGCGTCATCATCCTTGAGTTTAGCAATCTCCGCTTGGCTGTTATTCTTATCAACTTCTTCAAATGAGCGATCAAGGATTTCTTGTGATCGCTGGCTTGTTGTATCACGATCAGCAAACTTTTTCTTTAATTCTTCATAAGCAGCACCATGAGTCTTCTTCCATTTTTCAAGATCAGCTTTGTATTTTTCTAAATTTGAAGCGTACTTATCCATATATGGCTTCTTTTCAGCATCAGAAAGTTTCTTAAATTCTTCAGCTGCTTCCTTTGAATTTGAACCAATATCTTCTTTTCGAGTAAAAGGAAACATTTCTTGTTGGAAGAGCATAAAACCATTCAATGGACGAGTAGGATAATTGGCTTCTTTACGAAATTTGCGGTAGGCAGTCAAACGACGCTTGTGTTGACGTTCTTCGTTACTCTTTTTGACTTCAACAAAACTTTGTTTTTGTCGACGTTTTGAAAGCTTCATAAATTCAGCAATTTTCTGTTTTCGTTGTTTAGTTGCTTCTTTAGTGAGCCTCTGAAACATAACTAAATATATATGAGTAAAAGATAATCAATAGTGGATACCTCTTTTTCTCCATCAGATGTTGCTTTCCATTGTTTGCCAATATTAGCAAATTGTTCGGTCATTGGAATGTTGGTATCCCTTTTGATGTTTTCTTTCACAAATAGAGCATATGAAGTAGGAGTTCGATATGATCTTGGAAGACGTTGTTTTGGTGGAGCAACAGTAGCGAAATCACGACAATAGCTAAAAAAAAATAAAGCAAAACATAAATGATGGATAAGCTTGAATCATAAACTTACATGATAGTTGATTGCTTTAAAGCACTAACATGAAGTTTACTAAGAAGTCGAAACATTTTGCTATTGGATAGTTACGTATGTATCAGCACTTTTTTCGAAGAAAAGTAGTTGAAGATTGCAAAAAGAGGAAACCAAAATTTGGCGCCAATTTTACTTTCTTACTGTGTATCGTGGGAAGAAAATTTTGGGTAAAAAGAACCAATAGGTTTAGGTTTTTTGAATCTGTAAACTTTAATTAATAAAAATATTTTGAAAAAGAAACATTTGCTGGCGGGCCGAAGACCCGCTTAACCTCTAGTTGAGTAATAAAAATTGATAATAAAGTAAAAATAAATTATTACCACCTTCTTTTTCCACTTTATAAGCTACCTAGCTATTTCAGCCAAATTAAAGTTTGCCTTTGTTTTTTGTCAAAGCTAAATTTATGTTAGAATATTTATATATTTTTTTGTAATTCAAGCCAAAAAGGTGCGCGTAAAGGTTTTTCTTTCTCTCTCTGGCAGCAAAAAGCGAATCTTTAAGCGTTCCTTTTTTGGTTTTCACTTAAGCCCAAGCAACCGGATAAATTTTTTGGTTAATCTTCGGTTCATTTTGCGTCAGCCTTCTTCATTTATCTCTTCGGAGATTCCTTCACATTTATGTGTTGCTGCCTTACCTTCGCTTTATGCGTTGCTGCCTTACCTTCGCTTTATGCGTTGCTGCCTTACCTTCGCTTTATGCGTTGCTGCCTTACCTTCGCTTTATGCGTTGCTGCCTTACCTTCGCTTTATGCGTTGCTGCCTTACCTTCACATTTATGTGTTGTTGCCTTACCTTCGCTTTATGCGTTGCTGCCTTACCTTCACATTTATGTGTTGCTGCCTTACCTTCGCTTTATGCGTTGCTGCCTTACCTTCACATTTATGTGTTGCTGCCTTACCTTCACATTTATGTGTTGCTGCCTTACCTTCACATTTATGTGTTGCTGCCTTACCTTCACATTTATGTGTTGCTGCCTTACCTTCGCTTTATGCGTTGCTGCCTTACCTTCGCTTTATGCGTTGCTGCCTTACCTTCACATTTATGTGTTGCTGCCTTACCTTCACATTTATGTGTTGCTGCCTTACCTTCACATTTATGTGTTGCTGCCTTACCTTCGCTTTATGTGTTGCTGCCTTACCTTCACATTTATGTGTTGCTGCCTTACCTTCGCTTTATGCGTTGCTGCCTTACCTTCGCTTTATGCGTTGCTGCCTTACCTTCACATTTATGTGTTGCTGCCTTACCTTCACATTTATGCGTTGCTGCCTTACCTTCACATTTATGTGTTGCTGCCTTACCTTCACATTTATGTGTTGCTGCCTTACCTTCACATTTATGTGTTGCTGCCTTACCTTCGCTTTATGCGTTGCTGCCTTACCTTCGCTTTATGCGTTGCTGCCTTACCTTCGCTTTATGCGTTGCTGCCTTACCTTCGCTTTATGCGTTGCTGCCTTACCTTCGCTTTATGCGTTGCTGCCTTACCTTCACATTTATGTGTTGTTGCCTTACCTTCACATTTATGTGTTGCTGCCTTACCTTCACATTTATGTGTTGCTGCCTTACCTTCACATTTATGTGTTGCTGCCTTACCTTCGCTTTATGCGTTGCTGCCTTACCTTCGCTTTATGCGTTGCTGCCTTACCTTCACATTTATGTGTTGCTGCCTTACCTTCACATTTATGTGTTGCTGCCTTACCTTCACATTTATGTGTTGCTGCCTTACCTTCGCTTTATGTGTTGCTGCCTTACCTTCACATTTATGTGTTGCTGCCTTACCTTCGCTTTATGCGTTGCTGCCTTACCTTCGCTTTATGCGTTGCTGCCTTACCTTCACATTTATGTGTTGCTGCCTTACCTTCACATTTATGCGTTGCTGCCTTACCTTCACATTTATGTGTTGCTGCCTTACCTTCACATTTATGTGTTGCTGCCTTACCTTCACATTTATGTGTTGCTGCCTTACCTTCACATTTATGTGTTGCTGCCTTACCTTCGCTTTATGCGTTGCTGCCTTACCTTCGCTTTATGCGTTGCTGCCTTACCTTCACATTTATGTGTTGCTGCCTTACCTTCACATTTATGCGTTGCTGCCTTACCTTCACATTTATGTGTTGCTGCCTTACCTTCACATTTATGTGTTGCTGCCTTACCTTCACATTTATGTGTTGCTGCCTTACCTTCGCTTTATGCGTTGCTGCCTTACCTTCGCTTTATGCGTTGCTGCCTTACCTTCGCTTTATGCGTTGCTGCCTTACCTTCGCTTTATGCGTTGCTGCCTTACCTTCGCTTTATGCGTTGCTGCCTTACCTTCACATTTATGTGTTGTTGCCTTACCTTCGCTTTATGCGTTGCTGCCTTACCTTCACATTTATGTGTTGCTGCCTTACCTTCGCTTTATGCGTTGCTGCCTTACCTTCACATTTATGTGTTGCTGCCTTACCTTCACATTTATGTGTTGCTGCCTTACCTTCACATTTATGTGTTGCTGCCTTACCTTCGCTTTATGCGTTGCTGCTTTACCTTCACATTTATGTGTTGCTGCCTTACCTTCGCTTTATGCGTTGCTGCCTTACCTTCACATTTATGTGTTGCTGCCTTACCTTCACATTTATGTGTTGCTGCCTTACCTTCACATTTATGTGTTGCTGCCTTACCTTCGCTTTATGCGTTGCTGCCTTACCTTCGCTTTATGCGTTGCTGCCTTACCTTCACATTTATGTGTTGCTGCCTTACCTTCACATTTATGTGTTGCTGCCTTACCTTCACATTTATGTGTTGCTGCCTTACCTTCGCTTTATGCGTTGCTGCCTTACCTTCGCTTTATGCGTTGCTGCCTTACCTTCGCTTTATGCGTTGCTGCCTTACCTTCGCTTTATGCGTTGCTGCCTTACCTTCACATTTATGTGTTGCTGCCTTACCTTCACATTTATGTGTTGCTGCCTTACCTTCGCTTTATGCGTTGCTGCCTTACCTTCACATTTATGTGTTGCTGCCTTACCTTCACATTTATGTGTTGCTGCCTTACCTTCACATTTATGTGTTGTTGCCTTCTTCATCCATCTCTTCGGAGATTCTTCGGATACACCTGTTAACTGGTGGGGGCGAAAGCCCTTTTCTTCTTCAAAGTACAGCCGCCTTGACGTGGCGAAGGAGCTTAAGCTGTTTCGATTAATTTAATCAAAACAGCAACTAAGAGCTGTACTAAATAATTTTTGGAATGTTTTGCTTCTTAGTAAAACAAAAAAAATAATCTTGATTAAAATTGTATTGAAAGCATTTTTGAAATAAACAAGGAATGAATAGTAAAAAGGGTAAAAAAGAAAGTTTAAAACCAAATGGAACAATAGTAATTAGCACAGTAGGAGCGCCTTCAGAATTTTGTGATGGTGCTCAATCAGCATATACTTATCAACTTTAAGTTTCTCAATCAGCCTACTCTTTTTTTTTTGGTAAATGGTCTAATTTTAACTTCAAATATTTGTTGTTTCAGGCGGTAACAACATAAGCTAAATATTTGTTATTTGTCATGTACATCTTCCTTTATTTATTATTGAATAAATTGATTCACGAAATTCTCTTTAACAAAAATAAAATACAAAGTTTACAACGCTTTTATCAAAGCAAAACCTAAAAGCCCATAAAGTAAACGATATGCTTATTTTTTAATGTTAATGGCTTTTGTGAAAGTTCGCGACGTCGCGAACTTTCACAAAAGCCGCCGTTTCTTCTTCTCTCACTTTTCTTGAACGGAATGAAAACAACACGCGCTAACTGATTTTGTTTGTATTTTTTGTTTGATTCGAAAGATGCTATTGCTTTTCTTTATTTTATTGCGCGCTTTTATTAAATTTTCTTACTTACTATTTGCCATTATCTTTCCATTTTTCAGAAGCAAAATGTATCGTCTTCTTGGTAAACTTAATATTAGTGCTTTAAAGCAATCAAATATTATGTAAGTTTAGGTTTCAAAGCTTATCCGTCATTTATGTTTTACTTCTTTTTTTATAGCTATTCTCGTGACTTTGCTACTGTTGCTGTGTCAAAACAACGACTTCCAAGATCATATCGAACTCCTACTTCATATGCTCTATTTGTGAAAGAAAACCTCAAGAAAGATGCCGATATTTCAATGCCCGAACAATTTGCTAATATTGGCAAACAATGGAAAGCAACTTCTGATGGAGAAAAAGAGGTATCCACTCTTGATTCTCTTTTACTTATACATATATTAATGTTTTAGAGATTTACTAAAGAAGCAACTCAACTACGAGAACAGAAAATTGCTGAATTTAAGAAGCTTTCAAAGGATCAACAACAAGAAAAATTTGCTGAAGTCAAAAAGAGTAACGAAGAACGTCAACACAAGCGTCGTTTTACTGCCTACCGCAAATTTCGTAAAGAAACCAATTGCCCTACTCGTCCATTGAATGGTTTTATGCTCTTCCAACAAGAAATGTTTCCTTTTATTGGAAAAGAAAATATTGGTTCAAATTCAAAGAAAGCAGCTGAAGAATTTAAGAAACTTTCTGATGCGGAAAAGAAACCATATATGGATAAGTTCACTGCCAATTTAGAAAAATACAAAGCTGATCTTGAAAAATGGAAGAAGACTCATGGTGCTGCTTATGAAGAATTAAAGAAAAAGTTTGTCAGCCCAAAGAAAGCAACCAAAACAGCGAATCGTGGCATGAAGAAGTCTATGGGATTGTTTAACCGTTTGAAGAAGCGTGCGTCCAAGCGTAAGGCTATCAAGCGCAAGGTTGCAACCAAATCAACTCCTGCCATCAGTTAGTGGTTATCCTTTATCGTGCATTATTATACATTTATTCTTTATTATTATATGTTTGTGTTGTTCATGTTGTACAGTTTCAATAAATAATAAAATGTTTAAATAAAGTTTTGTAAAGCAGGGCTAATATTATATGAAATTTTTTAGTGTTTATCATATTTGTAAAACAAATAATTAACCAAACATGTTTAATCATCGTGTAAGTTAAAAATCTTTGTTTGGTAAAAACTTTATTAGTCAAAGCACAATTATCATTACAATTTCAAATGTCTACTCACAATCGGTTGATTGATTGGCATATATTGTTACAAATTCAGTTTTTCATTGTTTCTCGCTTTTCTTTGCTCCTTCGCCATCCATTTTACTTTTGATCTTTTCATCAGGTTTTTTCTCAGCATCTTTGGGATCTCCATCTTTCTTTTCATCACCCTTCTTTTTCTTCTTTTTTCCACCTTCCCCACCATCTTCTTCTGTCTCCCAATCGCTTAATACGTCGTCCATGGTTGGATAATCATGCTTATTACGCTTTAATTGACCTTCAGCAATTTTCTTCTGAAAAAAAAAGAGGAAGGAAATTAAGATTATGATATTATAAAACAAATACACACCTCTTTTTCATTCTTTTCAAACACTTGAGGCTTCAAATCTTCAGCTTTCTTTGGATCAACGGATTTTGCTGCCTATAATAAACAAAGACGTTTAAATTCGAAAACCAAGGAATAAATCTTACAACTGAAGCAGGATTGGCAGCGGCGGGAGTAGTAGCAGCAGGTTGAGGATTTGCAGGAGGATCTTTCTTCTAAAAAATATGAATGTAATTAGACATTTGAAAAAAAGGATATATGTAAAAGCAAATCATACCTTTGAGCAATTTATCAATGGAACGATGATGAAAATGGATGAAAAAAGAAGCGTTGAAAAAATGTTCAAAATCCATATTTCAATCATTTTTCTTTTCTTTGTCACTTTTTCTTAAGCGAAACAATTGGCGGCGTAACAGAAAGATGAAAAATAATAAGAATGTGAAACAGAAATAAATTGTAAAAATTCAGGGATTCGTTGACAAAGTAAATTTGCATGCATAGCGTCTTTCATCATTCGAATGGTAACAAGAAGAAAGAAAGGATGAAGTAAATATTGAAATGTAAATTTTTAGGCTTATCGTTTTCTACTGTAACAACTTTTAGTTTTAGAAGCTATAAGTAAAAGATTTATTAAATTAGTAAACTTTCCAGAAAGCGGATAACGGATTGTGACAAAGGTTTGTATCAATTGAATGAATCATAAACTTATTTTTTTTTTTGTTGAAAAGATAAAAAGTCAAAGGTATCTTCAGTTTGTTGCCTTTGATCTGCTTATAAGGAACACTAATCATTGGTCATAGGTAATTTTTATACTTTTAATCTTTTTTTTACTTCTAGTTTTTGTTAGTTAGTTAATGGGTAGTATGTGTATGTATGTATTTGCAATTTTTTTGTATTGTGTTTTGTTTTATAAAATCCTCTTCCATTCCCTTTTTTCTTCTGCAAGATTATAGGTAGGATTATTCTCGGCTTTTGTCAGACTTTTTTTTTTAATTCTAACAAAAAAAAGAGAAAAGAAAATTCCATAATAAATGGAGAAAGGAGACTGTTCAAATATATTTTTTTTCCTTGTCTAAATAAGGCTCATAGTTTATTTAATTCTTTTATTTTTTTTCGTTTTGCGTCCGCCAGCATTCATGACTTAAGTCTATTTCTGAACAATGAAAAAAAAGAAGCTTGGGCATCATCATTTTTAGGATATCAAGTTTCAAAAAATAAAAAGATAAAATGGATTTGATGAAACAAGCTTTCGATAAAGTTTAATGAGATTATTAGAAATTTTATGAATTAACGGAAGATTTTTTTATTGGTTATTTTAGTAACATAGTAATAATGGTGGAGAATTATTATCTTTTTTTCAGGCGCATAGCCGATAATAAAAAAGCTAGACGTAAAAAATGTTTTAATCATGAAAATGGGCTAAAAAAAATGAACACCCGCATCATTGTCGTCACTCAATAAAATCAATTCATCATTCAAAAACTTTGTTGGAATGTCTTCGTTGATTCGACTTTGCTTTTTTTGTTGCGCTTTTTTAAAAAAATGAAATCAATCCTATGATGAATTTTGCAGAAAACCACCACCGCTAAAAAAAAATTGGTTTCATTGTTGGTTTTGAATATATTTTTTTTTGAACAAAAAATTTGCTGGACATTGGAATGAAGGAAAAAAAATGAGGAAAAATGAGGCGTTTTCATCATCACTCGTTGTTGCTCGATACCATCATCGTCCGCATTGCATTCCCTGCTTGCTTGGTTGCTTACTCGATTTGTGTCTCGTCGTTGTTAGTCTCGACGATGGAAAGAAAAAATGAGATTTTTTTCATTGAATTTTTTTCTTTTCTTTTTTTGTGTTTGTGTATGTGTGTGTTAAAAAGAAATCAAAAGAAAGACATAAATTTCAGGGTTGCCCAAAAATTGATGAAAAGAGAGAACTCCTTATTGCTTTCTTGCTTAAGCAAAAAAAAACTTGATTATCGTCGTCGTCGTTTTTGATGTTCGCTGCAGCAAGGAGAAAGAATAAGAAAATGAAAAGCAGCTCTCTTTCTCTCTCCATTTTTTTCCTTTTCCCCAAAATAACGACTCGTCGTCGCATATATTTTTTTTTTAACAGGAGCTTCCCCTTTATTTTTTTTTCTCGTTTGTCATTGACTTCGTCGTCGTCGGCTGCTGTTATATTCCTGGCTGTTTGTTATATTCCTGCAGCATCAACATCAGCAGTTAAAAAAAATATGGAATATGGTTTTGAGCTCGCTCAAGGAGATAGATATGAACGCGAACATATTTTTCCCCCACAGCCAGTCTCCGCCGCCTCATCATCTTTTCTTATATTATTTCTTCCTTTTTTTCGTCTTTAGAAAAAAAAGAAACAAAAGAGAATAAAGGAGAAAACCTTTCATTTTTTTTATATATGGCGTCTATGCTCTGTCTCCTCTCACTCTTATATTTTATTTTTGCGTGATTTAATTCTGATCAAATGATTGATCATTGATTTTCCAACAGAAAAAAAAACTAAAACTTTTTTTTTCATAAACAAAATTTATAAAATTATTATTAATTTTTTATTTATTATTGTTATCATTTTTTTAGTTCATGCTCAAATGAGCTCGACTTCGGGTTCGCCAAATGCAGATGCCCCAACAGAATATGATTTTGAGGGAATACCATGTGGAACATTTAAATTAAATTTTGGTTCAAATTTTTTATCTAATAAAAATGAATCCGATTATCATATTCTTAAATGTAAGTTTACTATTTATTTATATATGGATATGGCAATTAAAAAAGCTTGAAACTTTTAGTTGATATTAAACCACCAACATCTCGAGGAAATGCATATATTAATTTTGATTCAAATGATTCATTGAAGGTTTGTTAATCTTTTTTTTTGCATGCTGAATTAAGAAACAACTTAACTCTGTTATGTTGAAATGAAAAAAATGTGAAACACGTGGCTTCAACAAATTAGCTAAAAAAAAGGTGCTGGTGGATTTTTAAATCAGCTGCTAAGAAGCAAGCTTACGATTGATCACAACTTTTTCGATTTAAATGTAGCCGGGATTTTTCATTTTTCACATCACTAATGCCATTTGAAGCTATCCAAACTTAATTTCAAGATTTATTAAATCGAAAAACGAAACAAAAAATATATATTCAAAGTTTTCAAACTCAAACAATATATTATTTAAAAAATTTCAGTTAACAATTCCAACGGATGAACCTGAAAATAATGCAATATATAAGGGTACAGTATCGCAAGTAAAAAATGGCAAAGAATGTTTATTATTATTTGATGGAGAAAATTTGAGGATAGAAAAGGTTTCTTCTATGATGCATGCTAAACATGTTCGGTGAGTTGGAAGTTGAATCATTTAAAAAAAATGTTAGAAATATTTTTATTTTTTAAATTATTGAGTTCAAGTCATAATTAATTATTAAACCAAAAGATGATTACACCATTTTCCTGGAAAAAAGGTGCTTTATTTCTAAGTAAAATTACAGTGGTTGTTACAGCCAATTCCTTTTTGTTTTGAAATGCTATCGATTTTTTTATTCTCGGAAAGATCGTCTAAAAAAGCACAGGAAATACATACATGTGTATTTTTAGAATTTTTAAAAATAATTTTTTAAAAAAGGTCAAGATTTTCTTCTTTTTCCTTCAATTGTTAATCAAATAACATTTTTGAATGTCTATAGACCAAGGTCTCATGAAACTATTAAACACAATGAATTACAAATATAGCAAAAAGTTTAAATTTTTATTTGCTTTAATTATAAATCGTGCCATTATTAGGAAAATATTGTGAAAACAGTAAACTAACATAAGCCAATAATCTAAACACATCTTCTGATATAAAAGATTTTTACTACTCAGAATTTAAATAAATACAATTACCTCAAATAATAATTTTCATTTATTTTAGATGCGAAAAGGGTGAAGATGAGGAAGAATATAAACCTCAAATAATTGTTCCCGAAAAATCCACAACAACAAATAAAGCTTCAATAAATCCTTCACATCCTAAACTTCCATCATTTGCGGATGATGAAGTGAGTGATGGAGAGGCATCATCCGACGATGACGATGAACAATTATTATTGGAACAAATAGCAAATTCCACACAACCTCCATCGAATCCCGAATCTATTAAATCTAAATTACAAACTCCACCGGTTTATAATCCATCTTCGCAAGCTTCATCAATACCATCGCCACCTCGAACAAATTCATCAACAACTTATCATTCATCTCCAGCATCATCGCTGATTCCAACTCCACCAAGTAAAAATTCTTCATTATTGGAGGATTTAATGATGAGTGATAGCGATGATTCGGATTCGGTTTCAAGTGGCGAGGATGAAGCTCTTAAACCTTCAACATCATCATTATTATCAGCGGCGATGACGAGCAAACCAAATATTCCTGAACCCATGGATTATACAATGAATAATATACAAAGGCCGTCATCATCATCATTTGAAAACAAACCAAATAATAATAATGATAATATTCGAAATGCGATCACCGGTGGTGGATTTAATCTTCTTAGTTCTGATCTTCAACTTAGTGAAAGTTCATCGGATGAAGATATGGATTAAACCTTTTTCTTCTTCTTTATCCCATATAGCTTCTCTGATTAGATAATTATCATTTTTGTGTTTTTTTTTTCGTTGAGAAAATCCACTAATATTGAATTCTTTCTCTCTCACTATGTTCGAAATAATTACGGTGATATGTAGTTCTTTTGGGGTTAATTCTTCTTTTCCTTTTTTTAAAAACGGGCCTAAAAAAATGGACAAATATGCATGACACTTTTCTTTTATTATTATTATAATTTTTTGCTAGCTTCTACTAAAAAAAAAAAGAAACTCTGTGATTGTTATTAAATCTCTTTGCGCAATGGGTAGCTTTGCTAATTATATTTAGAAAATCCATATTATTTATCGCTTGCTTCTACGGTAGTTCTTCCCCAATTATTTTTACGAGTATGCTCATCTTTTATTTTCTCCTCGGTTAGTGATTTTTATTTTTGGCATTTTTTAAATATACGATTCACAAAAATCATATTGCGTCGTTTAGTGTTTTACGGATGTTATAAAAAAATTTGCTCAAATATATTAATTTTTTTGAGTCCACTGTTTTTTACTTTGTATCTTTCTTTCCTTGCCAAATTATTTTCACTTATTTTTTGTTTTGTGATTATTATCCCTAGTCTTCATGCGAGTATTATTATATTTTTATTTTGCTTCTTTTTTTTATTATTAATTTCTTAAAAACATATATCAATCAGAATCAGAGTTGGCAAAAAATGCAACAAAAAAATATTATCGCTTTTTTCTTTAAATTTTATTTGCTTCAAAAAAAATTTTTAATGCAACACAAAAAAAGTTATTTTACAATACAAAAAAAAAATTGGGTATTAAAATATAAAAGTCAAAAAAATATTGTTATATTATTCATTTCGCTTCCTTTTTTGTTAGGAAATTATTATGTTATTTTGATATTATTTTTTTTATTGTTATCGAAAGAAAAAAAACTGTGATAGTTAGTCATTGTTATTTGTCTTATTTCACTTCTATGTTATTATTAATTAAAACGTCAAAATTTATTTGTGGCCCAATACGTGCTTTTAAAACAAAAAAATAAAACAGGTATATTACTCTCACAATTGTGTTGTGTTCAAAACAAAGCAAGTAATAAGGTTAAAAATTAAGAAACCGAAAATTACAGACCTTTGCAAAAATAGCTATAATCACGAAAAAATACTAACTGAAAATATTCAGTTGATAATGTTCAATGTTGGAATTTTTTTGGACTTCCTTCTTTCAAATCGAATTATTTGATTTTAACAAAATTGTATTAAGACAATGATAAATACAAAAACTTTTTTTATTAAATAAAAACATTTTGATAAATAAAAGATTCATAAAAAGATAAAACTGCTCGAAAAAGAAGCAAAAATCAAATGTGAGATACACATCCTAAAAACCCGACAAAAATAGTAAAAATCGAACTACAATCAAATAAAAAGAACTGATAATTGCAAAGAACTAAAAATAATAGTCGGGTCCAATAATTAAAATGAGAGTCTACTGAGCATTGATGATTCGAAGAGTATTGGTATATCCAGCTCCCTTCCGCCAGCCAGTGATAACAACAAGGAAATCCCCTTTATGAATAAATCCACGATCTTTTCCAACTGTGATACCAAGATTAATTCGATCATCAACATCGGTTGGCCAATCAGGATCTCGAGATTCTTTAGTAAAATGAAGGGGAAATACACCACGGAAAAGATGAAGGCGACGAGCAGTTTCAGCATAACGTGAAACAGCAATAATTGGTACAGGTGGTTTATAACGAGAACAATATTCGGCTGAACGACCAGTAGTGGTTACAAGAATAATGGCTGATGCGCAACATGATACTGCAGCTGATGTGGCTGCAATGGCGATGGTATTTGCAGTATCAGTTGGGCGAGGAGTTGAACGCAAAAGTTCTTCAAATAATCTCGTATGATAAACGGCTGCTTCGGCTTCTTTGCAAATCTAAAAGAAAGAAAGAAAAATAAAATGAAGTTTTAAAGATTTTATGTTTAATGACTTACATAATGCATAATTTTTAAAGCATCAATAGGATAATCACCTTTAGCGGTTTCACCACTCAACATAACACAATCAGCGCCATCCAAAACTGCATTGGCAACATCGCTGCCTTCAGCTCTAGTTGGACGAGGTTTATGAACCATAGATTCAAGCATTTGAGTGGCACAAATAACGGGCTTTCCAGAGCGATTACATTTTGCAATCAACATTTTTTGTGCCAAAAATACTTTTTCTGCTGGAATTTCAATTCCAAGATCACCTCGAGCAACCATTACTCCATCACTTTCAGCAATGATTTCATCGGCATTATCAACGCCTTCTTGATTTTCAATTTTAGCAATAATTTGAATATTTTTTCCTTCTTCTCCAAGGACTTTACGAATGGTACGAATGCCATCGGCGTTACGAATAAATGAAGCAAAAACCATATCAACTTTCTAAAAAACAATTTTGTTTTAAAAAAATCTCAAAAAATTATAAATGTCATACTTGTTCAACACCAAATCGCAAATCTTTAAGATCTTTTTCTGATACAGCGGGAAGATCAACGGGAGTTCCAGGAAGGTTTACACCTTTACGGGAACCAAGCATGCCACCATTTTCAACTGAACAAACAAGGGCATCGTCAAAAACTTCTTCAACGACTAATGAAATTAGTCCATCATCAATAAATACGTGGGATCCTTGTGAAACAACTTTAGTGATATTTTTATAATCAACATAAAGGCAAACAGCTGTGCCGCTATTTTCAAATTTGGGATCAGTTGAAAGACGAATGGAACCTCCTTTAGTAAGTTCAACTTCAGCGCTGCCACCCTAAACAAAAAGTCAAGGTAATTAGAGCTTCTTTTAATGAATTCAATCAAAAACATACCCCAGCTAAAAGACCTGTACGAATTTCTGGCCCTTTAGTATCCAAAGCAATAGCAACAATACGATGATCGGAAAAGCTTGCAGCAGCTTCGCGAACATTTGCAATGGTTTCCCCATGATATTCATGAGAACCATGAGAGAAATTCATTCGGGCAATATTCATGCCATTTGCAATCATTTGTTGAAGCATATCAAGCGAACGACACGCAGGCCCAATGGTACAAATGATACCAGTTTTTCTAACAACATGTGGAGGTTCACGAATATCAAGTTTACAAAGATGTTCCAAATGGGTTGCAGCTGGAAGGACATCAATTTTTTGTTCTTGTCTATAAAAAAATAATTGATGATTAACAAAAGCCCTATGATAATTAATTCCTAATTTTGCTAATTGTCATATTTTATTCGCTTTTTCTAATTAACAATAATGCTAGGCTAAAACATATTCAGATATAGCAACTTTATTTACCTTTGATTATAAGCTGATTCTTCAAGCTCCTTTTGGAAAGCTCTTTCAATATCGGTGAGAACTTTTTCAGTAGGCATCTTTCAAATTTATGCAAATAAATTTCTAGCCAAGAGTATGAGAGCAAATGGTCTAAGAAAAACTAATTAACTATTAGGTTTATAAAAAGTAGCGCGAGAAAAAATTAGCGAAGATAAAAAAGTTAATTGATTACAAAAAAAAAATGATTAGCAGAAGAAGCGTCGTTAGCTATCAGGAGAAAAATAAATGAGCAACTGAATACCTCGTCGCTGGATAAAGTAAAAGAAGCAATAGAAAATTTTGGTTTAGTTAATCTATGGAAAAGGCGGATCGGTGCTTCGCGAAGGTGTCTACGAATGCCCAAAAGGGCAAAGCTCACTTTTTTGGGGAAAGCCACAACAATAACTAAAGCAAAAACAAAAATTCACAACTAAAGATCGATAAATGAATGACTTAGGGATAAAAAAAAATCTCGCAAAATTTTGAAACAATTTAATCGATGCCATGGGAAAAAGCAATTGACATTTTCATTTTAAATTTAATTTTTTGGAATTTAAAAGAACCATGAAGACCAAAAAAATTTAGGATTACGGGGAAAGACCCAAAAAATCAAGAAATATCGCAGAAATGAAAATAAACATTAAACAAAAGCAAAAAAAACAATCATAAGCATTTTTAAAAATGATGCAAGCTTTTGCAAACAAAAAAATGCAAAATGAAAAAAAGCGCTGATGAAATTTAATTCCAGACTACTTGCAGACATCCGAAAGAAAAAGAAAAGAGCAAGAGTTTTAAAAGAAACCAGCAGACTAAAAACAGACGAACAAAAATTTTTTTTTGCCTTTTTTTTCACCAGGGTAAAATATCTCTTTTTTTTTGTTAGTGCGTAATGGCTAACAAGCTTTTTTGCAAGTTAAAAAATATGGCAGAGACAAAAAAAAAGCTTAGAGCAAAAATTTAATAATCAATAAATTTAAAAATGTGGAAAAAATAATGCGCAAAAAAGCAAAAGCAGCAATGACAAAAACAAACTTGAGAAAAATATTTATAAAGAAACGCTTTTTTGAGTTTTTACTTAACTTATTTATTGACTCTCTGCCGTTAGTAGTTGGAGGAGGAGGGAAAAGCCTGCATAGACTTTGCGAAAAATAAATATAAATTTTTAGTTTAAAAGCAAAAAAAAAAACCGAACAAAGCACACTAGCTAGCTAATATGTTGAAGGAAGTGGAGGATAAAGACTAGCAAGCCGCGTATGTTATTGATTGCTTATGTAGCAGGTTGACATTGAAATGAAATGTCCAATATATGTATGTGGAAGATCAAATGAAATTCATTCCTTACTTTGCTTATATTTTTTCTACAATGGTTCAGATTTTTTTTGGCTTTTTTTTTCCAAGAATTTTTTTGAAATCAATGTTTTTGTGGTTTTCATGCGTCATACTTTTCCATCCATTCTTCAACAAGGTCAAACAAATCAAAAACTTTGAACCTTATTGATTCAAACAACTTTAGAAAATATAAACAAAGACTCCAAAGAAAAATAAAAAGCATTCATCAAAAAATTTGAAACAACCACGAAAATGCTCTTTCTTACATTTAATCTCGATTCGTGAATCACCCTTTTCGAATTGATTTTAAACTAACCTCAATATCATGATTTTGTTTTTCAAAATGAAATACAAAATATTTTGCGGTAATAATTATTCACTAACGAAGGATATCAATAGATGCAACTAACTCTTTGTTGTTATTTTTGGGAGAGGATTAAAAAAGGAAATACAATCCATGAGAAATTCACCCAAACATGATTTATAAAAAGCAACAACAACAGCTATCTTTGATTTTTAAAGGACAAAAAACATTAAAAAATCTTCAATTTTTATGTATTTTTAAGCTATCAGATAAGCCTACAGACAATTTAAAAAAAGGTTATTATTTTTTGTTATTTGTTATTTAAAAGAAAGGGGATTTTAGAATGAAATCTTTGCTCTTAATTATTTTAGTTTTTATAATTGTAGCAGCGATAAATTATATATATTTAGAAAGGCACTAAAGATTTGTAGATAAGCAAGTAAGGCTTTTTATTCCTTTGAATTTTATCTTAGAAAGTACGAGAAGTAAACATTAATTTTTTGTCCCTACAATTTTAAATGAAAAAGCAACTAAACATAGTCAAAGTGGAAACTATTTTAGAATCCAAAACTCAAAACCTATTTGCGGAGCTATAATAATTTCACTTAAAAAAATTACTAAGAATTATATAATTTTCAAAAATCTTACTCGTCATCAAAAGTCGCCCAAACCATTTTAAATATTTTGCAAGAAATAAACCAACACTTTAAAAAGTTGCTTTAGTAACAAATTTAACTCTTAAAATTACAGAGCCATAAAAGAAAGCTACCATTAATTTATGTTTTGAAAAAGAAATGGAAGCATTTGCTGAGAATGGACTTTCTCCTACGCAAAATGTTACTGAAAATAGGTAAGTCCTTTTTTTCATGACTTTTTAAATGTAATTTTTTTTTTGGAGCACTCATAATTTGAAAGTTGCAAAAAAATTATTTCCTCTTGTCAATCGTGGGGAAATTCAGATTTAATTCAAGATATTTAACACTCAATAAAAGATATTTCTGAATCAAACACAAATGAAGCAGTAATTAAATCACTTCACGTTGATAAATGCTATGACATTGCTTTGGAATTAAACTTGCTATTTAGCTTACCCTAATTTTTAAAAATACTAGTTGAATCGAATAAAATATGACCATAGTAATTTTTTCCAAATAAAAATATATAAAATTTTTTTAACTTACACAAAATATTCTCCAACTCGCTCTTCTTCAATTGTCATTTTACGTGCAAGCTTTCCACGATTTTTACTACTTGAGTGAAGTTGATTACTATGAGAAGTAGAATGAAGAGGGGAAACGGCATCATCAGAGTCATCACCACTTTTATCCTAAAAGAAAAAAAAGGATGTTATTAGCGATTAAAGAATAGGCTTCTTCTTTGTAAGGCTTGAAGCGAAGGAGGAGAAAGTAAAAAATAAATAAAAAGAATGGCGCACACAAGAAAATGCAATTTATTTATTTTTTGCGAAGGTTTGTGTTGAATAGCGCCATTTTTATTTTATGGTCTCTAAACCTTTAGAAAAAAAGCCATTCTCGAACCCATCCATCCATGGTATAAAAATACCTTTTTATAACCTTAGTAAATCAAAATATTAGTTTTTTTAAAGATAGAATTGGACTTCAATTATATAAGTTAATAAAAATATAGCAATTCTCATAAATAATTTATGCTATTAACTTACGTGATGTTTCCCATGAAGGACATCAGAAACTTTTTGTTCAACAGCTTCCATAGCGTCGTGAACTTTATGCATTAACTAAAAAATTAAATTAAATCATTTTAATCATGGAACAACTTCCACCAACGAAAAAATATAAAAAGGTTGATCTTTGATAATCAACCTACATAAAAAATCAGCAAAAGGAGGGAAAATGTGGCAAGGTTAAAAAAAATGTGAATCAATCAGTTTATTTGTTTTCATTGATGAAAAAGAAAAATATGTGTGTATTGCCTATCGAATTCGAAAGAAGAAAAAAAAAGACTCATGTTATTTTGTTTGTTAAAAATGTGGGGTAGAAAAAAAAGGAGGAAGAAAATTGTGTGCAAAACATGTGAAAAATTTTTCATTTGCTTTTGCTTCAAACTGGTGATTGTCTTTTACTTTCTTGGACAATCGTCTCAAAAAAGTTTGCTGTCTTTTTTTATTTTATTATCAAAAACAGACATGTCTGTTAGCCTTTTTTTATTGATTAAAAATTGCAAATATTGGTGACGTATGAAAAACTGGGCGAGAGAGGTTTTAAAGTGAGCGAAATAGGTCTTTAAAAGTTGTTTACTGATTGATTCATACACAGATAAAAGTTTCCATTAGTGGAGGAAAATTTGGAAGTAAATAGTTTTTTGTTTGACATTGCAAAAATCCCAGAAAAGTAACTATCCTTTTTTTATAGAAAAAAAATACTATACCTGACTCATTGGATCGATGTATGTATCAGATGAAGATGGAGGTACTGATTCTTCTGGAACTAAAAATATTTATATTATATTTTAAAAAATTGTCAAATTATTATTTTTAGTTAACGGAAAGATAAGGGTTGAAACATCGTTCACTTTTTGTTGTTTTAAATTAAATAAAAACAGCGGAGGAAGAAGAGTTGGTGAATAGAAAGGTTGATGGTTAATTGTTTACGCCTTGCAAAAAGCAAAATGCAAACAAGAACAAAGGTAGGAGAATCAAAAAATATGAACAAAGATTAAAAAAAATTTAACAATGGATTAAAGAATTTTAAGAAAAACTACTTTTTGAAAAACATATGTTTTTTAAACTGAAGGTTATTAAAAATAAAACTTTTCCAAAAAATCAAAAAACAAAGCTTGTTGGTAAAAGTGTGAAAGTTAAATTATAAAGACGAACACCATGTCAACGTTCAAAAGTGTGAAGATTTTTGCTAATTAAATTTAGTTATTTTGCGCATAATTATGCTGTTTTTTTAAGAGTAAACAAAAGCTTTATAAAAAAGAGCAAATAAAGAAAATTTCACGCCGCCAAAAGAAAAAGCAAATTTTAAAAAATTGAAAAGAAATGGAATAAAATGCAAAGGAAGCAAGAAGAAGAAAGTCAGGAAGGATCAATACGAAAAAAGAGAAGCAAGCTAGCAAATAAAACAACAACAACGCTAGCTGGAAGTTGCTGTTGTTAGTTATGCACGCTCCGAAAAGAACCTTTTTTTTAGAAAAAAGACGAAGAAGGCGAAAAAGCCAATGCAAAAGTGTGTTATCCCCTTCATTTTTTGTTGGTCTCTTCTTTTTTCTTTGTCAAAATGGTTTATAATGGTGGTATAAACTATATATAGACTAGCGAGCTATCTTACTCAAAGCTATTTCTAAAGTATGTCGATAAGACTCACTATTTTTTAACGGGTTTATAAAAACTAGCAATTTGTGATCATCAACAGCCGATTAAAAATCATTTTAAAAGATTGTTTGCAAAAAAAAATTTTAACCCGCCCCTTTGTTTCAACCCTTTTTCCCAACACTTTTCTCAAATTTAAAACAAAACATCTTTGTAAAAAATGCACTTTAAAACGTTCGAAAAGATGAATTAGAAAACAAAAAATCTAGAAGCATGGATTTAAATTAATTTTGTTATCCGATTTCAGCAGCTAAAAAACTTCAATACTATTATTTGCCCAAATTTCGAATTTACGCCTTGCACTTTTCATATTTTGAGGTGTAATTTATTGGAGTTAGAAAGCTTACGACGATCCTAGTTTGTTTTCAAAAAAACTTACATTTTAAGCATTTTTGGGACATCCTCAAATAATGCCCAAATCTCAAAAAATATTTAAATCCCATAAAGTTTCTTTCATTTACAAAATAATTTTATGAAAGCGAATGACTTTGCGCGTTTAGAATAAAAAATGAATAAGAAGAAAAAAATAAAGCTGCCGGTGAAGAATATGTGCGCCAAAGTGTTTTAATGAAATTTTTTGAAATCAATCTGCTCAACAAAAGTATAACATATTTTCATTAACTAATTTCTAAACCTTCCAAAAAATCATGGAAGTTGTGAAAAATACAAGAAATTGGTTTTTATTTTATACTAAACATTGTTTTTCCTCAATTTTTCGAACATTTTGTTTAACTCAAGCGTAAAATCCTTTAAAAAAAGTTTTTCTAAACTTGAGATCAAGGTTATTTTTTGAATCAAACTTTAGTGAAAGAAAATAGTCTGTAGTAAAGAATAAAAAGACCCAAATAGAAATATTAAAAGTAAACTAAAGAATCAGAATTATGGATGAAAGTGAAAAAGAGAAAACTATCTATCTAAGGAAGAAAGATAATGGAAATCTAATTAAAAAATTTAACTTAATTCATAGATGATCACACAACTTTCTCTTGATGTTTACGATTTCAATATGGGTAATTGATACAAGTAAAATATTTGAACTTACTTGTAACGGGATGAAGGATTCGAATCATTGGTATTATTCTTGGTGAGCAATTGCTAATGAATTTTGGTAAAGGTTTAATAACCTTTATAGGTGGTGAAGATATCAATTCTAAAGGATCATCTGTTTCTGAATGCCGTTTCCTAGCAAATTCCATTTTTACAGCAGTTTGTCGTTTCATTGCTTCACCGAGGGTCATTTTTCGATGATATTGTTCCGGATGATGATTCTTTAAATGATTTGCCAAACATCCAGTTGATCGCGATGGTCCCAAATCTTTTGTATATGTACAATGTCGACATGCAGCAATTGTGGTATTTGGATATTTATCATAATAATCCCACCATGATGACATTTTTATTTAACTTGATAATAATAAATATTAATTATAAAATCAAAAATAATGAAAGCTTAAAAAGTTAGTTTGAAATTATAAAAAGTTGGAGGAAGAAAAAAAAACGAAAATTGCGTATCTCTTTTTTTTCGCACGAAAAAGAAATAAATCGATTTCGATGGAACAACGAAAAACGAAAGAACTAAATGAGAGGAGAACAAAAAAAAGAAGAAGAAAAAAGTGCGAAATTCGAAATTGCATTCAGTTTGTCCGTCCATCATTTTTTCTCTTGCCTCTCTTTCTTTTTTTCACTTTCGGTTGCAGCGACCCCGAAAAACAAAAAAATGTTGTGCTTGCTTGGAAGTTTGTCTGTCAGGGATTTTTGAAAAAAAAGAGAGCGGGAAAAAATGTGTTGCTTTTTTTCGTGTCTTTTTTTTATAACATTTATTTGAAGTTATTACTTCAAGGGCAGCTTCAATGATATTCATAAAAACAACAATAGTTAACACACATTGCAAACTTCTTAGAATAATCATATAGTTTTTTGGTTTGGTTTGATTGAAATGAAAAATTAGTTTAATAAAGGATTAATGTAGCAACATAAAAACCAAATTTTTATATCGCTATTTAACTTTACATGGCCCCAAAATGGCCTTGAAATTTTAAAATTTTTAGTAAAAAACGAATTTCATTTATGCAACTATCGATCGCTTGATTTTTTCCTCCTTTTAGTCTTTGTTGTTTTATTGATTTATTTCCACCCATTTTTTCAAATTTTCTTCTTTGCATTTATCAGCATTTTTATTTATTTTTTCCCTCTATGTCCAAACCAATACTTTATAATAATTGGAGAAGTTCATCTTCATGGAGAACTCGAATAGGTATGTCTTTTTCAACCTATGTTATATCGTAATTACAAAACTTATAATTTGTCAGCTTTGGCATGGAAAGGCATTGATTATAAATATCGATCAGTGAATCTTTTTGAAGGTGAACAAAATGAAGAAGAATATCTCAAATTAAACCCTCACGGTTTGGTTCCATGCTTGATATTTGAAGAAAATGTTTATACAGATAGTATGGCAATAATTGAATTTTTAGAAGAAAAATTCCCAGAAAAACCTCGTTTACTTCCTGAAAATTTGGAAGATCGTCTAATTGTTAGATCATTAGCTTACATCGTAAACAAATTTATTTGGTTCTAAAAGTTTTTCTAAAAGCCATTTGTAGATAACAAGCAATATTCAACCATTACAAAATATGAGAATTCGAAATTATTTGGGCGGAAATGATCCTAAAAAGACCAATGAATATGTGACTTGGGTAATTGAAAGAGGTTTCAATGCCCTTGAAGAAGAATTAAAACAAACATCTGGAATTTATGCATTTGGAGATACTGTAACTTTAGCAGATATTGTTATTCCGCCACAAGTTAGCAATGCTCAAAGGTATTTATTAAAATATGATAAAGTTAGACGCCTCTTGTTTTTATAGGTTTGGAATTGATATGGCCAAATATCCAACGATTCAAAGGATTAATGAAACTTTGAGTAAACTTCCTGAATTCATTAAAGCCGATTGTTGGCATCAACCTGATACACCAGAAAACAAAAAGAAGTTTTAAACCTCTAAAAATCTTATAAACTTTAATTTTGCAACATTTAATCGAACGAAAAATAATATTAAATAATTTATTCATTTTAGTTATAAAATAAAGCGTTTGTACAATTACAAAAGAAATTTACATAATAAATATAAAAAATACCTAAATTGTTAAAACTTTCTGAGGAGTATCATTATCAATTTCGATATGAATAGCAAATTTAGTAAAAAATTTCATACTTAATTCAATGATTGGCATCGCTGCAAACCAATAATAACATGCTGTACTCGTAATATAAAGATATGAACATTCAGGTGAAAAGCAACTTCGAATTGGTTTAAATGGCGCATTCAATGGACAAATATTATGAATCATTTCTAAAGCAAAATTGGAAGATGCGATTGCGAGGCCGAGAGAAATTAACTAAAAAAATTATATTTTGTAAAAGACAAAGACTATAAAAAGGAAATTTTTACTTTATAAGTTATTGAAGCAAAAAGTTGAATTGATGAATCATTGTTTAAACTTTTCATTAAATTATTATAACTTTGAAAAAGCGAATATAATTGATTCCATCCAATTCCAATGGAATAAACTAACACAAATAAAGCGAATATGTCACCTTGTAAATATCTTGCAAAAAGTTGAATGGGTGTTACAAAAATTGCTAATAAAGAAATTGGAACAATAAATAATAAAAAATAATTATAACAACATTGCTTCCATTGTGAAGGTTGGTGATTTTCATCGATCAAAGGCATTTTCGAGGACATTTTTTTCTTAGGAGCTAAAATTTAGTGTTTATTGCTAAATTAATAAGAAAAAAACTCGAAAATAAAAAAATATTTAAGAAACAAAAATTAGATTTCGATAAGAATGGACCTCAGTTTATAATACACGAATAACCAAATAAAAAAAAGCTAACATGAAATCATAAAAATTAACTGGAAAAGAAGTAATAAAATAGATAAAAAAAAATTCATTTATGAAATTAAAAAATCAGCGAAAGCGTTGTTGCAAAAATAAAAGTGAAAATAATGTCAAGTATCTCTTTCAAACAAAAACGAAACATTTTCATTTCATGTATTTTTTTGCAAATTATTTTCGACTAAATAAAACACACAAAAATGAAGAAAACAATAACGTCTATAAAAAATTATTCTAAAAATGGTTTAATCCTTCCGATTTTAAAAAATAAATTAAACAGAGCAAGAAGGATTTTTCTGAAATAACAAAACACAAAATTCAATGAAATAATTTTTAGGGCTTATCGCTGCTGAACATCTCTTTTGATTATTTTTTTAAACAAATAAAGATTTTTTTGAGGAAAGAGTTGGTGGTAAATTAAATGTGCTTTGATATTTTTTGGGCGGCTTTTCCATTTCCCAAAAATATATGTGTATGTTAACTGGATGTTTCCATAGAAACTTAAATCTACCTTTTCTTGCCCATTTTTTAAAAAACAAACAAAAAAAAAGACAAACAAAACTTTGAATAAATTAAGTTTTTCTTTTGTAAAAAAATATTGTACTTAAAATTTAGGTTCATAATGGAGGAGACAAGGAAGTTTGAAATGAGGCACAAACTTTACTGTTTGTTTGAAAGCGGAATGAATATTTCTGGAAGAAAAAAAAGATAGAAAAAATCTTCCTTAAATTTTTTTTAGCAAAAATAAAATTGAATATTTGTCATAGTTTTTTCTTAAAGGAAAATATTTTAATATCGGTTTCTAAAAAAATAAAAATTCTCAGAATCAGAATACTATTTCAGCTAAATTCCATTTAGTAACAAAAGTAAAAATGTTTCCATAAATTTTGCTTCCACAAAGACATTTATAAAAAAAATATGTATGTACAGAGATTAATTTTTGAGATTAAAGAGAGAGATTCGCAACAGATATTTATATGTTTTTCAATTTACGAGGAGGGATTTCCCTAAAAGGAGAAATAAAAGTGAAACATCAAGCACACTTTTAAATAACACCAACAACAAAAAAAAAGTAAAGCAGTCATTCCACTTTTTTTTATTTTATTTAAAAAAAGTATTGGAACAGCTGCTAGAAAAATGAATGACGACGAGAAAAAAATTAATAAACAAAAACGTTGTTTGTTCATAATTTTTTTTGTTGAGTCTCTAAGACACAGAGATAGAAAAAAAACGCGTGTTTTACACTAAAGTCAAATTATTATTTTTTAGTAACCGATGTCTTCGAATACGAAAATTTATGAACTTATTATTTTATTAATCCGTAAATGGTCCAAAAAATTGAGGTTGATCTATGGCAAATGAAAAAATGCGAAGAGAAGGCTACGAAAAAAATAAATACATATTACCGGGTTGCTATGTTGCAAAAAAAAAACGAAAATCATTTTGAATCCAAAGATGTGAAGCAATTTTTATATTTATTCTTTTTTTTGGGAGGAATCATGTACCTAGACAATAAATATGGCGATATTCCAATCAAATCCCACTCATGAAAAAAAGAGTGATGGCGATTGATTTAGTTAAACTTGTGATAATTTATATTAATTTTATGCAAATCGATCAGTCCCTGATGACGTATTTTTTTACTAAAAACATGGGTGTAACAAAAGGGTTCAAAATGTTTTATGAATTTTAATTTTGTGAAGCAGAAACAAAACAAAAATATGTTACGATTTGGCTTCAGACATTTTTAAAACAATAGATTATTTATTTATTGTTTGTTCAGCAGAAAATTTTAATACAAAGCTTTTTTTAATTTTATTCGGTAGAAAGTATGACACGAAAAAAATGTATTTTCTTAATCCAGAAAATGTTAAAATTCTAAAATGATATTATTTTTCTTTTACCATTCTTTTTTTTTGGCTTTCACTTCGTTTCTAAGGTGAATTTATTGAAAAACAATTTAAATTCTTTTTTTCAATTTTTCACGTTTTTGCTTTGTAAAAAAAGCAGGCTCCCGAACTACCACATTTAAAAAAATTAAAAGTCTATCTCGAAAATGGACAAAAAAAAGTTTAAACAATTTTTATTACTTCCCAAGCTTTTTTTACACATTTATCGAAAAACACAACGTTCATTCATTGAAATGGGAAAACTACCCTTCTTTGAAAAAGTTTAACTTTCTAAAATAAAGACAGATAACTCAGGTTTAGTTTGACTTCATAAATTTTGAGGTTCAAACACGTTTTTGAGATATCTTTGATAAACAAAATCATATAAAAGAATAGAGTTAGCCAAAAAAAGAAAAGTTAACAGAAAATATGAAGATAAAAAAAAATACGTCGAAGAACAAACCCAATTACATTTAAATTTATGAAAGGCTATTTTTAAGAGCACTTATCGCTGCATGTGTTTGTTTTTTTACTTCTTTAATCTCCTTTTTTTACACTCTTCTTATTATATTTTATATAATTTTACTGCCGCTTTAAAAGTTTAATAAATCAGAATGTTATTAAAATAAAAAGTAAAAATAAATATGACATCGAGAGCGCGGCTTTTGTGTAAAAAAGTAATAACAAAAAGAATTAACTATTATCGCAAGAAATTAAATAAATTAAACATTTTTCAAAACTAAAATCTTTTATTTTAAATATCTTTAACATGTTTGGGAAAAACCAGAATCTTGTAATAAAAAAGTTAAATTTTTTTACAAATTTTTTCTTTGTGTCTTTTTTGAAACATTACGTGTGTTGTTAATAAAAAAGGAGATTGTTATCAAAGTTACCGCAATCAAAGCAAGTTTTTTTTAAAACTTTATATTTTGCAATATTTTTAAATGTATTATGTGTACACAATTATTTAAAATATTTAAAAACCATTTTTTTGTTGTGATGACAAATAAAAAAATAGAACAGACAAGCAAATAATATTGGTCACGTGTGGGATGATGGATGATGATGATATGACCTTTTTTTGTTTGTGGATGAATTCGTTGTTAGTACAGATGTACCAAAGATATTATTTGTTATAAAATAATTATGTCTGAGTGCTATGAAACAAAACAATATATGTATTAATGTTTATTAAACTAAACATTTAAAGTTCAAACAATGAAAATAATAAAGTGCTTTCCAATACACAATAATATATTTTGAAAAATCAAAGACCACATGAGTTTAAATTTAACAAGCATGGTAGTCTCATGAACTAATGCCCCAAAATTAAAATACTACAGCAGAAAGATTAGAAAAATACTTGCATTTTCGACATTAATTTAAAAATTTATTATATAGCGAAAATACAATTTTATCCATAAAATTTTAATCATGTTTTAGGAGTTAGTAAAAAAAAATCAACAATAAAAACTAACAAAAAAGTTGTACAATTTTTTCGTTTCTTTTTTTTCAATTCAAGCAGATCGCAAACAATTTTTTCATGCTTTGTACATTTTAAATTACTTTCATTGTTTGTGGACTTGCTGTACAACTTTTTTTAAAATTCATTTCAATTCACTATTAGTTTGATCTTTTTTTTGTTTGTTGTTGAATTCAATCGTCAAAAATGGTATATAAAAGCTTTACTTTCGAAGTCAATTTTTGTCAAATTTTTCTTGTTCAAAAGTGTAAAAATGAATTCCATACTCGCTATTGCGACTTTATTTTTAGCTTTCATGGATGCTGTAAAAGTAAGATATCAAATGTATTATAGAGTTTCATAGTTATAATTATTATTTTTAGGCTTGCAACACTCCGATTGTTGCTCAACGTGGACCACGTGGGCCACCAGGTGTTCCAGGAAATATAGGTATTAGATATTTCTTTATTTAAAATATCCCTTAATTTTTTTTATCATATTTTAGGTTTACCTGCAAACGATTTAATTCTTCCTGTCCAAAACAGCGTGCCAATGGGAGGAGGAAAACGTTCAATTCAACAATTTAATTATGTTTTAATTCATTTTCCTATTGAAGAAGATAATCTTGGAGAAGCAAAAAAGGCCGTTCGAGAAACAATGACAAATTTATATGAGGCAAGTAGTTTAAGGAAATTTAATAAATTAAAAGATTCAAAAATTTGAATGTGTTGTTTAGAAAATTGAAAAAAAGCCTGATTTACCATCGATCAATGATTTTCATTCCCGCTTCCGTTATATCAATCAACAACTTACAGCTCAAATGGAAATTAAAGTCAAAAATCAAAAACAATGCCAAAATTTAAAAGAAACTTTTGAAAGTGCTCGAGATGAAAAAATTACGATTAGTTGCATTTAGGAATAAACAAAAACTTGAAGAAATTTATTTTAGATTTTAATTTGTTTTAGTCAGTAAATATATTTTTAATAAAATGTTCGACTTTTATCGAATTTAATAAATTTTATTTATGTAAAGTAATTCTAAATTTTTTTAAACTAAACATTCAAACTTCGCGATCGTGCTTCACGCTTTCGATGGCCCCAAAAATTATTTGCATTAGCCGGGAATCGAACCCGAGTCATAGGAATTGGGGATTCCTAAATTCTACCATTGAACTACTAATGCTTGTATTTTAACAGTATCCTGTTAAGATTTTATACCGTATCCTTTGAAGTCGCTTGCTGCTTTAAAGAAGCAGACGAAATTCTAGCACGAAAACCAGTGAAGCGGCGTTTTAATTTGTTTTCGGTTATCCAATATTTTTTCTTCATTTTTTTTAGCAAAAATAAAATAATGGTTTTAATTCAAAACTCTGATACCCTTTTTAAATGATTTCCTGTTGCACCATTATTTACAGTACCTTGAAAAAAAACTCAAAGATCTGAATCTATTTTGGCTTCATTGTTTTTCTTAAAAATTTATCAAATTGAAGCCTAAAATTGCTTCAAATTAAAATTTGTTTTTTTAAATATTTTGTTCTATAAAAAAATAGTAAAATAAGGAAAAAACTTATTATAAAGCGACGGCGACCAAAAATAAACGACAATAAACAAGATTTAAAAAAAAGGAGGTCGAAAGAAGCCAAGCATGCTGGAAACAAGAATGAAAAGTCCCCATAGCAACAACGTTAAAAGCAAGCAATAGGAGCACGAGAAAAAAAAGAAGGTTTCTTTGGTAGCAGTAAAAAATTGTGCTGCTGCTGCGACAATTCATAAACATTTTTTAGTTGTAAATTTTTTTTATTCGAACAAAAAGTATTCATTCATGTTATTGGTTGACCATGACTTCTGAAGCTAATAATTTTTCACAACAAAGGTTTGATTTCTTTTATAAATAGTTTTTAGGAAATCCTTGAGTTTTGATAAAGGTAATTAAATTAAAAATAACATTCTTTTTTCTTTTTTTGGTCATCATCGACTGGTTCACCAAAAACAATTTTTTTGAGTGGAGTCTTTCCCTAGAAGTTGATGATGAAGTTTTTGTTTGACGAACCCTAGTTTTTTTTTTGCAGTTTAAACCAAACTTTGCAATCTTTTCCTTTTTTAGCCCTTTTACAATTCCTGAATTACCAACGGGAAAAGAATTGAAATTTTTATTATTATATCCATGGGATGATCCATTTTATATTGGAATAAGTGCATTGGAAATATTTTCACAATGTGGAAAGCGTGTTAAAGTTGCAGAAATTACCACCAATGCCGTTGAACAATCTGGTTCTTTGGAGAGTTTATTATCGCATCAAACATGTCCAAGCACAGATGCAAAAAGAATGTGGACATGTAATTATCGAAAAAATGAAGATTTACCTATTTGGATTAAAATCACTTTAGAAGAGGAGGATACAATTTCATTGATTCGAGTTTGGGTGAGAGACACTTTCTTGTGACTATAGATGCTTACATGACTTTTTTTTTAAATCTAATTTTAACTTTATTGTTTCACATTAAAAAAAAAACACCCACTCTCTTCACTTCCGTAGTAGTACTGTGGGAATTATGAATGAAAAATAATTATTTACGTTTTTATAGAATTATTGTCAAAGCAGAGTTCATGCTTTGAGAGGTGTACATCAAATGAAAATAGAATTGGATGAAAAAGTTATATTTGAGGGTGAAATAACTTGCGCTTTTAGTGATGGAAATGAAGAAAAGTTTCTTGGTGATGTAAGTCAATAACAAGTTTAAAAAAAGATTTGTGAAACAAATGTTTTTAGACAATTTTATTTACCACGGATAATGACATTCTAAATAATGTGGCAGAAAATGATATTTTTCTTAAAGAATATGAAATTGCGACTATCGCTGATAATTTGGAAATTAGTTGTGATTCGGATGAATCATCAAGCCGTAAGCTAACTTTCCTATCTCCTCCTTTGAACTTTATTCTATCATTGCATTTCATTGCAGTACCCTCTCCTGTTTCTTCCCTTACAGATTCCAGCATTCAACGTCCTCGAACTGCAGCAAATGTTTCACGTGAATCTGGACGAATTACTAATGGCGAAATGGCAACCATAAAAAATAATAATGAAGCGTCGATTGAAAATTTGGAAGAACGAAATATTTTGAAAACAAAATGTTAGTTTATAGTTTTTTATTTTTTGCTTTGCATAAAAGCAAAATTTTTTTTCTCCAAAAATTAAATATTTTTTGCTTATCCGCTCAGCAAGTGAAGCCCCCTTAGATCCAAACCGAAGTTTGAATCAGCGATCATCAACGCTAAATCATCCCGAAGGATAATTTAACGAGCTTCACGCTCCAGGAGCCTCACTAAAGCTCGATCATCGCGGAATCTGCTGATCACAGATTTAAAAAAAGCGATGTGAAAACTACTACTACAGAAAAGATCCTGTGAAGTATGATTTCAATGATAAAAACTTTTTTAAAAGCCTATACTCGACTTAACAAAAATAGATGTGATGACATAACCTTGTGCGTTAGACTCTAAAAGACATACTCTCTAGGCAAAGCAAAAAAAATACGCGCGCGCATGCAAAAGCAGCCAAAGGAAAAAGACGGCTGCAGAAGAAGAAAAAAACGAAAAAAAATAATAAGTGATTGAGTTTCTTTTTTTCTTTTCAGTATTTCACATTGAATTATGTGCAAATTGGGGACATGAACATTTAATTGGATTAACCGAAATTCAATTTCTGAATAAAAATGAAGAACCCATTCCATCTGAAGGTGTAATAGTAAAATTAACAAATGCAGAATTGGAAGAAAATAATAATTTATCGAGGTAAAAATATTTAAAAAAAACTTCACACAATCTCAATGGTTTTTGCAGTTTAATAAATGGTAAAATTCTTACATGTCATCCTCAAGATATGTGTTTAATAAAATATAATCCAATATTGAATAATACCACAGCAGCAGTATCACCAATGATATCATTTTCATTTCCGAATGAAGTGGAAATAACGGGTGTAAGCATTTGGAATTATAATGCTTCACCTGAACTTGCATCAGCGGGAGTTCAATGCGCTCAATTTTATGTGAATGGAAAAGCCATCGTTGGAACGGTTTTACTTCGACGTGCTCCAGGTTATGTTTATTTTGATTATGTTCAAGATGTTACATTTGATCGATGTCATTTATTTCGTCCATTAACTTCAAGACCCGCTACTCGTTCCATTAGTGCTTGTAAGTCTTTAGAATCTTCGAGCAGCTTAAATTTTATGATTACTTTTTTGTTAAAAAGTCGCTAAAAAAGAAATAAATTTTAGTCATTTTCCAATTTCGTTTACTTTCAACTTGGGGTGATGAATTTTATATTGGATTAAATGGAATCGAACTTTATAATCGAAGGAATCATTTGATTCAGCTTCGAAATCAAAGTAATTTTTCCTAATTTTTACAATTTCCGTAGTTTTAAAACTAATTTTTTTAGATATTGCGGCATTTCCAGAAAGCGTAAATATTTTGCCTTCAGTTGATAACGATCCTCGTTCGAGTGATAAACTTATTGATGGTGAAAATGATACAAAACGGTAAACAAAAAATAGCCAGCAATGAGAGATATAGCATCAGACATAAAGCTATCAATTATTACTTTTTCAGAGCCCAACACATGTGGTTAACCCCAATGTTACCAAATCGTTATGCTCGAGTATTTATAATATTTGATTCACCAACATATGTTTCAAAAATTAAAATTTATAATTATCGTAAAACTCCTCAACGTGGCGTTCATCATATTTCTCTTTCAGCTGATGATTTAATTATTTTTAGTGGCGAAGTTCCAATGAGTTCTGCAACTGAAACAGGAATTCTTGAAATTAATTTGCGTGATTGTTAAAACTACCGTACTTTTCTTTGAGATGCCAGAGTTTTTTTTCTTTAAAATTATAAACGCGGTAATTAATTTTCATCATTATAATATTTATGTATGTATGCGTATTTACAAAAAATATGTAAAATTCATAAAGCACAAATTCGGATACAATAAAAAGAATCTCACAGCTTTTTTAGTGCTGACAATTTCCATCAGTAATTAAGAGAGGTTCTACGAGCTGATTTAAATCGAGCGAACCATTTTTTTTCAAATTTTTTTTCTGTTTTACTTTTCCGGTAATTTACGATGTAAAAAAATTATTGGTGACAAGCCTTTTCTCAAAAAGTGAGCAGGATATGCTAATTCATGATATTGAAGTTGAAAGCATGGATTAACTTCGAAAATTCGGCTAAATTCACCCATGAAGTATAATAATTTGATTTTTATCCAATATTATGTAATAGATTGCGGGCTAATTTATGGTGTGTACCATATATTTTAATATCATAAAAAACCAAGAGAAATTTGCATATTTAAAATTGAAATGGATGCCATTTTTCAACCATGATCTAGAGCGCTGCCAAAAAAATACCATATAATCCCCAGGATCTCTGCTATCGATTGAGAAAAAAATTAAAAAAAAGTCGCATATACTTAAGAAAATCCATAGATAAACGTGTTCGCGACCACAATTTTTAGTGGGGATAATGGTTTTTTTCACTTTCTTTCTTTGGTTTTTGGCATTATGTTCAAATTCTTTTTGATGAAAGAAAAATTTGAAAAACCATTATCCCCACTAAAAATTGTGGTCGCGAACACGTTTATCTATGGATTTTCTTAAGTATATGCGACTTTTTTTTAATTTTTTTCTCAATCGATAGCAGAGATCCTGGGGATTATATGGTATTTTTTTGGCAGCGCTCTAGATCATGGTTGAAAAATGGCATCCATTTCAATTTTAAATATGCAAATTTCTCTTGGTTTTTTATGATATTAAAATATATGGTACACACCATAAATTAGCCCGCAATCTATTACATAATATTGGATAAAAATCAAATTATTATACTTCATGGGTGAATTTAGCCGAATTTTTGAAGTTAATGCATGACATCAACTTCAATATCATGAATTAGCATATCCTGCTCACTTTTTGAGAAAAAGCTTGTCACCAATAATTTTTTTACATCGTAAATTACCGGAAAAGTAAAACAGAAAAAAAATTTGAAAAAAAATGGTTCGTTCGACCTCAAAATCTTTAAATTCACTCGTAGAGTCTCTCTTAAATCGCCACACATTTCGTCGTGTGTTTCCATTGGAACAAAAAGCTTTTTTGTAAGCTATCATCAAAAGTCTTAGCTATTATGGTTATTATTAATGCTGAACATTTGCATCTTGAATGAAACAATAAACAAAAAAACACAAACAAATTGTTTGTGGAACAACATTTTTCTTTTAATTTCCATTTGCAAAATACAACCCATTAATTTAACCAACTAATATCACCAACAACAACTTGAATTTTTTCATAGCATTTAAATTTTAAAGAGTATACTTTGATAAACAGAGAAACTTTATTTTTCATCATTTTGCAGCAAAAGCTTTAACTTAAAGAAGGATTGATAATTTAATTTTAAAAAATGATTCTTCGAGCACCTAATGAAGCAAACTTTATTGCATTTATTCCTTTAACATACATAATCCCAAGTTATGTCCTTTATTTAATCACATTTTATGTTTTATTTTTATCTAAATCAAGTTCAAATTTTAATGGCTCATTTTATACCATTTTTGGGTTTTCTTCGATTTATTTAATTTTATATCAAACTTTTTATTATTTTTATACTCGCGCAATGGCATGTCCAGCATTTTTATCGTTATTTGATTCTCTTCCATCCCATGGATTTTTTATTACTTCTTTTTATGTTTTACTTTATAATACTCAATATTCAACTTTCTTTTTTGATGTTTTGCTTGTATTCAATCGATTCACCGTAATTTTATTTAAAACTTCATATATATCATTTTGGCGAAAATATCTTTTAATAATGATAGTTCTTAGTTATTTTCTTCCAAATTTATTGACATGGCATATATGGTTTAGTGATGTAAGGCTTCAAATTTATAATGCATCTGATCCATCAAAAGGATATATCCTTGATAGCTTTGGGCCTCCACCATTTTTAAAGAACAGCCTTGTTGCATCCATTGTTGTTTTTGCAAGTGCCACAATGTGCTTCCTTATGAATGGTTATGTTTGCGTTTATCTTGCAGTACAAAAATATAAAAACAAATCAAAGAATATCAGCAATAATAAAACTTCGACACAAAATATGAAATTATTTTGTTTTAATTTACTTATTTTTGGTAATGTATTAGCTTATGGCATGCTTCAAGTATGTAAACATTTTGAGAGTTTAGATTTTGTTAAAATTATATTAATGCTTTAGGTCTTGTATTATGTTATTCCAAATGCAACAGATAGAATAAAATTATTTTCATATCAAGTTTATTTAACTGATTTGGTTACTCTTACACCTCCATGGTTTCTTATAGCTTTGAGCGACGGCGCCATTTTTAAAGATCGAGATTTACGGATATGAAATTTAACGATATCTGTTTACCGATAGACTATTAAAGATATCATTTTTACTGATTTAAAAATAAAGATAGATTTATAAGAATTTGTTATTTACGGATGGGGACTGTAAAGATTGCATTTTTGATGATAGAATATTGGGTACATAAATTTTAAAGATAAATTATTTGGGGACAGATGCTTGCTTATAGATTTTTAAAGATTTTTACTAAAAGATTGGAATTTTACTGATTTCATCTTAAAAGACCGCTTTTTTACAGATTTTTATTTACTGATTTTATTTTAAAGATTTATTTTTACGGATCTGACATTAGCGGATATTCATTTAATGTCACTCCTTATGAAAATGAAATCTGAAAAAATTTTATTTTTCGTTTTTGCTTTTCTTGTTCAAACCAAAATGATAAAAAACGATTTGAAAACGCTTGTTAGACAACCAAAGAAAGGTGATTTTTTTGTTTCAAACATTTTTTTCACCCAATTTTTTTGTGTTTTCTTTTTTACCATTATTTAAATATAAAAAAACGTTTAAAATTTATTTAGAATAAAAAAGCATTCAATCACTATTATTATTACAAATTCCTTTTTTAATTCGAGATTATTAATAAAGTTTTACAAAAAAGAAATAAATATAATGCAAAAAAATATAAATCATTCGTAATAAAACGTTTTGAAGCACCCGAGATTTTTTCGATTTTCTGGATGTTCTTCTTGGGTTTTGGTACATTCTTCTAATTCATTAATTAGTAAGCCGCCATTATCATGTCTGTTAGTAATTCTACAACAGTAAAAATCCCCATTTAATGCTCGGACCCATATAGTTTCTCCTTCCCTATATTCATTAACTCCTGTTTGTCCGAATTTTGGTCTTTCATATAAAAAAGTTGCAGATGTTGTAGATGGAAGATGTGTTGTAGTTTGAAGAAGTGTTTGGTAAAAAAGAAAACACAAAAAAATTGGGTGAAAAAAATGTTTGAAACAAAAAAATCACCTTTCTTTGGTTGTCTAACAAGCGTTTTCAAATCGTTTTTTATCATTTTGGTTTGAACAAGAAAAGCAAAAACGAAAAATAAAATTTTTTCAGATTTCATTTTCATAAGGAGTGACATTAAATGAATATCCGCTAATGTCAGATCCGTAAAAATAAATCTTTAAAATAAAATCAGTAAATAAAAATCTGTAAAAAAGCGGTCTTTTAAGATGAAATCAGTAAAATTCCAATCTTTTAGTAAAAATCTTTAAAAATCTATAAGCAAGCATCTGTCCCCAAATAATTTATCTTTAAAATTTGTATACCCAAAATTCTATCGTCAAAAATGCATTCTTTAAAAATCCAGTCCGTGAACAAATATCTTTAAAAATCATGTCTTTTAATAAAAATCCTTAAATCTTTATCGGTAATATTCCCATCCGTAAACAAGAATCGTTAAATTTCATATCCGTAAATCTCGATCTTTAAAAATGGCGCCGTCTTTGAGCACGGTATTACGTCAAAAAATTGTTCAACAAATTTGTCAAGTTAAAATTGAAAGCAATAATGTCACAATAATTCCTTCCACTCCTGGTAACTTAATAAGAAACAACAGCATCCGATCGACAAGATTCGAATAAACTTTATTTATTTTGAGGATTTACCTTAAATTAGTGTCTTCTCCTTTAAGAAAATTGGTTAAGTAATATTTATTATGTCTATAAAAATAATATTTCTTGTAAAATTCATAAAGCTCCAATTTCGATACAATAAAAAGAAATGATATAATGATAAAAATGAGAGACCGATAGATAGAATATTGTTTTTTGAAAGGTTTAAAATTTTTTTCTTCGATAAAGCTATTAATTTTAAAAATGAGATGCAAAATTAAAACCAAATAAAAATAATATTATGAGAGGATATTATTCAAAAATGCAATAAAAAAATTATTAACTAATAATAATTCTTAAATTTTTTATAAGCCATTTCCCTCATATTTGCTACTTTCAGGTTGTTCTAAAGCTTCAAAAGGAAAATTTTCTTCATCGATAGTTTGTGAAAAATTAACTATTATACTTCGTGCAGATGGAACTTTTTTTGCACGTTTTGGTGATGGAGTAGTTTCCACATTTCCAACTACCACGATGCTTGTCAATGATGATGAAGATATGAGTGGAGGTGGTTGTGAAAGAGGAAAGGATCTTTTCATTGGCGAATTTCGTGGGGAACGTCGAAGGGTTGTTATGGTTGATGATGAACCCATGAGGGATGGAGATGATGGAAATAAAGTAGCAGTTTCAGAAGAAAATTCTTCTGGTTGTTGAAAGCTAAAAATAAATAAAAAGTGTTATTATTTTCCAGTGGATTATGGTAAATTTAAAAAAGCAAAAGTCCAATTCGTGTTGTTTGTAACTTTTTTAAAAACATAAATAATTTTAAATATAAACCCTAGTAATAATTATATGAACTAATGGGAAAAGAATCATGTGATTTAAAGAAAAAAAAGTCTTAAATGTAGTTTTGACCTTTTATGTATGTAAAAAATATATACTCACTCATAAACTAATGCTGCAGCATTTTCACGCTTATACGTAGGAGTAACCGGATATTTGCGTTTTGGTGGTGGCATAATAGGGTTTTCTTGATTTATTATTATAGGATGTTGTTGTTGTGGAGGCGGTGTTTCCATTAGCGATGTTTTTATTATTTCATTCTCTGCAAAAAGAAAAAGTAGTTTTATGAAACGGAAACGAAAAAAATAATAGCAGCTTTAATTAAAAATAAAAAAAATTGGTGAAGAAAAAACTAAAAACTATAAACTCACGTGTTGAAAAAATATTATTTTCATCCTTCTCATTATTATTATTGTTATTTACAAATTGAGCGATGGTTATATTGCTTGTTGATGTATTAACTGTCGTTGTAGTAGTAGTGGATGAAGCAACAGCCGCATTAGTAGCATTAACCATTAAATCCGTAGTTAATTGAACTGTGGTTGTTTCTCGTTGATAAGAAGCAACTGGCGGATGAGGTGTGTCTAAATAAGATGATGTGCCACATTCATTAACATATTCATCTGCAAATTTAATATGACGAGGATGAAAGCTGTTATGTTCATAATTCTGCAAAAAAGAGAGAAATATAAAATTGTTAAAAAAGACGCATTTACCATTTTTTCGGAATCTTTTAAAATTTTTAATATTGATAAATAATGACTTTGAACTCTTAAAGGATTAAATTCAACTCGACCTTCAGGATTTGAACATTGGTCCTGCTTGCAAATACATGGAAAACCATCCAAATCAACTTGACATTTAATTCCATTTATAGCACATTCATAACTTTCAGGAAGGCATAATCCGTTTTTACATGAACAACCACATTTAGTTCTTGATTGCCTAATTTCTTGACAATCATTATCATCAGTTAAATCCAAAGGAACATTTGATTGTTCTAATATCGCATGACGAATATGTTTATCAAGAGGTTGAAGGATTTCTGCTTCAGGAATGGGAAGAACTTCCTAAAAAAAGAAGCAAAGACTAAAACTGAAATAAGTTAATTAAAACTCTTACATTTTCATCATCGCTATCAGATTCTGCTGCAACAATAATTAATTCTGAATCAGATATATCAACATCTTCTGAGATATTAGATTGTTGAGAATCAACAACTTTCTTAATCAAAGATTCTAAAACTTCTTTAACAGTTTTGCTTATTTCATTTTCTACTGTATGACTCAAAGCTGGTTTAAGAGCCACATTTTTTCTTGGAGATCTCCTTGGTTTTGTTTGTTGTTGTAAATATTTGCGTAACACAGACCATTTTTGCTCCTAAAAAACTAACAATAAGTTTCATATGACAACCAAAATGCCTTACATTTTGACGAACGGAAGCTCTTGAAAATTCATAAAAGCTATAATTTTTTGATGAATGATGTTTATCTTCCATGCCAAGACTTGCTCCTTCTGATGTGGGAACAGTAGAATAACTTTGGCTTCGACCAAAATAATATACATGAACTCCACCAAATTTTACTTCTTTTTTCCTTTTATTATCTTTTTCACAAAGTCTTCGACTGGCTCTTGATGGTAAAGCAAAAGTAGTTATTCGCTCATTTTCTTTTGGTGAATCCACACTTTTCCATGGATTTGATTTTTTTATATTTAAAAAATCATTATTGGTTTTACATTCACTTTGGGAAACCGTCATTCGCTTCCGCTTATTTTCAGCTGATTCTTGAAAATATGATCTTACTGGCATTGGAAGCAATTCGGGCTTTTCATCTGAATTTTCAACGGGTGCGGTTCGAGCAAGTAAAAGCTTTTCACGTTTAGCTTTTAGAACGTTCATAGCAATTGGAGGCGCAGGCGAAACAATGGACTGAAAAAAGCATCTTATATAGTATGTATTATTTATAAGCTATAAAAAAACACTCTCACATCACTCATTATTTTGCTGCAACAATAGGAATAATATCATTATAAAGAATAAGTTTGTATAAAATGACAAAAAATATCTTCCTAAAAATTACGAAGTTATTATTGTTATCCGTTGAGCTAATTAGAAAAATAGAAACAAGTCACGCGCGTTTAAAATTTAAAATACATCTGCCTTTTTATTTTGATGTTGTTAGTTATTTTAACACAAAGCTTTTAGACTTTAGTTAGTAGTATTAGTAATGTCTCTCAAGCAACAACACGCCCTTTTTTAGCATCACACAGAAAAAAAAGAGTCATGGCACAAAGCTTTCTCCCTCCTTTATTCCTTCACTTATTTCTTCTTTTTTTTCCATTGCAAAAAAGCAGCAAAGCAGCCATCCGAAAAAAAATTTAAAAAAATGTTCATTCCCCGCTAATCAACTCTCAAAACGAAAAAGTTTTATAAAAAGCTTTGAAATTTTTGATTCGTTTTTTATTCTTTCAAGTTTGAAACCTTTTCAAGCAACAGAAACACATTTTTTAAAATAATTTCTGAAGAAAAAAATCATGGGAAGTCATGGAACGTCTGGTGCTGAATACTTAGCATCCATCTATGGTACTGAAAAAGACAAGGTAAGTGATTTCACGGGAATTAAGACACTAAACTTTGAAAGCATAATTCTATTAGCTAACAAAACTTTTTTTTGTGCCACAAAGTTTCAGGTTTTTTAGGATACAAACTTGATTGTCTTTCTTTGGGTTTTGGCTATATATAATTGGATTCCCCACTTTTGTTCTTTTATAATGTGAAAGAGGAATGCTTTTCCACATGTAATCTCTTTCGAATTTTTTGTATTTCTAGAAATAACCTCTTAATTCTTTTAGGTAAATTGCTCATTTTACTTCAAAATTGGAGCTTGTCGACATGGTGATAAATGTTCACGTACTCATAACATGCCAACCTTCTCTCAAACTGTGCTACTAAAGAACTTGTATGTTTATACTTACAACCTTTCAATCAAATATTAAACTCTTTTTTAGGTATCACAATCCTGTCATCGATATGAGACAAGCTGATGCTTTCTCGAAAGTTGGACAACGTAATGATCAAGAACAACAATACTTTGATGACTTTTTTGAAGAGCTGTTTACTGAAATCGATACAAAGTATGGTAAGATTGAAGAAATGAATGTTTGTGACAATATTGGCGAACACATGATTGGTAACGTATACATTAAGTTTTATCGTGAAGAAGATGCTGAAAAATGCAGAACTGCTTTAGAAGATAGATGGTGAGTTTGTGCTAATTAGCTTACATACATTAATTGGAAAGTTTTTAGGTTTAATGGTGAGCCAATTTATGCTGAATTATCACCTGTTACTGATTTTCGTGAATCATGTTGTCGTCAATATGAACTTGGAGGTTGTCAAAAAGGCGCCTTCTGTAATTTCATGCATCTTAAACCAATTTCTCGTGAACTTCGTCGGAAACTCTATGGTAATCGTGCAAGAAGTCCTGAACGTCGTCGAAATTTTAATGGTAATCGCGGAAGAAGTCCTGAACGTCATCGAAATTTCAATAGTAATCGTGGAGGAAGTCCTGAACGTCATCGAAATTTCAATGATAATCGTGGAAGAAGTCCTGAACGTCGTCGAAAAATTTATGATAATCGTTCAAGAAGTCCTGACCGTCGTCCATCTAGAAATAACTAAATGTTCTGATGATGTGGCATTTGCATGGTCGTTTGGTGCCATAACCTAATTTATTTGTTTTTTTTTGTTCGTTCTTTTTGATTGTATGTTTGCTTGTGCATTTTTGTTGAATAAATAGTAAATTACAAAAAATGCGCTTTGTTCCCATCTTTATCTTTGTTTAGCATAACGAGGTGTAAGTGATTTGAAATTATACCGAGGATTTTAACTTGGATAACTTCAATAGCCGCCAAATTGTAGAAAAAATTTTGTGGTATTTCGTAAGATTTTTAGTTCGTTGAAATATTATTGTTATTTATCAACTTATCAAAATTTTTTAATGTATTTAAAGCAGTTTAAATCAATGTGTATATAGATAAACAGCAATCATGGTGTATATTGGACAAACTTTATGAGGATTGAGGTTGTTTGCCCCCACTTTCCTGAGCAACTCTCAAACAGAAAAGAAAAGCTATTGAAATTCGTTTTTTTGGATTTCTTCAAAGTTGTCCAAGGAGATTATTTTCTCTTTTTTTATTGATTCGTTTTTCATTCTTTCAAAGTTTGGAACTTTTTAAATCAACAAAAATACATTTTTTTATCTTCCCTTTTTTTATCCCTTCTGAAGAAAAAGATCATGGGAAGTCACGGAATGTCTGGTGCTGAATATTTAGCATCCATCTATGGGACTGAAAAAGACAAGGTAAGCGGTTTCAGGGGAATTTAGACACCAACCATTGATAGCAAGCAATTATTCTATTAGCATACAAGCCTTTTTTAGTGCCAACAAAGTTTCAGGTTTTTTAGGTTACAAACTTGATTGTCTTCCTTTTTTTCAGACAAATTTTAGAGCTCAAAAGTTATTGAAAGCTTTGTTTTTTTAGCATTCGTTTAGGGTTGTGGTTATATATAATTGGATTCCCCACTTTTGATCTTTTTATAATGTGAAAATGTGAAGGAGGAATGTTTTTCAACATGTAATCTCTTTAGGATTTTTAGTATGTTTAGGGATTTCCGCTTCATTATAATTCTTTTAGGTAAATTGCTCATTTTATTTCAAAATTGGAGCTTGTCGACATGGTGATAAATGTTCACGTACTCATAACATGCCAACCTTCTCTCAAACTGTACTACTAAAGAACTTGTATGTTTATACTTACAACCTTTCAATCAAATATTAAACTCTTTTTTAGGTATCACAATCCTGTCATCGATATGAGACAAGCTGATGCTTTCTCGAAAGTTGGACAACGTAATGATCAAGAACAACAATACTTTGATGACTTTTTTGAAGAGCTGTTTACTGAAATCGATACAAAGTATGGTAAGATTGAAGAAATGAATGTTTGTGACAATATTGGCGAACACATGATTGGTAACGTATACATTAAGTTTTATCGTGAAGAAGATGCTGAAAAATGCAGAACTGCTTTAGAAGATAGATGGTGAGTTTGTGCTAACTAGCTTACATACATTAATTGGAAAGTTTTTAGGTTTAATGGTGAACCAATTTATGCTGAATTATCACCTGTAACCGATTTTCGTGAATCATGTTGTCGTCAATATGAACTTGGAGGTTGTCAAAAAGGCGCCTTCTGTAATTTCATGCATCTTAAACCAATTTCTCGTGAACTTCGTCGGAAACTCTATGGTAATCGAGCAAGAAGTCCTGAACGCCGACCTCCTAGAAGAGATCGAGGTGGAGGTGATCGTGATCGTCGTGATAGAGATTTTGGCGGTGGTAGACGTGGTGGAGGTGATAGAGATTTCGGTGGCAGACGTGATGACAGAGATAACGATAGACGTGATCGGCGAGGTGGTGGGGATCGTCGCCGTGATCGAGACTATCGTTAATCTTATCTCAACCAGACCAAGTGTTTCTTGCTCAAATTATCTTTTCAGAATGTGCTCCGATACTCCCTTCCACCATCTTTTTTACAACTTTGTTATCGCTTGTTTTTAATGAACTATGTTTTATTTTAGATACACTTCTTTTTTTGGTAAATTATATTTTGTCTGAATGTTTTGATGTTTTTTCTTTGTCGTATAAAAGCGCATAAATCGCAGCTTCTTTGCTTATTTTGAATTTGACTTCTTTTTTTTGTATTTTCGAAAGTTTGTAAATCCCTGCTGGCAGTGATTGAGATTCGCAATGTATCAACTATGTAACTAATGTTAAAATTATCAACAAAAGTTTTCTATTTTTTATTATGGGAGAATTGTCGTCACCTGTCATTAACAACTTCAAAAAGAAAAAGATATTTGCAGTCCTCATGTTATCCTTTAGTTTTGACGTCTTCTCTTAACTTTGACGTATCAATTTCGCAACCCACGGATGTTATTACAAGAAGGAAGTCGTCATTTTCAAGTGACTCTTATGTGAACCAACGTGAGAGAAAGAAATACCGACGACTTGAAGGTGATTGCTTCCTTCATTTTTTTATACCTGTTAACCTCCTAAAAAATTAACAATGAAAATTCTAAACAAACTAAAAAGTTTATGATTTCCTTTTTATCCTTGAAAAAATCCCTGTCTTTTTTTATTTAAATATGTGTTTTCGTTTTAAAATTGACATTTGCAAACAAAAGGACAACTTTTAATTATAACAAAAAAATTAATCATTTGTTTAAAAAAAACTTTGTAAATATGAAACATTGACTCAAAGTTCTCAAGTGATGGAGGAGCAAAGTTTTAAAAAAGAATAGTATTTACAAGTATTTTGTCGTCGTCATAACAAGTTTTATAACATACAAATACCGATAAAAATTGAGAAGAAGAGGAAAGAGGAAAAAGAGCTTTAAAACTCATCTAATTTTTTGTTATATGATCCTGTTTATTTTTTTGTTCCAAATTTTATTTTTATGACTGTAATGTTTTTGGCTTTAATTGGATCTTTTCTGTTTTTATAAAAGATGGAGGAGAAAACTGACCTCAATTTTTGTTTTTTTATATTCTTTATTAGATTAACAATTTTTTACGATTCCTAAACCTTTAGTTTAGTTTCTTTGTGATATGTTTTAACTTTTTGGAAAAAATATTTCTTTTCTCTTTTATTTTCATTCCCATCCATCCATTCTATTTCCTTAGCCGTAACTGCGTCATTTACAGTAATCGGCTGTACTTTCCTTTTTTTCATTCCCATCTTTTTATTCAAATTTCAAAATTTTTGTTTTTACTTTTGACCTTCGAGATTATTTGAGTTTTAAACTATTTCATTTCGTTTCAAACGTCTAACGAAAAGATGGTTGCAGAAAAAGCTCACTCACTAACCATGCTGATTATGGATAAATTGCAAAAGAATCCTATCGTTCGTATGAAAGATCCTGCAGCCGTTCAAGCAAAGATTCAAAAGATTATTCATGATGGCTATGATAAATTATTGGTATGTTTTTATCTTTTTCTGGGAGTTTGTTTAATTGAGCTTGTTTTAGGTCATATCAGATTTCGATTTTACACTTTCAAGATACAAGGATGCTGAAGGCAAACGATGCTTAACAACTCATGGAGTTTTTGATGACTGTACACGTGAAACAAGACCTGTTTTAGCTGACAAAGTAAAATCCTTTTAAATATTTTTATAATTCACACTAAACTTTATTTTTTAGCTTCAAGAACTCGTCAAAAAGTATATTCCAATTGAATTTTGTGAAAATATGTCCGATGCAGAAAAGATTCCACATATGGAAGATTGGTGGAGACTCTCGCATGAATTCATTGTCGATGCTAAATTTACTTTGGATGATATTGAAAAGTTTGTTTCAAAAGCTCGAATATTTTTGAGAGATGCTGCTGTTGAATTTGTGAGGTCTGTTGAAGCTCATAATGTTCCTTTGGTACTCTTCTCGGCTGGAATAGGAAATATTATTGAAATCATACTAAAGCGAAATTTGGGATTCGTGCCACAAACTCTTCATGTTATCTCAAATTGTATGAATTTTGATGAAAATGTAAGTCCTTTGATTTCTGAAATAAAGATTGCTTTACTCTAATTTTTTAGAACGTTTGTGTTTCATTTACTCAACCTTTGATTCATACCTTCTGTAAGAATTCATCTGTTATCACTGGTGAACGACCTTTCTTCCATCATGTTAGAACTCGAACAAATCTTATTCTTCTTGGTGATAGCTTAGGAGGTTTGTTTATTGTACATATTCTTTTATGATCTATTATTATCGTTTACCTTTTTAGATATACATATGGATGTTGGAATGGAAAAAGAAGGAACTGCTCTCAAAATTGGATATTTGAATTGGGATTTCGATCGACTTTATGAAAAGTATCTCAATTCCTATGACATTGTTCTTCTCGATTGCCAATCAATGGAAATTCCACTTGAAATCTTCCGCTTTTGTGGTATTTCTCATGCTCCATCTGAAATGAATCTCACAGATTATTGTCATGCATCAGCTGTTGAAAAATCAATTGAAAAAACTCAATCCGAAGATGATCTTACTGCAACAAATGTCTCTGCCTAAACTAACATTTTTATCCTAGTTTTGAATTCCTACTAATATGTAATTGTGGTTTATTATAACTACAGGTTATATAATAAAAATATTAACTCTCAGAAATGCCTTTTTATGTTGTCTGTTTCTTCTTGATTTTGCCAGTGATATTGTAGCATTTATATTTTTTTATTTTTGTAAAATTTACTTCATATTTTTGAAAGGGTTCAAATGTTTTATTTTTTACAAATTTTTTATTTCATAGTATTTTTATTAGTAATAAATAAGCAGTTTTTGAACTAATTTTAGCAACTCACATAAAAGGGTAGCTTTTATAAGAAATTTTAAAGCAAAGAGTTTTATTCGCAACAAAGATTATGCATCATTCAAATTAAAATTAACTTTTCCTAGGAGCTGTTTTTTTAATTGGCGACAGGTGTTTGAGTTGAAGCAAAAAAACATATTCCAAAAAAAGAATATGACATGAATGGTCATTGGACTTTGATTGCTACCAACTTTATTTTAATGAGGTGGACATGTACATATTACTGTAAGATAATTGAATAAGGCTTTATTCACAAAGTTTAATATCCCGAAGATGTGAATGAATGGTAGCTGACATTTTAATACGGATATAAACAAAATAGCTTCGTCACCTTTACGATTATTGGTATGCAGAATGAATTCTCAAAAACCCATTAGTAATAAACTATAAATTTCTGCTTCATTGAATTTTTAAGTTTCTAAGAAGTAATTTTTTAGCAATTATAACTAATTTTATTAACGTTAAATATGATCTTTAAGACGAAAAAACAACAAAATAATTTTATTATAGTCCTCAACCTGCTCTCTTAAAAGTTAACCGATTACAAAACAAAACTTTTAGAATTTAAATTTGGAGTAAAAGCTTTTGGTGACTTTCTTGAGGTGATTGCTTAACAAAAGTGAATTTTAAAAATGTTGGGGTTGTTGGTGTTGTTTCTAACATTGGGGTTATTTTTCTTTTATCATCTTTATTGGAAACGTAAAGATCTTCCACCGGGGCCATTGCCTTTACCACTTATTGGGAACTTTTTTCAATTTTGGTATTATGGTTTGGATAAAGCTTTTCTTCAATTTAAAAATGATTATGGTGATTTTCATACCATTTGGTTTGGAAGTACTCCAATTCTTTCCATTAATGATGTTCCAACCATTTATGAAACCTTTGTGAAGGATGGGGATTCATATGCTGGAAGAGAAGATAATCCAAAAGCCATGGATGTTATTAAAGGTGGATACGCTGGAATTGTTTTCACCGATGGCCCATTGTGGAAGGAACAACGACGATTTGCAATAAAAGTTTTAAGAGAATTTGGACTTGGAAGAAATTTAATGCAAGAAAGAGTTCTTGATGAAGTTTCACATTTTATTAAAGATATTAAAGAAGAAATTGCTACAGGGAATAAAGAAATAGATTTTCAAAGTGCTATGGAAATTGCGGTTGGTAGCATTATTAATGGCGTGTTATTGGGATATCGATTTGGAAAGGTTAGTGATGGATAAAACGAATTAAATTTTGCTGATAAAATAAAAAAATTGTTGAAACACAAATAAGCAAGCACAAAAGCTGTATCATTTTTTAGCCAGATTTTCAGCTTCACTTTACTCCATCTAATTTTACAGGAAAAGAGTGAAGAATTTTATAAACTAAAGCGTTACGTTTCTGATTTCATTCACGATCTTGGTAACCCTCTTTGGAAATTAATGGAATATCATCCAGAAATTTATCGGCAAATTCCACTTTTTAATTCCGTTTATGAAAAGCTTAAAGTTAATTCAAATAATCTTGCCACATTTCTTTATGCACAAATCGATGAACATGATAAAATCATAGATTATGAAGATTCACATTCAGAAGCAACGGATTATGTTGAAGCATATTTGAGAAAACAAAAGGAGCTTGAAAGAGAAGGTGAAAAGGATCATTATTATTCGTAAGCTTTTTTGAAGGTGAAAAACAAATAAATGATGGTTTTAGGAGGCTTCAACTTTATGGTGGATTACAAGATATGTGGGTTGCTGGACAAGAGACATCATCCAAGTAAGCTTTACATTTAATTAATGCTACTAATCACATACATACTTTTAGAACACTAACATGGTTAAGCTTGTATATGACAGCATTCCCTAAAATCCAAGAAAAGTTTCATAAGGAATTAGACGAAAAAATCGGAAGCAGTCGATTGATTACATTGGATGATAAAAATAATCTTCCATATACCAATGCCGTGATCCTCGAAACTCAGAGACATTGTAATTTGGGTGCATTTAATCTCATTCGACGAACTCTTCGCCCGGTTGAAATTCATGGTTATAAACTCCCACCAAATACTCTCATCACATATGCTAGTCATACAGTAAACATTGATGAAAGATATTTTCCAAATCCTCAAGAATTTAAACCTGAAAGATTCATCGATGAAAATGGAAAATTCTTTTCTACGCCTGAAGTTATGCCATTTGGACTTGGAAAGCGTGTTTGTCTTGGAGAAGGACTTGCAAGAATTGAGTTGTTTTTATTCACTGCAAATATTTTCAATCAATTTAAATTAAAAGAAGTCCCAGGAAAACCTGTATCCCTCGAACGAATTATTGGAGCCTTAGCTTCTCCAAAACCTTTTGTCATTGAAGTTGAATCTCGTTATTGAAGCATTTTTTTACTATGGAATAGATTATTTTTTTGTAATTTGTTTAACTTTATTATTTTTAACGCTCTAAGTAATTATGTTTATTATTAAATAAAAAGATTAAGTAAAAGCTTAAAAGTGAAAGGGATACAATTGAATAGCAAATAAGGAAATAATATTAAAACTTTGGCAACTGAGTATTGAGCAACTTCAAGTATAAATTTATTGAAAAAAAATTAACTGGCAGCTGCTTTTTCACTTGCTGCAAATTTTTCATGCGCAGCAACAATGGCGGCTTCCGCTTTACAAACAGCTGATGGAACTTCACGTACAGTATTGGAGCGGAAATCTCCAAGAAGCTTGGAACAATGTTTGGTTCCATGAGAAATTTCATTCATCTAAAAAAACAGACATTGCTTTAAAAAAATTTTTTAAGACTAATAACAAACCATTTTAATCATATCATAGGTCGTTTCATCGGGAACATATGAATCTTTTGCATATTTAGGATGGCTTTGAACGAATTCACGCATCCAATGAGCTAAAGTTGAAATTTCGCCTGATGCTCGTTTTTGAATAAAAGTTAAATATTGGGTGATAGTATTTCGCGTTTCGATATCACATTCTGATTCATCAAGATATTGGAAAATTAATGGCACAAAACCAGGGAATTCTTTTCCATCTCCTAAAATAAACTATTCTATAGCAAAATATTTTTCTCATTCTTTCTTGCTTACCATTGATAATTTCATTAATAGACATTTCGGTTGTATCAAAAGAATGCTCTTGGTTGATGCTTCGTTTGCCTTCCGAATTAATTTCACATCTCACAAGTTTATTTCGGAATTGAAGCTTTTGATTTAAAACAGCATCACGCTTTTGAGCAATTTTCATATTTTGATTTACTGTTGAAATATTTGAAACAAAAACTAAATTATAAGAGATGATAACCCGTGTGAGAAGAACCACAAAGCAACAATATGCCGCATTTTCAAAATCTGTTAATTGTATTTCAGTTGGACGGAATTCAACTCGCCATCCAATTTGTGGATTATCTGTTGGTGGAGGTTTAAATCTCATATTATTCCAAACTGATGATTGTATGGTTTCAAAATGTTCTGTTGAATTTTCATCATCTTGTTCAAGTCTTTCTTTATAAACTTGAAGAGGATCCCGAATAAATAAATGAGCGATATGTCGAGCTATTGTTTCTTCAACTCCTTCATCAATAAGTTTTTTATAAACGTTATCTTCATATTCCACTTTCACATCATTATATGGCTCTGAAGTTTCATGTACGTAACAGCTTACACAACCATAACGTGGTTTTTCTTTGAGAAGAAATTTATTATTTTTTAAAGGAACAATTCCTCGTTCTTCGGCAGTTCGTTCATCGCATCCATCCGAAATAACATCCCATCGAGAATCCACATCTGCGAGATATGAACGATAAATGGGGGTTGCTGCAGATAATGCAACAAGTACGGGAGTAATGGGAGTAAGTTGATCATAAAGCCATTTGGCTTCTTCCATGTTTATAGCTTGAAAAGTGATTTGAAGGCAGCAACAACCTGGTCCAAAGCCAATATGATCAAGATAAATGTGATCTGGTTTTACGTGTTGTTGAGCATATGGGTCATCAAAACGCTCCTAAAAATATAGAGTTGTTTGAAAGGACTTCAGCTATGAAAACAAATTTTTTTATGAAGGCAAAAACAACCAAAAACTTACAATAAATGGATTCGGCGTGTTTTTATCTTTAAAAATTGGAACATGAATTTCAATTTTTTCTCCTCTTCTTGTAGTAATATTTCTCAACATATTTGTATATCGTGGATGACCTTGATGTATAACTTCATCGGGATAAAATATAGATTTTCCATATCCATTTTTTGGATCAACTTTAATTGGAGGATGAGTAAAATCCAATGTTCCTAAAGCTGGAAAACTCATGGAAAGTAATGCTTCATCTTCGTTTAAATATTTTGCAACTTCTTTTCTTCGTTTAATCATATTTGTTTCAACCATATTAAAGCAAGCTAATAGAGCTCCATATGGATGTCCAGGAGTTCCTTCAATCATATAACCACACATTTCTGGAGCCCAAATGGTTTTATTGTCCGTTCCCATCATATCGTTTACTTCAGCTTGAGCTTGAAGTTGTTTAAGAATTTCATCACCTCGAAGGCTAACCCGTACTTTTTTGGTTTCATGATCAAATTTTACAAGAGTATATTCAATTTCATCTCCCCATCGAAAAAGATTATCTTCGCGATTTTTAACTTTTTTGTAGATTGAAAGAAATTGAGCAATGCCATGTTCCTAAAAAATGGACTCTTGTAATTTTGTGCTTTTTTTAGTTTGTGTAAAATAAATAAATACAGAGCTAACTGTAAAAATTTTTATTCCATTTTTAGCTCAGTTATGGATAATTAATTGAAGAAAATAATTTATTCGAGGAAAAAAATTTAAAAGTCAAAAAAAAACTTTTGCAAAAAAATGTTTTTGTTTTAATAACAACTTACTTTGATATAATCAATATGAGGAAGAATTTCTTCCCATGTCATGGGAAGTCCAGTAGTTAATAAACCCATTTTTACAAAAAATCAATTTATAAAAATTTTAAATTTATTTTCCTTTTTATTATTTTCTTAAATACACAACCATGTAGTGTTTTTTTTTTCAGAAATGAAAAACGTTTCTTTTTTTTCTTTGACACAACAAAATTTCGTAAATGTGGATAGTTGGATGCGTGTTTGTTGTCTGACTTGCTTGCGAAGAAGAAGAAATCTTTCCTTGCTCTTGTTTATGTGTTTCAAAAATGCAGCATAGCCGAAAAAGTGTTCATTGAACATCAACAAATTGGGTGAATGAAAAATGTTGTTTATTGTTTCATCTATGAATAGCGCTCACGCTTTAAAACATTGCAAAAATGTGTCACTGGAGGGAAAAAATGGGAAGACAAATGAAAGAGGAGTCATCATATGTTTATAAGCTTCAACGCCATACGTGTGTATGGTGTGTCATTTCCGTTATATATTTTTTGATTACTTTCTTATAGCCTGACACTAACATAACATGTTGTTGTTGTTTATTTATTTGTTTGCTTCGATTATTTATGGTCAGTGGCAGACATACATCTTTCGCAACAAGGAAATAACTTTTGTAAACTAAACGTAAACGAGAACAAAAAATAAAAAAATAAATAAAAAAGTTCCAAAATGAAAGTTACTAATAAAAAATTTTAAAAATTATGATCACAGTAAATAACAAAACCAACTGATGCCTAAAAATCTTAGAACAACCAAATTTTAGATTATGGTTGCTACGGTCATCCTAAGATTTTAGAGGATTTTATTATATACAAATATTTGCATCATTCAATAATAATAATGTTCTTAAACTTCAACTATGTAAATACATAACAAATAAAAAAGTGAGCGTGAGTTACAACTACAAAAAATATTAAAAATTTTCAAGATATTCATCTTCTTTTATTGTGGTACGTAGTGATGATGATGGGATAGACCGATTTGTAGTTCGAATAGGATAGCTTACAGGTAGCCCATGTCGTGGTACCGGCGAAATATGTGAAATGTCTTGATTTACTCCCGAATATCCCATTTTTTCGCCAAAATTGCTTAGCACCATTTTAACCACAATTACAATTGCTCCAATGCAAATACAAAGCCCAATTAAAAGGAAAAGCCCAATAATAACTATAGTTTTATGTTGTGAATTTAAGGTCGTTTCATCAAAATCCTTGTCGCCAGTATTTTTCGTTGATGGGGGATTCAAATAATCAATGGTTTCATGACTGCCGTCTTCGAGTTTAACAATTAAATGGTGAGATTCGTTAGGGTGAATCTCAATCGCCGTAACCGTCTAAATTGACAACGTTTAAATTGTTATTAATCAAAAGTATTTTTAAATAAAGCTGAACAAAAAGAGAAGCTAACATTTATACATAATTATCTAAGGGAGATTTGGCGACAAATTTACGATTCCCGTTTTACATACCTGTGAAAACGTTGTAAATGGAGTTTCTGTTGATATGAAGCTTTCATGTCCAGATAAAAAAACATTTTTTCTCAAAATTTTCTGAACTGCACCAAAAATATACAATTTATTTTCTCGAAATTTAAAAGCGACAACGTTCTCATTTGTTAAAAGTATTACAGTTGGATAAATTATTGGAAATATTACATTCCAATAGGCGATATAATATCCTTCTGAATTTTGAAAAATGACTTCAGCATTGTTTTCCAAAAAACGATATTCAATAATCTGAAATGGAAGATTTTATCGATTGAAATTTTAAAAAAAGCAAACGCAAACCTTATCGATGTATTTTTCATTAAAAGTAAAATTAAATGCATGAGATAGTGATGAAAGAGAGATCCACCATTGCTTTAAATTCAGATGATCAACCATCTCCAAATACATTTTCTAGAAATCATTATTATAAAAGATTTTTGGCTACGGTAAAACTAACAAAGCCATTAACATCAGCAAGGTAAAACAAATTAGAGCAGGATTTTCCTGCGTACATTTCCTTGTAATCATTATTTGGATTACAAAATACTGGAGATGAGGAGGGTGGCACATAGCGATCAATCGGAGAGGATGCTAAAAAAATAAATGCCAAACTTTATTTTTTCCTGTGTTTTTTAAACTTACAAACATTTGTTAAACAAAAAAGAAAAGCAAGTAACATTAATCTATGTAGAGCCTGCAACATGGTTATGGCTTGTAGGTAATATTTATTGCAATCGAAAGACGAGTATCAGATTTTTGTGATTATCTTGACAGAAACTTCTAAAACAGAAAGCTCAAAATTATGAAAAGTAAAGTCGCACAATGACTACTTGATTTAGAGAAAGCAGAAAAATAAAATACAGGGCAATTGTTTTGTTAGAAAATTCAGAGAAAATTGATTAATTTCTTGTCAATAAAAATATGCTATCACATTTTAAAAGGCAACACACGCACAGTTAAAGGGATTGCAAAGAAATTTTAGATGGGTATGGAAAAATAGCGGAGGGTAGAATTTCATCATACGAAAAAAAATAAGAAAGTCAGTGAAAGGAAGCCAAGACATAAAAACATGGGCAAAAATTGAAGATATTTAAATTAACGAATCTCACACAATCACTTCCTCAATAATAGCAATATTATATTTTTTGAAAAGAAAAAACTTATTTATTAGAAAAATGCTTTGATAAATTTGAGGAAAAAGAAACTCTGAAACATTCAAAACATCAATGCAGCTTATTTTCGCCAACAGCTTTCTTATCAGCGCAAAAAGTGATGGCGAGAAAGCTTTTTTATTTTGGAAGTTAAAATGCGGAGGGCTAACTTTACTTTATTAGATTAGATTTATTTTTTCTTTAATAATCTTTTTTAATTTTTAGTAGCAACCTTGTCAAGGTAAAGGATCATCACATTATTTTCAGTGAATAAACACTGTGCTTTAAAATAATCAAAATTAATCAAAGCCTTTAGATAAAAAAGAATGATGAAGTTGGACAATGAGGTAAAGACTAAATGTATGTTTACTTTATGAGTTAATGGTCACAAGATTTTTTCGTGAAAAGCAATAACTTTTGTTTATTTTAAATTCTCTACAAAATGATGACAAAATTAATTTATAAATTGAGCCCTTGAAATAAAAATAAAAAGGTTTTAAGAAATAATTTCAATGAGGTATTGAAGATGGCTTTGGGACAAATTGATTATTGATTTGAGAACCATTTTGAATCATACGAACATCTGAAAATAAATTACAAAAATAATAACATAAACTTTAATTAACCTTCCATTTCCCCGCTGCCTGCATTTTGTTGTTGTCGATAACTTCGACTCCAACTTTTTGCTTCATCGCTTTCCATCGACGATAAAGTTTTAACAAAATGTGGTTTGATTTCTTCTAAAATTTCTTGTGGATTTCGATAACGCTTTTCTTGACGTTGTCGAGAAGAAGAATCATGGCCCTTTATTTTATCGGTAATATTTGTAAAGCTTTCTTTGAATTGACGAAACATTATTTTTTTTCACGGTTTTTAGGAAATCTGAAACTATAGTTAGTTATTAAAACATGGAGAGTAAAAAAAGACGCGGAAATGTACAGAAACGTGATAGTGATAACCAATTTATAAAAGTATCATAATTGACAAAATCACGAGGCGTAAAATTTTTTTCACTTTTTATATGCCTCAAAAAACCTAAAAATAATTTGTAAACAAGACAACTAAAATAGAAAATGTGCGTAAACCAGTTATATCAACATCAAAAAATGATCATCATAAAGAAATTGTTACTATCTTTCATTTTTTCCTTTTTTAAACCTTTGATGGTTTTTTAATCAAAATAAATAAATAAATATGAAATTTGAAAATAATTAAAGGCTGTTATTTCGATTTTTAAAGTGCAAAAACAAGTAAGAAAAAAATAGTAAAACAGAAAATTAATTACTCAAACTTATGATGTGATTGTTAATAATATCAAATACTTGAAAGATTTAATATGTTTTTTTATAGCGTTTAGCAGTACAGTTTTTTTTTTATTTTCAATGTATCATACCAAAATCTATCATAATTATTATTACCAAATTTGGTTCATAAAATATGACGAGTATGATGTAAATAAAATTAGAAGAAAAAAAAGAAATTTATTGCAATCATAAAAACATACTATCACAATAAAACTGCAGCTTTAAATTATGAGATACAAATTTAAACTTATAACACTTTTGCTGAATTCGAAATTTTTTTATCCTAACTTTTAACACATTTTCCTTTGCAACATGATTTCTGGTTTTAGTCAATCAGATTTTTTTAAATTAATACGATTTAAATATCTTATTTTAAAAAAAATTTAAATCTTCATATTCAATTATTTAAATTAACCCCAAGAACAAATCGATTGCCTAGTTGCGCAAACTTGTGTTGGCTTTGGTCCTTTCATTGCGTTTCACAAAAAATGGTCAAATGCGCGTCTTTCGGGTGACCTCGGATATTATATCGGGTCATGAAGCAAAAGACTCCTTCAGCGAAACATGAAATCGTCCGTATAATTTTTTATATTTTTCATCATCATCAATTCCTTTCTTTATTGTCAACGCAACTATGTAGCTAGGTTTTTTAGTTAGTTAAAATTCACAACACCTTGTTAATTTTTTTATTGCTTCAATAAAGTACAAAATTAAAAAAAAAATTATTGGAATTAGTTAAGGTGAGATCCCACCATTTTGGACTTGAGTCTTTGTTGTTTGCGATTAATAATATAGTTTCTGTAAATAATATTAAAACCATTGGTACTTTTAAGGATGTCGAATGTAATGGAACAAGCGATTGAAAAGATTGATCAAGTTAAATCCAGGCTTGAAAGAACTTTGGGTGCTTCCATGAAACTTCGCCATTTTATTCAACAAGTTCGACAAGCTAAAACTACTGCGGAAGAACGAGCGGTAGTGGAGAAAGAATCAGCAAATATCCGTGAAGCTTTTCGTGACGAAGAAAATAAATACAAATGTCGAAACATTGCTAAACTTCTTTATATTTATATGCTTGCATATCCAGCCCATGTTGGACAGGTTTGTTACAGAATTTTTAAATAATGAGGAATGGTTTAGAATGCTTCTTTTTAGATGGAATGCATGAAGCTTCTTGGAACAAAGAAATTCACTGATATTAGAATTGGATATTTAGGTGCCATGTTGTTGCTTGATGAACGTTCAGAAGTTCACCTTTTAGTTACTAATTGTTTGAAGGGGTATGTATGTTCATAGCTTTCCACTTTTATTTATGAGAACTCTTTAATTTTAGTCATTTAACAGAAGGTGATCAATTTATATCTGGGATGGCTTTATGTACGCTTGGATCCATTTGTTCTGACAATATGTGTTATGATCTTGTTGGAGAAGTTGAAAATCTTTTAAAAAAATCCAATAACGCTTACACGAAAAAGAAAGCAGCCCTTTGTGCTTTTAGAATGATTCGAAAAGTACCTGATTTAATTGAAAGGTTTTTTGATTGTTCGAAGGCGATTTTAAATGAAAAAGATCATGGAGTTTTAACTGCTGGAATTACTCTTATAACTGAAATGTGTCGTTTAAGTGAAGACGTGAGAACATATTTCAAGAAAATGGTTCCAAATCTTGTAAAAATTTTAAAAAACTTATTAACGAGTGGTCATTCACCTGAACACAATGTTTCTGGTATCTGTGATCCATTCTTGCAGGTATTTTCAAAAAATTGTTGATGCAAAATTTTAAGTTCAAAATTTTTAGATTAAAATTCTAAAACTTTTACGATTCCTCGGTCGTGATGATGCAAAAGCGAGTGAAGAAATGAATGATATTTTAACTCAAGTTTCAACCAATACTGAAATATCTAAAAATGTTGGAAATGCAATTTTATATGAAACTGTTTTAACCATAATGGAAATAAAATCTGAAAGCGGTCTTCGTGTGCTTGCGATTAACACCCTTGGTCGCTTCCTTCTCAATTCAGATAACAATGTTCGTTACATTGCCCTTAATACCCTTCTACGAACAGTAAAAGTTGATTTTAATGCTGTTCAAAGACATATTAAAACTGTAGTGGAATGCCTCAAAGATTCTGATGTTTCCATTCGTCGACGTGCAATGGATCTCTCATTTGCTCTTATGAATAAAGACAATGTTATCCAATTATCAAAGGAAATTCTAACATTTTTGGAAACAGCTGATCCTGAATTTAAAGCAGAATGTTCATCAAAAATGTATATTGCAACTGAAAGATTTTCACACAATCCTAAATGGCATTTGGAAACAATGATAAGCGTGCTTCGACTTGCTGGAAATTATGTTCCTGATGAAGTTGTTTCATCCATGATTCAACTTATTAGTGCTACAGAAGATTTGAGAACTCTTGCTGTAACTGAATTGTACAATGCCATACAAGGCCATGTATCCAATGCTCAACCATTGCTTCAAATTGCATTTTGGTGTATTGGAGAATTTGGTGAAGTTTTAGCTTCAGAATATATTGGTGGTAGTGAAAAGGTATTCAATCAAACATGAGCTTTTATTTTTTTAAACTTTAAATCTTTAGATTTCTGAATCAGATGTAATTGATACATATGAAAGAATTTTAACTCAATGTGTTTTAACTGTTTTAACAAAACAATATGGCATTACTTCGCTTGCAAAACTCGCTGATAGGCTTAAATCCCAAACTAATCAAATTTATGCATTATTTATGAGGCATTTCTCATCTCATATAAATTTAGAATTACAACAGCGTTCACTTGAATATGGAATTATTGTTAAAGCTGAAAGCTTGAAGTAATGTACCAGTTTTCTTTGATGGTTATTGAACTTTCGTAATTTTAGACATGGTTTGCTTGAACGAATGCCACCAATAGCTCTTAATTCTCTTAATGCAGCTGCTGCTCCGATTGCTGAAGATTTAATTGATGTTTTAAATGAAGTTGGTACAACAGGCGCCAAAGCGGCTAATGATAATAAAGAAATTGACCTTTTGGATGGTTTATTCTCGGGTCCATCTGCTCCTTCAGCCATTAATATGCATGAAAGTCCAGTAGATGATATCTTGGATTTGTTTGGTTCAAATAATTCCCAATCTATAGCTTCAGCAGCTAAATCAAAAACTGATGGAAATGGTTTTGAAGATCTTTTTGGTGATTTAAGCTTTGGCGGAGTTTCAAATCAAACAGCTCAATCCCCAAAGGTTAATCCAAATAATGTGGCCAGTAAAGATCCTGATGATATTTTAAGTCAATTCTTTGACTCAAATGCAAAACAATCAAAAAGCTGAAGTACAAATTCAAAACAATTTCAATAATTCCATTATATTTAAAAACTATGTTAATCATCGTAAACTCAGGCTAAATTTTAAATATTTGTAAACACATATTTATAATTTTCTCTTTATTTCTTTTCAATCAAAAAGTTAATTTTTATATTTATCTTTGAGCGTTTTTTTCTCATTGGTTATTGTATTACTTCATTCAAAACAAAAACTGAAAATTTAAAAAATAATGCCTTCATAAATAAAGTTTTTCAAGAATAAGGCTACAAAATGATTTTAAAAAATCTGACCGCCTCATTACGATCTCATTCAAATTGCATATTCACTAAATAATAACGAATAAAACCTTTCTTCAGACATATTTGCATTTATGTACCAAAAAGGTTTTGAATTAAATTACAAGAAAACCAAATCATAATAGATCCAATTCTTATTTCTTTTTCCATAGGTAAAGGCATTGACACTAAAAAATGATACAAAAAATGAAACTTCTTCTAAATTTATATAAAACAAAAATCCAGACAATTTCAAGACAATACATTTTTTCGCAAGATAACAAAAAGGTGATCATTAGAAGAAAAATAATTTAACCATATGCTTTGTTTTTGCAATGTCATATCTCTTTAACCATTTTCCCGCGTTTAATTCACATACACACATATCAGCGATGTTTGTAAAGATAATAGTAATAGTTAGTTTTTATTAAAACACACATTTTTTACATTGAAAATTTAGAAAATGGTGTGATAAATTTGAATGCAACGCATATGAAACAGATATTAAAATGGCCTCATATGAGGAGCGCCATCTCAATAATAAAACAAAGTTACAATTATTTAAAAAAAAGCACAAATAAAATATTAATGACTTCAGAAAACATATTATTTTACAATAACTTTAAGTGCGCCGGCAATAATCACTTAGAGTTTCTTGCTGACTTTATCGGCTGCAGTTTTAACTCCATCTTTGATATTATTCAATAATGAATCAGAATTATCTGAAGTTGTGGTGGCTGCAGCAGTTTGAGAGTTATCCTCTTCGTGTTGATTGGGATCGGTTCGAGGAACAGTTAAACCATGTTGATACATTTCTTGAGTTGGACGAGGTTCACCAGAATTCATTTTTAAAGAATTTCTTACAATAAAAAACAAAATATTAAAACTTTTTAATGCTTTATTGTTCTCTTTTATAATATTTCTTTGACACCATCTTTTAATAAAAATTCAGTAAACAAAAACATATTTCACAACAAAAAATAAAAAGAATCAAGAATTACTAAAACTTTTCAACGTTTTTGGTAATCGATTAGAAACAGGAATGAATTGTCGTTCTTTCACCACTCATACAAAATGAGAAAACATTTATTTATTAGGTAGAAAAAGAAGAAAGTACAAATGTTAAATAAATAGCAAAGACCAAAGTTTCTTTTTTGTCATTCCGGTTTGCAAAGAAAAAATCTCTGTTTTGAATGGGTCATTCAATGATAAGAAAAAGGACATTGGAACAAACATACGTGTGATGAAATGCAAAGAACTTCGAGATCGATGATAGCATTTTTAGGTACATTTTAAAGTTATAAAACAAAACAATAACTAAACTCGCAAATACAACCCTTGCCATCCAAAAGAAATTATTTTAATACAGAATATTTATTGCAAAATAAAACACATATAAGAAATTTCAAAAAATATAACAAGAACTATAGTTAGTAATACTCTTTAACAATGAATACAAAAAATTCCACCAATACCATTCAATCGGTGGCTTTTTTGCCGGAGAGAATTCCATCTTTGTTGAAACGAGTAAGAAGACCACCAGTAACACGATTTGTCAGGAAGAGAATTCGATCAGTGATTGCAGCATCAGCAGGTTCAGAAACTTTCGGAAGACCAAGAAGACGATCAAAGACAACATTAGCGATATCCAAGAAAGAATTTGCATGTTCATTTGCTTTTTCTGCAGGAACTTTAGCCATTTCTTGAGTTTGTTCAATTGCAGAGCGAATAAGATGTTCAACATTTGTTCGAGCAGTTTGAGCAGATTCAAGAGCAGAAGATCCAGCTTGTTTGGTATAAATCAGAGACGAAAGAAAAGCATTGACAGCAGACGTAGTAACTATAACACCCATTTGAGTTGCAACAACAGCTAATCCGACGGAGAGTGCTGCGGTATACGAAGCAACATTGACAGTCTTGTCCATGGCGGATTTAGTAGTATCAATGCCTAAAATGGAAACTTGTTAATAAAAGTAAAAAAAATGATGGGGTGATACAAAGAGGTAGTAACTAGTAAGGTAGTAGTTATGTTACACAACCTCCACAAAAACTATGCAATAACACCAAAAAGGTCACAAAAGCAAAACTCACTTTTGGAATAATATTGAAGGATTCGATCAGTTGCAGGATAACAATAATTGGCATAAACAGGAGCAGCAACATTTGTAAGACTTGATTGAACAGTACTTTCAACTTTATTCAAAGTATTTTCAGCTAACGAACAGCTATGTTTAGCGGTCTCATAACCAGCACGAGCAACTTTAGCAACAGCAAATTCATTAACATAATCATACCATCCTTTCAAGTAATCGAAATGAGCATTAGGTCCATTGTTGATCAATTCAATGCCATCGTCATCATGATGATGTGAAATACCATTTGATTCAAATTCAGATCCCATTTTTGAAATAAATAAAATTTGCAAGAGAAGCAATATGAAAAGTGGTGGTTCTTACTGAAAAAAGCAAAAGAGAATGATTCAATGATAAAAAAAATTTGATTGGACGAGCGATGGCTCTCTTTCTCTCACCCACTCTCGTTTTCGCGAGAAGAAAGTAAGAAAAAGAAAAAAACAATTGAGTAAAGAACGCAAGAGAGAAAAAGATAGGGTGATTTTTTTTGCCCAAAAACAAAGGTCATTTTTGGGTTTTGCAATATTTTTTATTTTGAGGTTCATGGTTCACGTGCAATAATCAATCGCAAAAAGAAAACATTAAAAAATTGTAAACAACGTCGAAAAAAGAGGAGAAAAACAAGCGCAATTTTATCGATGAAACATTAGCCACGTAAAAAATTTAGGTGTCGAATTGAAAGTAACGTAGGTTAAGAAACAATGGATGCTATTACTAAATAATGATAGATTATGAAAACTTAAAATAAATCAATTTTAAGCTTTTACCTAAATTTTATAAAATAGTTTTTAAAGCATAGCGTTGTTTGTCATCACCCTTTTTATCACGTTCAAAAATTCGTTCAGAAAAAAACATTAAAAACCATCCGATTTTACAAGGATTTGGAAGTATGTACATTAGTAATGGATGAAGGTGAAAAGAGTAATGATAAGGAAACCAATGAAATGGTGAAAGTATTTATAAACTCGGATATGACGACGACGTTACAGTATCCAAAATTCCATTAAGAGTTAACAAATTTCCCGATTTAGGATCCGGAAATTACATGTAAATTCACTGGTAAGCTGATGGAAAACCCACATTTATTGGTGGATCTATTTGGAAGTTTACAGTGAAAACCTTAATTTACTTACCGATACCGAAAAAAAAATTCTCAAATCCACCTAATAAAAGCAGCATTCAAACTTTCCACGTGTTTTGGCTTTCTGCGTTCAAAATGTTTAATAATTTTTGATTCAAGTTTTTTTTTCTCATCTTTTTCACTCCAAATCCATTCTTCCAACAATCAAAATATTTTCAGCTATAAATAATGTTTACCAGATTATTACCGCTTTATTTACCATCTGTAGCTGCTGTTACATATCGAAGATTAGGAATATCTGCAGTTTGTTCGGCTAAAAAAAGTACGTTTGATTATTATATTTGATTATGTTATTAATGATCTTTGCATTTTTTTAGTTGTTGAAAAATCTGAAGGAAATGTAACTGTGGTTGAATTAGAAAGTGTGAAAGAACCAGAAAATCCTCAATTCAATGTCGGAAAACATAAATGCGCACTTTGTGCAATACCTGTGAAAATTAAATATAATGATGTTTTGATTTTGGAGCAATTCATGCGTGAAGATGGAACTGTTTTACCCAAGGAACTTACAGGTGAGTATTTACATGTTTATCTTCCTTTGTTGTAACTTTTGCTAAAATATGTAAATGATGTGTTAATATTCAACGTTTACTCATGTGTGTATGTATCAGGCTTGGGCGGGAATCCCGGATCGTGTTCCGGATTCCCGGATTCCGGACCATTTTTTCGAAAATTATTCCCGTCCCGGATTCCCGGATTTTCTGTCCGGAATCCGGAATTAATAAGACTAAAGAGAGGAGTATATATTATCATTCCAGTAACAATTTTCTTTAAAATTTTCATGAATTATCACCAAATCTTTTTGAATATCCGACAAATTATTACTAAAAAAATACTTTTTTCTCAAAAAAATTTAACGCTAAAATTCGCAATTGGTTAAAACGTCATTTTTATAAAAAAAATGCGTCTAATACATTTTGTTCTTTTTTAAAATAGAAAACATTTGGTTTAAAAAAATTAAAAAATGACATAAAAATAGAGTTTTTAACCATTTTATGAATTCCCGGATCATTCCCGGATTCCCGTTCCGTCCCGGACTTTTTTACGGGAATCCCGGATTCCCGGATTCCCGTCCCGGAGTTTTCATTCCCGCCCAAGCCTGGTATGTATGACTTTTCCGTGACTTACTTAACCTAATAATGTGTATGATTCTGTTGCTTATTATCTTCGAACTCGTTGATTTGAGCAGTTATGTCATTATTCTGCTGTGATATTCATTGCGCTTCTTTTACCTATTTTTCGCGTGAACATATGGTATAAATGGCTGTATCTCTTTATTATGTGCTTTGTTAAACTAACATTTGATCTGTTGCAACTAATTTAAAGAAACTTTTTTTTACTTTTAATTCTCTGTTTTTTAGGTTTATGCACAAAGCAACAGCTACGTCTTGAACGATGTGTTATGCAAGCTCATTGGTCTGGTCTTTTCCCTGATCGAACGCTTCCTGATTTTGATCGAGCTGGTTACAAACGTTTCAATCGTTATTGGGATGATGATAAAGATATGTACAGAATCGATATCAAAGTTAAACCTGGTTCATGGTATTATGTTAATCAACATCTTCCACGTGGTGCACTTTTCAAGAACAAGAATGAAACAAATGAAGCATCAACATCGTAGGCCTGCTTTAACTCAATGTAATTTCAATCTGTTATGTTTATTTTGGTTTTTTTTGATTGTTGAATAATGTAGCTATTAGGAATAAATTTTCTTTATTAACATTTTCTTTATAAAATAAAACACCGGAAAAAAAGGGTACATTTTCGAATAACAAGAAAGAAAGTACATAATAACACACGAGTTTTTCAGAAAGTTTTTTTAAACTAAAAGGCACACATTTAATTGATATATTATTGACATATTTAAGAAAAATAAAGGATATATTTTCGATTTTTACCACTCGAGCTACGAAGAAGGTGATTGCTAAAGTAAAAGGGATGCTGCACCAGAGAGACTTGCATGAAATTTTTAAAAGGGAAAAAATTTTGTATTTTCAAAAAAAAGGAGGGATAACCCGCCATAAACATTGTTTATAGACTACATACATAATAAGAAAAAAACTAATACAATAGTTCGTAATTTTTAAGAAAAAAAAAGTATGTACACAACAAAGATTTTGTTTGAAAAAGGCACACAGAAACAAAGAGGAAAAAATAAAGAAATTTTTTTAATAACGAAGATTTTAAAAATAATTTTTGTGTAAAAAAGTTTCTCTATCTTTTCTTATTCACTTTTAATACATATATATTATTTATTTATTGCTGTCATAGCTTTTTAGTATTTTCAGGAACATTAGGTGAAAAGAGATATTCTTTTGTTGTGGATCTTGATGGAGTTGTTCCAATCGTGGAAATAGAATATCCGCCAGTTGAAACAATCACAGTATTATTATGATCATTATATGTAATTTGATGATGGCCATTTAATTCATCATCAATTTGTTGTAAAATTGGATAAATATTATCTGTTTTAGCTAATTTTTCAAGAATGGGTATTAATGCCAATAGCTCTTGATCATTTGGATCATCAAACCATGTACGAATGGGTAAAGCATTTTTAGGATGAAATGCATACGAAGCTGGAGAATTATCTATAATAATAACCTTTCCCACATCTCTTCCCAATCTATCCAAATCTTTAATATAATTTCCATCATAATATACGCATGATTCTCGAAATAATCTTGAACGAAATACTTTTCTTTTATCTAATAAATCTGATACGGGATCAGCATATTTAGCTAAGGAAGCTGTAAATAATACACATTCAAAAAGTGGACCAATTTTTTCCAAAAATTCATCAGCAAATGGTCGCTTTAATACGTACACCTAAAATATGGAAACCAAGTTAGATAGATAATAGAATTAAGGCGATACTTGGTGAACTATATTATCAATTTCCACTGGGATTATGAAATCAGCATTTTTTACTGGTTTAAACGATGAATGCACTAATGTTTCATCAAGATCCACAATCAAACACTTTTTATTTGTATCGGATGATGATGGCCGTGGAAGGAGAGCGGGAGAAGTGGATGGCGGGGATTTTATTCGAATTGAATTTTGATTATAATTTTCTTTGCCTTCAATTGAATCATTTTTCGATGCTTTCCATGTTGTGCCATTTCCATTCAAAGCAGTTCCGTTTTGATTTTCTGGGGTTATTTGAGTTATTATTGATTGAACATTGCTGCTTGATTGTGGGGTTGAATTCTCTGAAATTTAAACAGTTTTTTTCTAATTATACCAAAAAGACAAAGTTTTAGTTGCTTTTGTTAGTAGCACTCGATACTGTTATTTTCGTATTATGAATTTTAAATTTTGTAAAAAATTCTTACCATGCCGATGAGTTTTTCGTATCTCAGCTGAATAGATACAGCAGCAAAGAGAATTAAGAAATTTTACCATTTAATAAAATTTCACAAATTTATATTTTCTTTTCTGTAATTAATTCTTTTCTTCGTTTTTTAAAGCGGCGCAGTTCTTTTTTTGTTTCAAATCACAAGGAGGTGAAATAAAAAATTATAACAAATGAGTTAAAACAAAATATCTGCGGCTGCCTATCTTTCTTTTTATTTTATTTTCTTGATTCACTCTCTTCTTTTGTTCGTGGTTGCTTTTTTTCTTTTTCTTTCCAACAGATGATTGATGATGAGGGAGAGGAAGAGGAAGAATGGTACGTATGACTAACGTGAATACACAAGCAAAAGCACGTTGAAAGTAGAAAAAAAAGTAAAATTTCAGTTAAGCAAATAAGAAAAAAAAAGTTGATTTTTTTTTTGTTGGCAGCAGTCAGTTGAATGGATTGAAAAAAATTGCTTCTGTTAAAACACAATAGCAACAAAAAAGCTTTCTATCTCGCTTGCTTGTTTTAACTAACTATTAAAAGGTAGTATCCAAGGATGCAATTTGAACGGCTGCTTTTCGTTGCTGTTTCTATTACGTCGAAACAATTCCTTTGTCGTCGGTTGTTTTTGTTTTTTGAGCAATAACAATTTGAAAATAAAAAGAAATGACAAATAATGTTTCCGTGATTTTGTATTGTCTTCGTCGTCGTCGTTGTTGTCGGGATGCTTCTAATGTATTTATGTTTTACAAGGATGATGGGGAATATTGAAGCAAGCAAGATTTCATTTAGAATGAAACAAAAATAAGGCAACAAAAAATGTGGGATGAAAGTTTATTTCCAAACCGGAACCAACCAACCACGGGGTCTTGAGAAATGGACAAAAAAGCTCTGAAACAAAAAAAGAGAGTTACATGAGATCGAATTTCCATTATTTTTTTTGTTCTCCAACGCGGAATATTAGAAACATCGCGCTCGATAATAAATAAATAAATAAGTAAAAAATGCCTGGGAATTTGCCAAAAACAAGCTTTGAATAATTCATAAATGAATATAAAGTTATTGTTCGGAAATCCAAAAAAGATCCGTAAAATGTGATAACTTATTTTTTTATTGATCAAAGCCTTCTTTTTCCAAATATTCCCATTTCAGAATCATCCTTTTTCGATTCAAACAAAAAAACCACGCAAAATAAATTTCATAAACAGAAAATTAATTTTTTTAATCAAAAAAAAGAAAAAAAACTTTATTTTATGGGAATTTGAGAGAGAAAAAAAATGGCTGTTACTGATGCATTTAAAAAAGAAAATTGAGTACACAAATCTGCTTGTTTATTTTGAAAATAAATACTTATCTCCAACAATGAATCTATGAAACAACAACACAAAAAAAAAACGGGAGCGAAAAATAAAGTGAAAGAGAAGACGGCAAACGTTAAAAAGCGAAAATTTATTTTATTGTACAAAAAAATAAAATAAATAAATTTAATAAAAGCAAGAAAAAATGCATTAATTTTTTTTATAAATCTTTACAGAAGACTTTGAACTTTGTGTGTTTATACTATATTATTGGATTTAATTACGAAAATGAGTGAGGATAATTTTATTAGGAATACTAAATGGATTAGTTTTAAAGAAGTATTATTGTAAATTAGTTTCCAAAAAAAAAAGAAAAAGTTAAGAGAAAATGAAATCACGAGTTAAACATGAATAAGTTTTTTTGGGTGATCAATAAAGCAACGATGCTCACGTTTGATAAAAAAAAAACCTTTTATCAGTGGTCAGAATAAAAGAAGAAGAAAATGGAGAAGAGAAAATAAAAATGAAGAATACGTTTGAAAGTGTAAACATTGAAAAAAAATAAAAATGACAAAATTCTCAAAAAAATTTTTTTTAATGATAAATGAAAAAGAAAAAATAGGAAAATGAAAAACAAAACAACCATAAAAAGTAGACAAAATTATTTTGAAAGTAAATAACTAACACAACACGCTTTTTTATTTCTTCCCATCTACTTTATTTTTTTTGATCGAAAAAGATCAATGTTTGATCACAAACAAACAAAAAAGGATTGTCAGCGGAAAAAAGTTATTTCAAAAAAAAGGAAGCATACGCATATTACATACATCATATGTGTAAAGAAAATCATCATAAACCTCAAAAACCATTTTGGTGTAAAAATAATGTAACAACAAAAAAAGGTGTGAATTAGAAACAAATCTCCATTTCTCTCTCTCTCTCGCTTTCTTTCTTTCCAAAGTCGTAGCCGCAAAAGCAGCAGCAAAGAACTGAAGGCAGGAGAACGAAAAAAGAAAAGAAAAAAACAAAATATAGCGAAAACACTAATTTTTTATGCATAAAGAAAAAAACAAAAAACAGGTGGTTTCGTTGCCATCCTCCTTCACCCTATTTAACGTTGGTTTCTGGGCTTTTTGTTGTTGTTGGTTTTGCTTGTTTAAAAAACGGATATTTTTCCATCTCATTATGTGTTTGTTTATTACCTTTAAATCCCTCTTCTTGTCATCATGAAAACAATGAAAAGAAGAATGCAGTCAGACGAATAAATTTTTACCGAAGAACGTTAGTTTTGTTTCAAAGTAAAGCTTTTTTTTATTAAAGAAACCGGTGCAACACTCTATTGGCACAAAAAAGTAGGCAAGCCTGGCACAATTATGCTTTTAAAAATGTTTTTTGTTAGTAGTCGAAGAACGGCACATAACAACAAAAAAAAAGAAAAGAAAAAGGAGGGTGAAAAAAAGAGTGAGTGAAAAACCTATTGTTTGACATATTCTCTCCACTCCTATAAGTAAAAAAAAATATAAGTAAGCAAAAAAATAAAAAGGAATAAGAAAAATAACGTAAAACGCCGCAACAAAAACCTAAAATAAAAAAAATATGAAAATTGAGGAGTGCATTATTTTTTTTTCCTTCTCGTTTTGCTATGTTTTGTTAGTTATGTGTTGTTGTCTCTCATCATGAAAAGAAGCAAGCAAAAAAATAAAATAATAATAGCAAAAAAAATTCAAAGAATAAAAAGAGTTTTGATATTTTATTTTTTGTTTGAAAGAAGCGGAAACATCCGAAGATAATGTGTTGATGAAAATAATATGCAAGACGGATGGATTTAATAGAGCTGAAATTTTGTGAAGAAAAAAAGTTTTAAAAGCACTAAAATGAAAAAACTTTTTTTGCAAAATTTTTTAGCCTTTTATAAAAGTACTTACATGGAAACCAACCGTCAAAGATAATTTTTTGTTATAGTCATTATTACTAATTTTTATTATACTTCTAGTTAGAAACCTTTGACTTTTATTTTAACCCATTTCACTTCAAGTGGCCTAAATTTTTTAAGTCGCAAAAGAAACAGCAGTTTTTTCTTCACATTCAAAGCTTAAAATGAATTTTCTAACGTTCAAATAACAATAAAAAAAATCAACCAAAAAGAAAAAAAAACAAAACAACTGCTGGTTAAAAGAATAAAAAAAGTGGCAAAAAAAAGTTTTAGTTGTTAGCTGCTGCATTGATTGCATGAAAGCCACGCTTAAAATAATAATAATCAAAGGACGGATAAGAAAGAGATAGAGAGTGAGAAAGGACGCGACTGTTTTTGCATCAATGGAAAATAGATATCATCCCTCCTTATTCTTGATTTGATGATGAGATGTGGGTTAAATGCTTCATTTTTTGTGTGTGCGTGTTAAAAAAAAGGTTTTTTCTAATAAATCTTAAATGACGCAGCATTCCTTGAAGCATTTGTTATTGCGAAGAAAGAAGAACAAAAAATATTTTGTGGGCTCATCGATGATGATGATTGTTGGAAAAAAAAGAACAAAAAAGCATCAAATAACATTTTCATAAAAAAGTAGTCATTATTAAAAAATAATTTAGGGCAATCAAATAAAAATCAATTTGCAACTTGGAAATTTTTTTATTACCTAATAATGTCTCATTTTGAAGAGAATAATAAAAAGTCCTACTACTTTCGCTGATTTTTTGATTACTTCTATCAAATCATGACCATAGCAAATTATAATTTCTTCATCCCCAATAAAAAAAATAAAAAAGAGTAACAAATTGTTTCAACAAAATGCATGCGTTCGAAAAAGGGATTACTATTACACAAATCTCCTAAAGGCATTTAACTATTTTTTTCTTTCTTTGAAACAAGTTTTGGTTAATCTCTTCTTCATTTTTTCGTTCTTCTTACATTCTTGTTTCTTTTAATTTTTTTTATTTCAATCAAATAAAAAAGAAAAGAGTTAATCCGTTAAAAATGACAAACAAAAAAATCACCCAATCATTCGTATTTTTTCTTATCATTGAAACATCACATATTTAATAATAATAAAAAAATTAATAGATCAGAGACAGAAAAAAAAAGAAAAAATAGTTTCCATTTTGCATGCATTTTTAACAACGAAAATAATTTTTTTCAATCAATCAATCCAAAATCAATTTTAAAAGCAAGCAAGCCCATGCGACATTCAAAGGAAAAGAAAATAAATAGTTTTTTTGCTTCGATGAAGAAAAAAAACGTAGCGCAAAGAAACGTTTTCACGCTTTCTACAATGCACTATTTTTTAAATGGTTTTATTTCCGTTAAAAAATATGCAATTAAAACAACAGTAAAAGAAGAATTAAAGTTGAAAGTAAAAAAGCGATAAAGCGAATAGAAGAAACAGTATTGATGACCACGAGAAGAAAATGATAATAATCAAAATAGGTTAAAAAATACCTAAAATAATATTAATTAATCTTATCTTTAGATAAATGTAAGTTTAATAGCGGACTAAAAAAAAACGAGAAACCCCTTCAAAAATTATAAATCCAACGAGAAAATACAAAATTACATCATAATTTTATTTTTTTTTCGGGTGTTAAACCATAAAAACAAAGTCCTGTATTAAGGAATATTTTGCAGGTCTCCAAAATAAGCTTCTAAATAATCGCTCTTGTTCTCTATTTTTGTGCGTTAATCTGAAGGTTTTTTTTCTTAAAAAGGTAAGCAAAAGAAACAAAACAAAAAAACAATTTAAAATTAGTCATTCACAAAAAAGAAGGCTACAAAAGCTTTTTAAAAAAATGAACTCATAACAAAGCAAACCAAAACGATTACATAATAATAAATTATTTTTTTAAGTTTAAAAAATTATTTCCTTCTTTTTTTAAATGAAAAGAATTATTAAAAATTTATGGGCGTAAAAAGTTCTTTTATATTTAATAACTCAAACACACACCCAGACACAAAAGGCATGCAACATTTTTTATTGATGTATGTGGTTGGTGGTGTTGCGAACAACCAACAAGCAATAACAACTGGTTTACGATTTGCTGAATCAACAAAAACTTTATTTAAGTGAAGGTTTCTTTAGAAGCAACGAGTTTCCTTTTGTGGTGAAAAAATGAGAGATAAAAGAAAAAAGAAGAGAAATGTGTAATATTGAAAAGACTCCGGAAAAGATGAGTATCGTTTTTTCTTGTTAATAAAAGAAAAAAGAATGGAAGATTACAATTAAAATATAATATGTGAGTAAATAACAAAAATGTGTAGTATCAAATAAAAGTATCAGGTTATGCAAGAATGATATGCAATCTTTTCCTATGTATAAAGAAGATTGCGGTATTCTCAACTAATTTGTTTAAGCAATAGGGCACTTGAGAAACTCACTTACTATCAATAAATTTCCACGTTTACTTTAAAAAAAAGTAAAAATCAAGGAGAAAAAAACTATGAAATCACCAAAAAAAAGTTTGCTCCAAATAAAATCAATCAATCAACTTTGTTTAAAAAAAAACGGGAAAACTTTTGTCTTGGAGGCAAATAAAAAAAACGGACAAACGAAGGATGAAAAAAGTTAGTTAGTTAGTTAGTTATTTAATCCATGGCTCACTTGAAGAAGAAAAAAAGAAATGAAGCAAGCATCAAGTTTTAAAAAGCAATCAAACCAAGCAACAAACATTTGTCGTCGCACTTTAAGTTTTTTTCGACGCTTTTTTTTTCCTCGCTATCTCTCTTCAATGCTCGTGGCTATGATCTTTCTTGACTCACAAGAGAAGAAGAAAAAATCAACGCAACAAAAATGTGCTGTAAAAAAAATGAAAAAAAAAATGCGTGTGTGCGCGTTCATTCTCTCACATCATCATCAAAAACAAAACAAACAAAAAATGTTGGTTGGCTCAAAAAAAAAAGGAATCAAAGAAAAATAAATAAACTTTAAAATTTGACATTGAAAAATTCTATATTTTGCGCATCATCATTCTTGTCACATGATGATTGTTTTTGTGATGAACGAACAAAACAATCCAAATTTGGTTTTAATCTCTTCGATATTATATATGGATTTAAATTTATTATGATCCATTTATTGCTATTTTTTGAATAATGGATTTTTAGGAAATCCTTCCAAAGGTGAAAAAGGATACAATGAAATCGAGGAATCCATGAATTTGGATTAATTTAATTTAATTTTGATTCTTTAAATGTTTCTCATACTCATCAACAGAAAATTCAAGAGTAAAAAGATGTATTTCCAAAACCCAACTAAATCATTCAAATAAAAATAAAATTCACTGAAGCTTTGATGACAGCTTTTTAAAAGACATGAAACCGAAACCCGGAATCGAAGCAAAAAACATAGGATTTTTAAAAGTTGAAAAGATCCAATTTTCTCTTTGGAAACTGAAAGGAGAGCTCATGGACTTGATGGAAGAAATAAGATGAAAGATATAAGATTCAGACACTTTTGCGGAAATGCAAACTTTGACTCAAGAAATTAAATATCGAAGGAAAGGAAGAAGGAAGGAGGAAACACCTGACAAAAAAATGACTTGAAAATTGCGGGATAAATACGAAGAAACGAAAAAACAAAAACTAGTTGGAAGAGAGAAAAAAAGTTAATGTGAAGAAAAAAAATTAAAGCGTCTGAGATTTTGATACACCAAGACATGATTGAAATTGAAAGATTAAATAAACGAATGACTGGCTTCCTTTTTTCCGTTCACCATGTCGATACAAATAAATTGAAAAGTTTTTTCCATTAACCATGTCTAAATATTATTTATTAATTAAGGCGTCGATCAAGGCGAGAAAGAGAAAATGAAAGCAGAAGCAAAAAAGACAAATTTTTCATTCAAAATTTGGTTTGAATTTAACCGAAATAAGACACTATGATAAAGAGCTCTTATTAAAAGAACCATTAAACTGAAGTTTCATTATAAAAAAGTTATTTTAGTAATATTTTTATTCTATTTGATGGTTTATTTTTCTTACTCTATTTTTACAATAACAAAAAAATGAAAACATTCAAATACAAAGAACATAATCAAAAACAACTCCACCTTGGAAAAATTTGGTAATCTTTTGTGCGTTTTTGCCAGTCGATGACTTACATAAGAAATAAGAAAAAGGTTCAAACAAATAAAAAATGAACAATCAAAACGTAGGTAGAGTTAGTTTTTGTAAAAAATAATAACACAAAAAATTGTTGTTTTTGTTATTTAGGAAACAAACGCCTATGATGAAACGAGGACATGTAATTCAGAAAAAAGTGCTCAAGGGAATAGTTTTTTTTTCTTCAGATCATTGTAACTCCTATAGAAAATAATTGGTAATTAGCGGGTGAAGCCAAATCCAATCAAAACTGCGTGGGAGATGCTCAAACTAAACAAATTTTTTAGTTTGTTTGATGCAGCAAAAAAAAAAATGAAGAAAAGAAAAAAACTTTCAGGTGCTGATCGATCTCTGTCAAAGGAAAAAATTGCGACACCTTTATTTTTCGTTTTTCAATATTTTGAAAACTAAATAAGCCTAAAAAAAGTTTGTCCGTCATTTTATTTTAGCCTAAGAAAAATAATGTTTGAAGGAAGCAGCCAAAAAAAAGTCAGTCATGAAATCAAATAAATAGTGAGCAGCGCATTCATTTTTTTTTTCTTGCACGCTTTTTTATGTCTTCAGTTACCATCCAGTTGTTGACTGTCTAACTTATTTCTACCGGGGGAGAAGAAAAAACGCAACCGCGATCAAAGGAAAATAAACAGGAAAAGAAATCAGCATCAACACAGCGAGAAAACCCCAAAAAATTGAAGAAGAAAAAAAGACTTTGGAACAGTTTAGAATTTTTGGTTTAAAAATCAAAAATTCACGAGAATAAAAAAAACAAATGATTGAATTTCTTCGGTTTTTTTATATGAAATCAGATACTTTGATTTTTAGAATAAACAAACCATTGAGAGAAAGTGATATGGAATTGTTAACGTCGCCTTTATTAGAATGTTTGGGAGTGATACTCGACTCCATACTTAAATTAAATATTACAAAATGGAAAACAAAACATTTACTAACCCACGAAGTAATAATATTTATGGTTAGTAATTTACTTTAAAATTAATTATAAAATTTAAATTACAAGGTTTGCTATAGCAAAGTTTGTCATCGATGAAAAAATAAAAATACAAGTATGTAAAATCAAGACACAAAAAAATTAAATTATGGGAATATTTTTGTACTTTAAAAGCCTCAATTCTTTATCTTAAAATAGAAAGAAAAATTTATATTTTATTAAAAATAATGCTAAAAAGGATTATCAAACACAAAAAATTTGAAAGGAGTAAACAGCTTTTTTTAAAGCTTTTATTAAATTAGGTAAAAATTAAGATATTTAATATAAAAGTTTTTATCTATAAAAAATATAATAATGCAAAAATAAATATATGAGTCACACGTTGTTATTATTTAAATATTGCTAAGGTTACTTATTCTTCTTCGGTTGTCAACACAAAAAATGCAAGCAAACACACGCGCAAAGTAAGTGGTTGAGCCAAAAATGCAACAAGCTTCTTTCCTGCGCAGTAAAAAAAGGAAAGAAGAAGGCGCATAAAATGAAAGACGAAGCTTAAAAAAGGAGAGAAGTAATGCCTTTTTTATATAAAAACAAAATTTTTTACTAAAAGAGGTAACATCATGGATGAAAGAGTCGTCGTCTCCTTTTTGCTTCATAGCTTTTGCATTCCTTTCTTTCTTTCATCGCCATCGTCACCGTCTCCTTCTTTCTTCTTCTTCTTTATTCGAGACTTCTCGCATTTCCTTTTTTTGAGCTTTTAGTATTTTTAAAGGCACTGCTGAGTACCAACCAAATAGTGCTCTTTTACTTTATTTTTGTGTTATTTGTTAGTGGAAAAAAGATTAGAGGTCCACCACGTTAACGACAACAATTGGGTGAAAAATCAAAGCATGAGTGGTCGACCAAAAAGAGTAAGGAATTTACAAAGAATCAGATGAAACTCGACGATCAATTAAGTCTTTCATTTTCCTTCATAATTAAAAAATGATAAATAAAATTTAATACCCCAAATGTAAGGATAACTTTATTGGTCCAAACGCATAGAACAAAAGAATTTTGAACAACCGTAACGAAGACCCAAACTATACATGCTCACTTTTATAGTACATACGATGCTTGGAATAGTGATACAATGGACAAAATTATGTAGTAGAAAATTATATTTGAAACTTCTCCATATCTGAACGATAACGTTTAAAGAGTTATTCTAAAAGCTTGAGCATTATCGCTAAATTATGCAGTTTGTAAATTCCCTATAAAACAATCAAACGTTTGACTCAACATTAAATAATCTTCCTACCACTTTTTGAAAGGATTGAGCAAACGAAAAAATGTTAACGGCTAACTTTAATAAACGAAGGCAATCAACAAAAAAGAGAACTATGAAGTAAAATATTTTTAAGCCAATATTTTTTAAACATAACCAAAACTTTCATTGGTTGTTGTTTATTAAACAAGAAGCTTTTTTTTCTATAAAAGTCAAAAAAATAAAGAAGAAAATATAATGAAAGTCGGCAGGCAAACTTCATGCAATGACAGATGGCAAAAAATTTCTTTTCATTCATAACTTCCTCCTTTGAAAGTCATAAAAGCATTTCAAGCATCTTTGCCTTGAGGAGAAACCAGTGATGAATTATAAATTTAGATCCACCAAACTTTATAAAAGCTTTTCAACACAAGTGCTTTTAATAAAAAAATACCGTATTGAAAAAAGTTTTTTGCTATTGAATGTTCAAAGCTATTTCAGTAAAACATTTTTGATGTCAAGGAATTACACATGATTAATTATTATTCAACAAGATTTATTTGAATAGACAAAAAACAATAACAAAATCAGTCATCGAAATTATTTACTTCTTGGAAACAGAGTGCTTGGAGACGGAGTGTTTTTCAGAAACGGAGGATGATGAATGACGACGAGCAACCTTAGCATCTTTTTGTTCCTGAAAAAAATCATGATGTCAAAAATAGTTATATGAATAACAAAGTAATACCTTTTGATATTGAGTAAGAATTTTTTGATAGTTGGCAGCTTCTTCGCGACATTTTACACGACGTTGAAGCTTTTCTGAGATGCGCCTGCGTTTACGTTGAAGACGTTGGGGAGTGACCAAACGTTGAATTTTAGGTGTAACAACACGTTGCTTGATTTTCTTGCCATCTTTTTCATGTTCAGAGTAAGTTCGACGAATAACATAGTCACGAACATCATCAGTCTTGTTTAAGTTGAACAAACGACGAATACGAGTGGCACGCTTTGGTCCAAGACGACGGGGAACTTGAGAATCAGTAAGACCTTCAATTTCTTGTTCACCTAAAGAATGAAAGGAATATATGGCTTTAATAACCTTATAAGATAAGATCACCTTTTTTGACAACAGTAAGGGAAAGGGCAGACAAGTTAGCATCAACGATGCATCCACGAACAGATTTACGTTTGCGTTCACCTGCTCTACGTGGACGATAGCAAGAATGGCCTTTCGAGAGAAGAAGGCGAACGCGACCGTTGGTAAGAACACCTTGTTTCATGGGGAAACCTTGCTTATCATTACCACCAGTAATACGAAGGATATATCCTTTCCATTCATCTCCGAGAGCATCGGCTTCAACTTCTTGTGCCATACGTTTTTCAAAGAAGATGCGAAGGCGTTTTTCTTCTTCAACTTCAAGGGTCTTTTGACATCCCGTAGCGGGATAAGCAATATTCAACTTCATGTTGGATGATCTGCCTAATAACCCCTAGAATGATATGATCAATGTCAAATAAGGATAAAACTATTTATCAAAACAAAAATCACGTAGAAATGGTTTTAAAATGTTGGAGAAAGATGTTGATATCGAATATTATAGCATTAGAAAGTAAAAAAGGGTAAAAAATTTGAAGTTATAAAGGCTGTAAAGTAAGAAAAAAAGTACATTTGGTTAAAAAAAATGCATAAGAAAAGCAAACGAGGAATGGGTGCATCGCATACATACGATAGTCCCTGATTCTCGCTGGGAACTAAACAAGCTTGAACGATGGGGAAATTGCCAGTTGCGAAAAAAAGAGAGAAGTTTTTTTTTTCAACAAATAATATTCCATTTTTTTCCAATAATAATAATAATAAATCGTTAAATTCATAAAAGACCTTTATTTTCAATTTTTTAAATAATTTTTTGTTATTAAGCTAGGTATTCTTACGGAGAACTTCTCGCTGGATCGTTGCTTTATTTTTTTTTTCATTGTATATTTTTTTATAAAATTTAATTTTTCAAATACGTCAAATTTCATTTTCGCAGGATCTAATATATTCTATAAATCGAAGATTTTATTGTATTCTAGCATTTTAACTAAATTCATACGAAAAAATGAAAAAGAGTTTTTAGCAAACTCTGAAATAAAAAATGCTTGCGATCTTTATTTTCATAGTGGATTATGTCATTTACCTTTGATCTTTCTTCTAAAGCTCTAACCAGTATCTCTTCTGCAAGTTCATATAAACTTTTAGCTTTATGAAAGAATTCTGAAATCACATTGTTTTATCATTTTTCTTGTCTCAATTTCGATAACCACGATTACAACAAATTCAAAATTTTTTATTTAATCATCGACGCTCATTCCTTTACAAATATTAGTCCTAAGTCATTTATTTTTATCTCTAAAATTTTAATCAATCTTTCACCTTTTTTTTTATCTTAAAACCCTACTATTTCACGAGAATATTGAAAATTTCTTTCTTTTATTTCATCTGTTTGAGTCCAGCTTTAAACTTTTATGGATCTCGTAGTACTTTTATCCATTCCCATATTTTTATCTTCTTATTCGAGATCCAACATCAAATCCACATTTTAGTTTGGTGTAATAACTTCTTTTCTCTTTTTAGATTTACGAAGTTCTAAAAAAATCTCGTGAAAATTTTATTTCATTTAGGGGATGTGTTGTTACTGATCTCAATATTATACAGAATATGTCATTTACTTTTCCTTGGGAATATGATTTTCCACCATTTTTTACGTAAGTTTTAAGAAGACTTGTTTAGTCATAAATCAATCAATCTTTAACTTGTTTATATTGTAGTATCCAACCAAATGCGACAACTCGTGAAAAGCAACTTGAAGCTTGGGCTCAACTTGTACTTCATTATTGTCAATCCAATAATATTTATACCGCAGATATAACTCAATTAGCTGAATCCGAACTTTTTAATAATCGAACGCTTAACCGTAAATTTATTACTTTTAACATTTTTGTTGTGGTAGTTAAATTAGTTTTTTGTTTGTTTTAGGCCGATTAGATTATAATGGAATTGTAACGGTTCTTGATTTTTTGGAATCTAAAAATTGTGTTGAATGGGTTGATCGACAAAAAAGACAATGCCATATTCATTGGCAAAGCCCTGAACAATGGGCTGAAGTTATTCATTCTTGGGCAAGATCCAATGGTTTTCTCAATAGTGTTGTAACTCTTGAAGATCTTATCGATGGCGATGATACAGCTCAAGAAGGTAAAAAAAAATCTTCATTTTTAAGGCTCCAATAATAACAACAAACATTCATACTTTTTAGCTTTTCATGGAATTAATCGTCGAACTTTAATTAAAGCTTTAGAAGCTTTACAAAAGAAAGGACTCGCAGCTATTATTGAACATGATGGAGCTGTTGCCGGTGTTAAATTTGCTTAATTTTTGTCACACATAATTGCCATTTGTGCCCATTGTTGATGATGCTACAGCCGAATCTAGTCTCTTAATATTTACTCCCAAAGCTAAAGTAATTTTCCCAAAAAAAGCTGCGTCATAAATTCTTTAAATATTATTATGACGTCGGGAATTTTCATAGTTTGTACATGTATTATTATTTTGTGTTGGTTTTAAATAAAGCAAGTGCTATTTTAACTATTGTTTATAAAAAAACAACAAACTTACATAATTAAAAAAATTTATCCATCGCAAATGAATGAATCCTCTTATTTAATTTTTTTTGTCGTTGCAAAAATGTTCTTACGTAAAATTAATTGCAATATTGTTTTTTTATGAAATTGTAAAAAATTCAAGGCAATTCGTATCGAGTTGAAGCAATTACTAATTAAAATATTATTAATTTGAGAAGATGGTTGAAAATGTTGAAGGAGGTTGAAGAAGTTAATACATAAGCTTTACATGCTATAAATTTTGAAGAAACAAAAGCCTTAAATAATAAAACTTCTAAAGAAAAAGCTATATTTAAAAGAGTTCAGAAAGATTTGTTTGAGTACATCATCTTCGCGAAATTTTTAATCGAAGACTTACTTTTGCTGCATTTTCTGTAATTTGGAGATTTGAAATATTTATTTATTTTTAAAGCGGAATGTTATTTATGAACCTTTCCCCATATTTGTTATTCGAGTCTGATCTTATAAAAGAGAATTTCTTCTTTAATGATTCATATTTGTAAAAGCAAAATATGGAAGATAATGTTGTTTGCTTGAAAAATCTTTAACATCAAATGAACAGTTTGCTTTGGCTAAAGATCCTTTATGCATCTCACAAATGAGCGGCAGCATTTTTTTCTTCTTAGATCCATTTTTTTCATATGAACTTCCATTTTTCTTTGCGTTTAGAAAATCATGATGTCAACAGATTTTAGCAATTATAAAAATAAAAAATTATTAGCTATGTCATCAACACTTTCTTCATCGGCTGAAGAGCGCTTGGAACGTAAGTTTTGTCGTTTAAATTGCATTTTGAATAAAATATTATTTTTAGGCGCTTCATTTATTCATTATCGAGAACACATCGAAGAAGGTGATACCGTTATTATTTATATTGATCCTAAAAATATTAAATCCATTGCTGTTCAACGAGGAAAAACTATTAGTATGAAGAATGGTGCACTGAGACACGAATTTTTAATTGGTAAGCGGTAAGAGTTTCTTTTTTCAACTGATAAATAAAACATACATTTATATTAAGATATGGTTCTCGTGTTTCTGCTACTGCTGGTCATATTTTTGCTCTTCGTCCAAATCCTTCGTTATGGTCCAAAGCTTTAGTTCGTCATACTCAAATTCTTTATGCTCATGATATTGCAACTATCATTCATCTCCTTGATATTAAACCTGGTTCGGTAATATGTGAATCTGGCACTGGGAGTGGTTCGCTAACCCACGCGCTAGCTGTAGCTGTTGGTCATAATGGCCATGTTTATACTCATGACATTGTTGAAGAAAGAGTGAAATCTGCTGAAAAATGTCTTCAAGAACATGGTCTCGGTGTTCATTCAACTGTTGATTGTCGTAATGTTTGTGAAGAGCCTTTCTTTGTATCAAATTCTTGTGATGGAGTATTTTTGGATCTTCCTGAACCATGGAAAGCTATCAAACATGCGAAAGATGCAATAAGTCGCAACCGAGGAGGCCGATTAGTTAATTTTTCACCATGTATCGAACAAACATTACGGGTTGCTGAAGAACTTGAAAGAAATGATTTTCAGTTTATTGAAACTTTTGAATTGGTTCCTAAAACTTTAAAGGTATGTGTATCCATCAAAAAGTTTAACATAAAAATATTTTTTAGATTGTAACAAGAAAACAAAGAACATTTGAATCTTTTGCTGATGAATCGTTATTTAAGAAATCAAAAGTAGATAAAGGTGAATCAATCGAAGAGCATGAAGAGAATGGAGCTGCTGAAGATTCTAACAAAGGGAAAATCAAAGTATTCACCAAAAAAGCTCTCGTTCCATTTCCAACAGTTCAACCTACTCATTCCGGTTATTTAACATCTGCAACATTATTGCCATATTAATCCTTGTTGTTTACATTTTTGTTCATTTTTTTGTTGTTCTAAGTTATAATAAACTAGAGATAAAGCCGAACTTCGGTCCTCAATCAAATTTTTGTACACATTTTTTTGTTTATAATGTTTAACTCATAGTTACTGTTTTATAATAAGATCCTCCTCCTTCCTGTGATTAAAATGCTTCGATAAATCCTCGTTCCAGCATTTCCTTGCATTACAGCTTTTTAGTTTCTCACATCCTTCCCCAAATATTTGAGATACCTCAAAGACAACCGTCGCCCTTATAATCGTTTAATTTTTTATGTAATAAAAAAAGTTAAAGTTCATTCATCCCAAAGATGCTTCAAAGAAAAAGCTCATCACGCAAGTTTCTCAACGCAATTGCAAAAGATTATCTTTGCTGAGATCGTCAATAAATATCTTTTCCAATAAGATTAGGGATGGGCAAGAGCTTCAAAAACGTTAGTGTTCCCCGCCTTTTTTTTCGTCCATCTCTTTTTTTTCAAGCGGGTGACGGTAGAATTTTTTTGTTAGTTTTATTATTTATTTTCCTCATGACTATAATATGTAATTTTTAACGCTGATTTTAAATATGTAGCTGTAAAATAAGTTGTTGCTTCAAAGTTGCAAAATATATACATTTTTGGCTCGTTTTCCCATATTCCGTCTTATTCCGTCAAGGTGCTTATACCATCGGATAGAGAATTTAATTTTACATATATAGAAAAAATTACAACTTCCCGAAACTTCCCGATCCCATTCATTTTAAAGAAAAACCAATATACTAACGTAAAAATTCCTGAAAAAATGCTTTTTTGATATTAAAAAACTAGTGGCATTCTGCGTCAAAAGGGAAAAGCGCCTTTGATGAAGTGATGCAAAAGTGTCACCTGGACGAAAAAAATTTGATTTTTAGAAATTACAATCGCGTTTTTCATATACATTTTAATTGGCTTTCATTTTTTCGTTAATACAAAAGTTATTTCAAATGAGCTAACGTATCTTTTGAGATAGAAACCAAAAAATTCTGTCGATTTTGAAAAAAACGCTGCCCATCCCTAAATAAGATCTCTAAATGTTTAAAGCACCTCCAAATCAAAAACTATCATCACCGCTATGTGTGTTTCCATACAACGCAAATTAAATCTTCATTCTCTGAATGTTTCTTCATGTTTATCCGAATTTCATTGCTTTCTTTTTCTTTCAATTTTGTTTGTGAAAGCTGAAAAAAACAAATTTGCATAGAGGCCCAGATGAAAATTGAGAAGATGGATATGGCAAAGAAAACGATTAGTGTTAGGATGCATAAAGTTTATAATCATTTTACCCGTTTAAAATAAAATCAACAAATAAAAATAAACATAGTAAAGAAAAACAGTAAAATCAAGAAACAGAAGTTGCTTGAGCTGACGAAGAAGATATGGTTTCCATTTTTACAAATTTTTCCATATCATAAATAATTCTAACGATTAGGGAACAGCTCGGACATGTGGCAACATCTTCGCCCATTTCAAGCATTTCTCTACATAAATTTTTAAGGATTACAAACATGGTCGATATATATAAAATCTGTAACTTACAAACTAATTTCAAATCGATCACCACAGGGACAAGGAAAATGATAAAGTTGATTTTCTTCATCAAATTCAAAATCTTCTATTTCAACTTCATCGTGAAAAACAGACATCTTAAACAAATAAATAAATGCTATTGTTGCACAATTATAAAAGCAATTTAAAGCTTTGAAGTCATCGAAAAAATTTAGAAATTTTTTTGTTGAAATTTTTAAAAAAAATTATCTCGACACGAATCAAGCCCCATCCAAGAAAGGCGCCAAACGAATGAGAACAAGAAAATGGGAGAACATGAAACTTTCATTTCAAAGTTAGATTTATTTTAACAAAAAGTTTTATTTGATTTTATTATTTTTCTTCTGATTTGATCTAGCCAAAGCTGTGCTTACGGCCTTTAACATTTTACAGTTTTATTTCCCCCAAATTAGTTCCCACGAGTGATTTCAGATGAAGATTTTATCCTTTCTTTTAATTCGCATCTTTGCTTTTACTTTTATTACGCGTTTTCGTTTATAACATTTTTAATGATTGACTCTTTTTAGCTATGACTCTAACACGAGAGTGTCCAACTACTCCTCGTAGATCTGCGCGTATTGCAGCAAAATCCACTGATGTTCCTGTAACACCTCAAAAATCTCCTTCACGAGCTTCTCAATCGCCAAGGAAACGTTCAAACAAGGCATCGACTCCATCAAAGCTAACTCAACCAGCTCCTGAAATTTTTGTTGAAGAACCCATTGCTACTCCGTCACCGAAGCAAAATCCTGTGAAAAGAATTCTTCTTCAGAATGCTAATGAATCATCAGATGATACCGATGTCGTTCAGAAAATTCCTACTTCAGCCAAGTCTACTTCATCATTGAAGAAATCTCAAAGCGTGATTGAATTATCATCTGATTCTGATGACGCCGATGTTCTTCCAAAAGGTCTCAGCTTAACCAAATCTACTCCTTCATCAAACAAATCTCCTGTTAAAGAAACTTTCGTTCAGGAAGTGTTTGAGGTGTCAGATTCTGATGATGCTGTTGTACAAAAAAAATCCAGTGCAACCAAGTTTATTCCATCATCTAAAAAATCTCCAGTTAAAGAATTTCTTCATGGATCCTCTGTTGATTCTGATGATGCCCAAAAAGTCCAAAGCTCTACGAAGTCTTCTCCTTCATTGAAGAAATCTCCTGTTAAAGAATCTTTCCCTTCCAAGGAAAATGAATCTTCTGATGCTGCCGATGTTCAAGGAAGTCACATCTCAACACCTTCATCAAAGAAATCTCCTGTTAAAGAATCTTTTCCTTCCAAGGAAAATGAATCTTCTGATGCTGCCGATGTTCAAGGAAGTCACATCTCAACTCGTTCATCAAAGAAATCTCCTGTTAAAGAATCTTCTCCTTCCAAAGAAGTTGAATCAAGCGATTCTGATGATGCTCGAAATATCCAAAGCTCACCGAAGTGTATTCTTTCATCGAAAAAATCTTGTGTGTTATTTTATTATTCGAAAAAAGATGGCTAATAATAAGCTATATTGTTCACCATTTTACAGCTTTTATCTTTGCATTGCATTCATGGATTTTGTTTATGTTTTAAATGTAAGTTTCAAAGATAAGAAAAATCTAAGTATACCATAAATATTCTTGAAACTAGACAGTTTATCTATTTTTAGAATGAGTTTTGTTCAAAAATAGCTCGACTTGAATTTGCACAAAAATTTTATGAAGATATGACATTTCTTGCTTCATTAATGTATTTCCTCTCTGCATATTCATCCACGGGCGAAATGGTTGGTCATACTTTTATTGCGGTGAATCGATATTATGCGCTTAAAAATGCTCAAGTTTCCGAATATCAATGGTCCAAGCGAACCACGAATATTCTTTGTGCATTAATTTTTGTTATTCCATTTATTCTTTCAATTTATCGATTACCTCAAGAAGTTCGAAATAATTTTCCTAAATCTGGATATCCATCCATAACGTATACTGATCCAGTATTTAGTAAAGTATGTAAATGCAAAATTGAAATTTTTGAGTATCTTTTTTTTAGATTATGTCACTTGGAAATATGGTTATTTATGTATTTGTTTTTATTCCATCATTCATTTCCACAGTTTTAGCATTATGGAATTATCGAAAGATTAGGAAACAAGTTAATATTAAAAATACTTCCACCAAGCATGAAATGAAATTATTCAGTAAGGTTTTGTTAAATTTTTATTGCGATTTTTGACCCACCTAACAACAACTTTGCATCCATTCCAAATACCAATAATTTTTATTTTTCAGTTCATTCCCTTTTTATGTTTGCATGTTTCTTTGCTCGATTTGCTTATCAAATAACTCTTTTAATTGGAAGTTACACCAAAAATGATTTCATTACTCAAACCGCGCAATTTGTTATCGCTAATGTTGCAAGCTTTTATGCTTTTGCGGGTTCAGCATTTTTACTTATTATTAGGTAATATTTTTAGCATTTAAAAATAATAACTATAACATTTTTTAGTTCACAAGTTCGCATTGATTTCTTAAGCTTTTATCATATTGTCAAGTATGATCCTACTTCTCTACAACCGACATGGACTTCCTCATCCCAATCTTGATATTAAAATTATACTTTGGAATTTAAATTTTGAGTCATTCTGTGTTCCTTGAAACATGTAAATAATTAAGTCTTAAAAAGACTATAAATATTAAATTTTGTGTCTGCTCTCCATAATTTATTGTAGCTAACTAAATTTTAACATCTGTCGCCTTTTAGTTTACATACATACAAAATGGATTTACGGGTTCACAGAAACTAATTGCAAAAGACAAATACATTTATTTCATTATCAAGATTTTAAAAACATTACAAAAAAATACGTTATAAAAAAGGTTTATTACATTTTAGGTGAACTTTTTATGGTTGACATTGATTTTTCTTTTTCCATACCAACAATATCACCTCCGGGTACAGGTTGAGCTCCATTAATATTTTTTGCTTTGATTTTTGTTGTTGGAACTTTAACATCATCATGAGCAGCAGCAGATGATGATGGACGAGATTCTGGAAGCTTTGACATTTGATTTTCAATATCAGCAATAGCTTCAAGAACTTTGTTTGCAATAAGTCGATAATCAGGTGATGTTTTTCGAGATGCTGTCATTAAATAAGTGTTGATGGCATAAAATTGAGGAGGACTTTGACGAAGAAGTAAATATGCTGGACAAAATGGTGATTTGAGATATTTCACTACCTGAAATAGAAAAAACATGTTAGTTGATAAGTTTTCAAGATAAGTAAGCAATCTCGCCTTCAAGTACATATGCAGCGATATCATATAAATACTATTAAGCTAGCTTACTTTAGGATTTTGTCGGAATGTCCATGGAAGAGGTTGCATTGCATTATCGGTATCATCAAAAAGTTCAACAGCGACATACAACCATCCAATTAAATCATCAAATCGAGTTTGATCCCTTCCTTTTTGAGAGTAGCCACTAGCCCATTCAGGTGTACCACGAAATGAACAAACTGTTCGAGGTTGACGATTCTAAAAACATAAATTTTAATAAGCATTTTGGGTCACTATCGTTTTAATAATACACATACCTCACCAAAAAACCCAGTATACATTCGAACCATTCCCAAATCAAAGAGTACAACAAATGGCTGCTTTTTTGAGAGGATTCCCATATTATCAGGCTTTAAGTCACGATGTAAGTGTCCTTGAACGTGCATTTCAGAAATTCCCTTTAACATCTGAAGCATAACATTTGCAACTCTCCACTTTCTTTCAATTCCTTTTGTTCCTTTTACATAATCCATTACAGGTATTTCAGCTTTTTCTAAAACCATAAATTCCATTCCTTCACCATTTTGATCAGCTAGCATTCCTTTATCCAGTAAACGAACAATACTTCCACGAGTGTTCTAAAAAATAAAGATTTTAGTTGGTTAAAAAGACATTGTTGATTATGATTATACGCATCATTAGTTTTAGACCAAGTTAAGGCAGCTATCGAATGATTATGTCTTTGATTTTGTATCACATTTTCATATTGAACTTACTTGTTTATACATTTTCTCTAAAATATATCCTTCCCATTCAGCTGTTTGATTGCCAGCATCATTACCAACAGATTTTGCAACTTTAATAACTCCTTTAACACCTGTTTCAACATCTTGTACAGCAAATACAACACCATAAGTTCCTTCATTAATTGTTTGAGTAACTTTCCATCGTTTATTGAAAGGAGCAATTGAACGTAAATGATTTGCAAGAGCATGTTTATCTTTATCATCATTTTCATTGCCTTCAGCTATGGCTTCTGCAGCTTGTTCAGGGTCAAGAAGCTAAATAATAAGAAATAAATAAAAGATAAAAAAGAAGTGTAAAAAATGGCTGACTTACTCCAACGGCATGAGCAGTAACTCTAGTTCGAGTTCGTCGCTTTGCATCAACATTTACGCAGCTTAACTGAAATAAAGCTATTGATTAAAATATAAGAAGTAAAAGCACAAACCTGATCGTGTGCAGCTTGTTTCATTAAATTTTGAGTTCGTCTCTTTGATTGTCGTTGTTTTCTTGCATCAGCTTCTGGATCAACTTTAGATTTGGAACCTTGAGAAGTACTTCGTTTAGTTTTTGATCGAGCCTTTTCATCACTTTTACCATTGCTATTATTATTTCCAGATCCACCATGTTTTGAAGCTTCTGTTCCTCCTGATTTACCACCACCACCACCAGCCGTTTCGGTTGCATCCGGAGCAATTTTTGAACTCTTTGTTATTCGATTGTCACTTTTCATTGATGATTTGTTCCTTTGATTTGTTATTGTTGTTTCAGTTTGAGTCGTTCTTGAAGATGAGGATTTACTTGTTGAATTTGCTGCTGGTGACATAAAACTTGCCAATAATGGCTTTTTTCTTGATGGAGGCGTTGTTTAAAATTTGAAAAAAGGAAGAACAATTTAATGCACTTCCTTCAAAAACTATGAGAAAAAGAATGGGCATGAAAAAAAAGTGAAATGGAAAATGAGAGTTTGAAAATGAAAGGAAAATTTGAATTAATGATGAAAGTTTGATTGCAGTGTAATAAAATTGGCGCCAAATTTTTCAATTGCTTGCAGCAAGCAAAACCAATAAAATGCTTCGCCTTCGCGATTGTATGAGAAAAAAAAAGTTGTTAGCTTGGGTGTTAGATAGATTTTACAAATATCACTCATATTTTGTATTCAAACTTTGTAAAATGCTATCTCATTCAAAAATGTTGTGATACAGCACTGTTTTTTTTTTTGACGTTTATTGTCTAATAACCACATTCTTTAATTTTTCTTTTTTATTACAAAAGTTTGTTAAAAAAAACATTATTTTGGAAAAAATGGTTGCAAAAAGTATTAAAATTAAAAAGATCAGTTTTATAAAATTAAAAGTTGCTACAAAATACCCGTAGTCTGTTATGTTTTCTTCAGATTGATATAATTTTTTTGTTCGAATTATTTTTATAATTACGTTGTAGTTATTTTTTCCTCTTTACTTTTTTTAGTTGGATAATCGGGGATTGTTGTAAAATTATTATTTTCGGGTTCCTTGATTGTTGTATTGTTGCGTGAAAGAAGAGTGAAACTTGCGGGTTCATCAGTTGCCATATAACAGAATAAGCCATTGGACTAAAATTTTGATAAATAAACTTTGCTTCCATATTAAATTACTTACAAAAAGAATTAAAACAGAGAAGAATAAAAAGATTGTTCTCCATTGGCTTTTATCTGAATCATTGTCAACTAAAAGGAAAACCAAAGCTGGGGCAAGAAATAAGGTTAAACATTTAATAAATTGGATGTTTGAAATAACAAAGCCACTGTATTGTCTGAAAATTAATGGAAAAACTTATGGTGATTTCAAGAACAAAGCTACATACCTTGAAACAAGAGAGCCACATTTATAAAAGCCACCACAATTAGCACCAAAAAAGACATTAATCATAATGAAAAGTAACACGGTTGTCAAGGGATATTCATCTGGAACGAAACCAATAATGGCAAACATGCAACCGGGAATAAACAAAGCAATGCTATTAAAAACAACCATTTTGCTACGTTCATTATAACCTCTGTAAAAAAATTAATTAAAACTCATACATACATAGGCAACTTTTTTCCTGCATACTCACTTTAATTTATCACTCAAATATCCAGAAAGAAGTTTAGTTGGAATATGAAAGAATGCTGGCAAAGCTCCTAAGATTCCAGTTTTTGCTACACTATAATGCAGCACATTATTAATATATGTTGGCATATAAGTTGATAAAAATACTGCTGAACCTATATCTGCTAAAGCATTCAACCAAACTGTAAGAACTACGGGATTTGTTATTATTTGCCGATATGGTACATATGAATCCATATTTTTATGTGCTTCAGTTTTATTTCGATGAATTTTTTCTAATTCTGTGGATGAAACTTTTCTATGCATTGCAGGATTATCAGAGTAAACGCAAAACCAAAGAATAAATAAAAATATTGAAACAATTCCATGAGAATAATAAACTGATGGCCAACCAAATTTCGATTCGCATAACTATAAAAATAGGGAGTATAAATAAACGTTGAAAGAGCAAAGTTTAAACTTTAAAGACAACTTTTTTTTGCAATCAAAAAAAACGGAAGTCGTAAAAGTTTGCTCTTTTTTTTTTATCAGAAAGTTTTTCTTTTTTTCATAAGAATTTTAGAGGCAAGGAAATTTTTCAAGAATCATACGACTGGTTTTTATGTTTATTAAAATGGGTTTGGTTGGAAAAAAGATTTATTGCATTTATTTATTGAAACGCTGCTTTTTTTAATAATTAAATAAAAATTTTCAAGAAATTTAATGACCTTTTTGAAATTATAAAAACGTAGCTGGCCTAAAAAACCAAAAAAGTTGGCTAGAATCTAAAAAAAGATAATAACTTTAATTACTGATTTTGTTTGCTTTTAAAAAAATGTAATAACTTGTCAAACGAGCTTAACTAAGGTTGAAAATTTTTGGCAAATCAATTAAAGGTCAAAAAATCCATTTTTTAGATTTTTGATACAAAAAGAATCAAAAGTCAATTAAGTTATTGCTGCGTCATAGGTATCAAAATCCCGTTACGTCAATTATGATCGCACAAAAAAATAAATTATTAGATACAAGGCTCTCCCAAAAAAATAAAAAACAGCAAGAATCATTTCACGTTGTTTTTTAGAGTGATTTTTATTCGTCAAACAACTGACAAAAAATTGGTGGTAGTAAGGTTTTATAAAAATCGTTAATAATTGTTTTTTTTTTTTGAAAGTGCATTTGCGAAATTGATCAACAAAAATAAAAAAATAAGAGACAACAAGCTTTTTTCGAACACTCTTATTCCAAACCATATATTTCCCTGATATTAGAAAATCACTTACAACTCCTGCAACAGGATTAGTAATCGACGAAGCAAGGGATGAGAAACAAGTTAAAACAGAAATAAATATTCCATTTTGTTTCAATGAAGCCCATCGAGAACATAAAACTCCAATGGCGGCAAAAACAGCAGCATAAGAAATTCCTTGAAAAACTCTTAAAACAATAAAATAATAAAAACCTTGTTCAACTGCGAGTGGAATCAGCAAAGTTGCGAATGCAGATAATAAACCAGCGAAAAGAAGAACATAGCGAGCACCAAATTTAGAATATGCAACAGTAAAAGGAAATGTTGCAAAAAGAGATGAAATGGCGACAGCCCAAATCAAAGAGGACTTTTCATGTTGGTTATAATAATATTCTGGCAAAGATTTAGAAGAAACATGAGAAGCATTATTTTCAAAAGTAGCAAGCGATTGAACAATGGCTTGATCAGATGCCGCTGGTTTTTTAATCATACAAATAAAAGTAAAATTTAATGAAATCATATTTGAACAAATTGAAGTCAAACATAAACAACCCAAAATTAAAATAAAATATCGAAATCGATGAGCAAAAATTTTTGGTTTATTCGAAGTTTTGGAAAATTCCACAGATTTTGTCGAAGATAATGGTGGCGGCGGTGGTCCTTCAATGAAAAAATCATCTTTGGATGGTTCAACATTTTCAGGAACAATCATTTTTTTTTTCGTTTTTGGAAAAGAAAGAATTTCTAAAAAAATTTTTAGTCTTTGTGTGTTTGTATTTATACCTTCTTGTTGATAGACAATTTAGTAAAAAAAATTTGTTTGTACTGTAATTTCTTCCACCGCCTCTTCTTCCATTTATGTGTTTTTGGATAAAAAAAAAAGTGTTGCTGGTCCTTCCCCTTCCATATGAAGAAGGGTAAATTTGATCGATGGATGACATTTGATGACTTCATAATTAAAAATCAACAATTTATTTTATTATTTCTTCATAGTAAAAAAATGATGGAAGCAAGGAATAAATTTCTTTTTTTTCTTTTTTGTTATTTCAAGAAACACGTTTAATTAATGAAACTTAAATGGAAGAATAAACAACATATATTTTATTGAAAGATAAAAAGCTTTTCAAATTAGTGTGCTACAATTACAACTAGAGTGCTCACATTTTGTTTTAAAATTGCATCGCATACTTCTCTAAGTACACAAATCACAACAATAGATCCATCCATCTAATACAATTCTCTAACAAACGGCGAATTAATAGTTAAAAATTCAATCCAAAAAAAGCAAAACGATAAACCATTTCTCATAGCATTGGATATTAAAAGGTTTAATTCATAAAGTCAAATATAATATTTACAGTTACAAAGAAACACATCAAGAATAGTAAGGTTTGACTTTTAAAAACCATACAAAAAGAATCGCTCAAGCAAGTTTCAATGCGCCAATTTTTGTTTCATAACTGCTAATAATTTCCATCTTCTCTGGTGGTGTTTCTTCATCAATTAAATTTAATTATCGAAAAGGGTTTTGAATAGTAAAAATGGAAGAAAAATATATTTTACCGCTGTCTTTTTTGGGTTCAAAACAGCAAAGACAAAACAAAGCTCATTGAATCTCGTCTGGATTATTGTCGTGCATCGCTGACATTCACTCTTTTGTCGATTTGCAAAAAACTCGAAGAAAATTTTTATCGTCGATATTGTTTCCATTTTGTATCAGAAAAATATTTGCGAGCTTCTTTTTTCGATTTGCAAAAAAACTTGAAGAAAACTTTTTGATTGATGCTTGCTTTATTTCCGCGTTGAATTCGATAATATTTGTTTCCCTTTTTCTCACATAAACTTTACTAATTTTGTTTCATTTTTTAGTGACTCGTTCAATTGATACTCAACATGTCGTCACATCTTTCAATGTTCGCGCTTACTGGAGAGGATGCAGCCAAAATGATCTATTGTGAAACCCATAATGGTGGTACCAATCTCAACTTTCAAATGGAACAATACACCTTCATGCGTCGTACTGATGGTTCTCACATCTTCAATCTCAATAAGACCGCCGCAAAGATCCATCTTGCTGCTCGTGCTATTGCTGCCATCGAAAATCCAGCTGATGTTGCAGTTGTCTCTGGCCGAACTTATGCTCAACGTGCTGTCTTGAAGTATGCTGCTCACACCGATGCAACACCCATCTTTGGTCGTTTCACTCCTGGCTGTCTCACCAATCCTGCTCAAAAGAACTTCAAAGAACCTCGTCTTCTTATTGTCGCTGATCCACGAATTGATCATCAAGCTGTCACCGAAGCTTCTTATGGAAACATCCCTGTTATCAGCTTTGTCAACACGGATTCTCCTTTGAGATTTGTTGATATTGGTATTCCATGCAACAATAAGGTAAATCTCTTTTTTAAATTAATAAGCTTTTACACATTTGTTTGGTTTTAGGGTGTCAAATCCATTGGTCTTCTCTTGTGGCTCCTTGCTCGTGAAGTTCTTATGCTCCGTGGAAAGATTTCTCGTCAAACTGGATTCGTTCTTGATAACAAAGTCATCATGCCTGATTTATACTTTTACCGTGAAGAACAAGAAAAAATCGAACAAGAAGAACAAATCAAAGTCCAACAAGAAGAACAAGTCAAAGTTAAACAAGCTTTCAACGACGCATTCGATAACCAAATGGATCAACAAACGGTCGAAGAAAGAATTGCTCTTGAAACTGCACCAATTCAAGATTGGGTATGTTTATTTTGCTTTTTATTATCATTTCTTTACAATAAGTTTTTAGGCAGCTGCATCATGGGATAATCAAGCACCCGCTGTTGCTCCAACTGGTGGAAACGATTCGACTACTCCTGGATCTGGTGGCGCTGTTGGCTGGTGAACACTCAACGTGCTGCATCAATTTCTTCTATTTGTTCACAAACTTATTTCCTTTGTTTGTTGTTATTTGAATGTTTTTAAATAAATTGTGTTAAACTTATTTGTGTCTCTGTTTCATTTTTGTGTTGCAACATTTTATCTTCTTTTTGTTTGATGAACAAACTCCATATTCAGAAAGTAGCAAAGCTCACACACCCTTTAGGAATAATGGTGATTTTTTGTCTCTCGTTAAAACTGACATTGATTGCAATTGGAGAGATAATCCTTTAGGTAGGAAACATTTTTGTTTCAATCGATTCACTTTATTAACCATTTTTTGTTTTGTTCAATTTTGATATGCGACGGCCATCCAGAGGTAGCTTTGCTTCTCAAAAAGTTTTATGGTTAAATATTTTTGTTTGTTTCAGCTTACATAAAACTTGATTATTGTACTTTTATATTATGTTTGACATCTTCCACCATATTAACTTATTCCATTGTTTCTTACTTTATCTCATCAAAACCATTACCACAAACACTTTCAACTCCATTGGCAGGAGCTATCATTGCAAAGAAGCCGTCGATTTGCTTGCTTGAAGATTCTGTTAATTGTGTTCCACCTTTCGCACATTTTGATAGCAAATTTCGAACAGCTCAAAAATTTAATCTTAGCGCTTGTGTAATTGAAAAAAGTATGTCCACTGTTTTAGCTGCAATGATGTGTTTGCTTCATAATGAAATGGAATTCAAAGCCAATAAAAAAACTCTTACGTCTGATATGTGGGAAAATAGGTACAATAAAATATTTGAAGGCCAAGAGTTAATAATATTTTGCAGGTTTTGTAAAAACAAAAATGAGTACAAATCAATCAAAGAATTAACTTTTAAAACTAAAAGCAAAATGGATGAATGGAAGTTTTTTGCAATTGTTCGAGATCCAGTTGAACGATTTCTTTCTGGTTTTGTTGATAAATGCATTTTGTAAGTTTTCTAATCTTTCATAACTCTTTTCTAAGTCTTTAATATTTCAGAGAAAAGAAGCGTGAGATGCTTCCAAATAAATGTTATGGTTGCGAACAAAATTTAACTTGCTTTTTGCAAGAAGAATTCACTCGAGCAATGGCATTGAGTCAAGGAAAATACAATAAATGGACTTATGAAGATATTCATTTCTTCCCACAAAATTGGTAATACAAAACTCCAACATAACTCAAGCATTTAAAGTGATATTTAGGCATTGCGAATTCCATTCAAATTTCAATCGAATTAAAACAATTCGATATGAAACACATACATTGGAAGAATATGGGAGGATGTTGGATAAGATTAGTGGAATTTTAAAAAGCAAGCATGTTTCAAGCAAAACCATTGATGGCATTAAAAAAGAGCTATTGGAAGCTCGTCGAACCCAACATGCAACAGCAAAATCACCCGAACGAGAATATTACACATTGGAATTAAGAAAAAATAAGGAAGCTATGGAATTATTAATTCGATTATATTATTATGATTTTGTTTTATTTGGTTTTTCATTGCCACAGGAAATATAAATTTAATAACTCCATAAACCAGCCACAATTCTTTGACAACGCCCCACTTAGTTATGGGACACTTTGTTATGAAAGACAATTATTGCTTTAAAATAAATGCATATAAAATTTATTCATTATACCCAGCTTATCCACAAGCTTCGTATCAACATGTTCCTAATCAGCAAGGTGGTGTTGCTACAGCTTCTCAACAAATTTCGTATGTTTTATTGATTTTGTTGTATTGGTTATGAGATAAACCCATCAAGTTCCATGTGAAATTTAAAGTGTCGCACAATTTTGTTCGATTAAATTTTCTGGTTCTCCAGCTGCTCATTTCAGTGAAATGAAACGTAGTTCCATCAATCCAAACATTTGCTGTTACACTAGTATCTGCACGAATTTATGAACCTATTATTGTGTTTTCACAAAATAGTAAAGATTCTGTAAAAAGTAAGGTTTTGGAATGCTTTAAAATATCAAAATTTTTTATCCGCGGTTACATGCATTGTTAAATACAACAGAAATCGAAGCTAAACGACCCGCCAAAAGTTTTTTACAAGCAGCAACTTCAGTTTCTGCAAAAACGGGCTTATTGAAAAATAAAGCAAGAATCTTATTACATTCAATGCTTCCATTTGGACAAGTAACAAAACCATATAAAATAAATGAAAAAAGTCTAAACAATATCAAACCCTTATGTATTTGACGATAAAGAAGCAACGATAAAGTTAAAGGTTATGTAAGACTCTATTATCGGCTTATAAGTAGGCATGATTTAATGAACTGTTTTTGCAGAAAATAAATAAGTAAAAAATTAACTATGAATGGCGGTAAAATGCTTCATGAAAATAATAACAAACGTCGGCAAAACATATTTCAAAATACCATAGCATTGATTTCTTTTTTCAATTTTGCAACTTCCCCATTCACAATTGCCGAAAAATTTGCATGATTTTCTTCATTTTGCGAACAACCTTTATTTTCGTATAAAAGGCTTTAGTGCTTTTGAAAAATCATTCATTCTTCGACGAATTGCTTCAACTTGAACGGTGCTTCTTCTTCTCTCTCATCTCTCAATCTCAAACATCATGGCTGATCGTTCTGCATATATGGCTCCTGGTGGCAGCGGTGGTGGTGGTTCATATGGTGGCTCTTCCGGTGGTGGCGGAGGTGGATATCAACGTGAAGAATATGCCTTTGGTTCATCATCTGGTGGCTCAACTGGTGGAAACTCAACTGCTCCTGATTCAAACAACAATGGTGCTGGAGCCACTCCTGGTGTTACCAAGCCACGCGCTGACGTTTCCTGCTATCTTGGGCCAAAATAAGAACTTCAACTTCATGATCATGCTCTAATCAATCTTCTTGTTCTCTTCCACATCGTCATGGTCTTGCTCGTCGTCGTCGCTCTCGTCTCCTTCTCTCCTCTCTAATATTAAATTGTATTTAATCCGATTTTATATGTATTTTGTGAAATCTAAATAAATTAATTTTCCAAAATTTATTTTTTGTTTTTAACTTTTTGAGTGTCTTACTGAGAAGATAAGCAACGCAACCGTGATTTACACTCAATGGAAATACTAATGCAACTGCGGATGAAAAAAAAAACTAAAAACTAACAAAATCCCATTGTAAATATATGGAAGTAAAGTGTTACAAATTTTTATAATTAATTCTCTTTTATTGAATTTTATTCTACAATTGAATTTAAATGAATCAGTTAATTTACTTCTAAATAAATCAATCCTTATTTGATATGATTGTGGAATGTGTATCGCTGCTGCTGCTTGACAATTTTGGTACATTTTTCTTTTCAACTTCGCTTTCTTCTTCATTTATTGTTGTTACATTTCCAACTGCTTTCTTCCTCCATTCACGAACTTTTAAAGCATTTAATGTGGATAAAAGATCAGTTGCAAGTTTACGCTTCATATCTTGTGACATTTTTCCTGGTTCATCAAGATTTCTCGAAGCATCATGGGTTGAAGAAAGGCTATAATTTCGAGTTAATTTTGGCGGTGGAACTTGCGATGACCGATGAAAATGTTGCAGCCTAGATTTATGATCATTTGATAATGAATTTGGTTTGGGCGTCGATGAAGAGGAAGAAAAATTAGTTGCTTCAATATCTTCCGAATTTAAAGGGGATGGGTATCGAAGATCAATGATAGCTGTATTGCTTCGTTTTAAACGAGGGTTTTCTCGAGCTCGTTGAAAACATGTTTGATCAAACATTTGATTATTCAACATGTAATATTGTGGGCCTAAAAATGGTGGCAAAATTAAAAGATTTTAGAGGGAAAAGCAAGGGAATTAAAAGGTTTTTCACAACATCAGAATTTGGAAGGACAAGAAAGGTTAAAAAAAATTTCTATCAAACGTTGGATACGAAAAGAAGATAATCACGAAATCAAATTATTGTGCACAAAACTACTATTTATTTTTTGTTTGTTTTCATTAAAAACGACACGAAAAAAGAAAGTTAAAAGTTAAAAAATTTAATTAAATATTAGAAGTTCACGTCTAATGAAAAAACCCACGAAACCTATTTTTTTCTTTCTTCATAAAGATCTCACTTGTCATAAACGTGACCTTATTTGACGACATTAAGTAAGTGCAAAAAAGGAAGAAAATAGAAACACCCACCGGCAAAAAATATGGATGCAATAATGGAAAAGGTTTTAATCTTCAAAAACAAAAAAAGATGATGAGTATTCAAAAATTGTTTTTTGGGCTTTTTTTAGAAACAGGTTGAAACGTAGCACATCAAAAAAACTCAAATGATTCTGTTTTCCTTTTTTTGATGTTAGAAAGATTTTATCCTTTTCTTTTAATTTAAATGTTAAACTCAGATAAAGAAAACATAATGCTATTCTTCAACTTTTTGAGGGTCTTTAAAGAACCAACAACAAAAAATAGAAAAAGTTAAAAATGATAATAAAAAGAAAGAATCATGTTTAAAAGCATTTTTGCTTGGCAAAATAAAAGGTTATTGTTTTCCACTTCAAAAAAAATCTTGCAAGTTTTATCAAGAAAAAAATGAAACAAAAGCAATTAAATGGTTTTTATTACACCATAAAAACCGCACAACCACAATATCTTTAATGGAAGCATTGATAAGAAAGGGGTAATGGAATGTGATTGCTTGCTTGCTTACCTGAAATTGGTTTTTCACATCCTGAACATTTAACACATTTTCTATGCCATGAACGATCTAATACAATTACACATGTTGGGTCAAGAGATTTTTTACAACCTAAAAAATTAATATTACGGTATGTAGTCCGAAAGTGAGAACCGATGTGTCGAGGATTACGATAGTACGTCGGCCAACCACCATTGAAACCTGCTTATTTACGTCACTAAAAAATCACAAAAAGTATTGAACTTACCAAAACATTTCTTTCTTCTCTCTAATCGTTCTTTATATTCCCATTCAAGTGGATTAACACCATAAGCAAAACTATATGATCGAGGTTCCTTTTCTCCACTATAATGGATGTCATCATTTTTAGAGGTAAGTAATAATAAATTGTTACTAATTCTTCGACTTGAAGAACAAGATGGCTCAACTTTTTTATTAGAAAAATTTGAGCAAGAAAGTAGAAACATCATCTTCAAAAAAAACTTTTCTTTCAATCAAAAAATGAAAACTTTTTGCTTGAGAAAGGAGGGGGCAAAAAATAAGAAGAAGAAGAAGCAGGTGACGACGGGATAAAATAAAACAATTTGTAAAAAAAATTTCTCCTTGGAAAGAAAAGATTAATTTCGTTAAACATGAAAAGATGAAATAAATTTAGGAAAAGCTAGCTGCTGGTGCAAAAGCAATAAGGAAGAGACATAAAAATAGGTAGACGCAATTAGAACGATAATGTTTTTTGAAGAAAAAAAGTCTGATCAGCTTGGATTTTTTTTGATAAAATCACGTTTTCAGAATGTTTGTAAACAAAAAAATAAAAGCATTATTTTATGGTAATAATAAAATTAATTAAACAAACCTCCAAATTCCATTTTTATTAACGGGTGCTAAACATTTAGTGCACGTTTGAGTGCCGCCACGTTGAGCTCGATAAAATTCTGATCCTGCTGCATATGAAATACCAAACAAGAATCCATTTGTAATCCAAATAATACTTTTTGACATTTTGCATGTAATTTAAGGATATTTATTTTCTTTTCTAATATGGATTTGGCACTACACAGCTATGCAATGAAACAAGCCGTGGCAAGCGCAATTCCTAAACCTTAGACAATTTTGGTTGCAGGTTTTTCAGGTTTGGTTCAGTTTGTCACGTCGTCCATCCGTTTTTATTGGGTAAAAATCAACAAAAAAAAACAGCCAAAGTGAGCGACATTTTTTTCGTTCCCGAAAGAAGAAGTAATGAACTTTATTTGTCATTTTTCAAAGGGTTCATATAAATTTTTTAATCATTTTATTATTTCTTTTATAAACAAAAATATCTTAACACAAAATTTATAGATTAAAGCATAGAAAAAATATTATTGCACAAAAATGATTTAAAAAATTATGAAGTTGTTGTTGTAATCTCATGTTGAAGGGGTTGAGGTGGAATTGAAATTGGAACATGTGGCATGGGTTCAATTCGATAAAGGATATCATATGAATTTATATTTCCATCATTCTACAAATAAAAAGTCTTTGATAAACAAATTTTATTACAAAATTTAGCATTTTTGCAAGATTAGCTTTTGAACTTTGAATGAGAAAAAAAAGTAAAGCAAAGTACTATCAATAAAAGAAAGCGGCAAAGTGAAAGAGAAAAATCTGCAAAAGCCAGTTGCTATCATGGCTCGTGATGAAAGTGAAAGTCTTGGAGAACATTAATCAAAATCAAATTAAAATTAATGTTCTCTTTGCAAAAAAAAAAGTGCCAAAAAATAAATGATCTAAGTGTTTAGGCGTGAATTAGTTTGATGCCTTCGCAATGGTATTAATTTTTTGCATTTGCGTTTAAAAGCCATTTCCTGAATTGTGATAGCTTGCAAAAGTTAATAAAGAAAAAACATAAGAAGTTGTTAAAGAAGCAAAGTAATTTACAAAAGTTTACGTTGGACGTCTTCATGTTGATTCCTTTTGCGGTGTCATAAGTAAATGCAACTTCCGATTCAATTCCTTCTCCAGCAGCTGAAGCTTTTGTTTGTTGAACCTTTGTGTCACTAACATTATATGATTGCTTATTTCCCATATTTTAAAGTAATATTGATTTTTTTAATAATATTGTCGTTCTAGAAATTAAAACTATTGTAAAAAATTTGACAAGATCAATCATAAAAATATCATGGCTAAATCCGGAAGTTATATGGAAATTATTTTTTCTTGTTTTTACAAAAGAATCGGTGAAACTTATGGCACTTAATCCATTTTAAAAAAGCGTAAAACTGACATGTGGAAATAATGATATATAAAAAAACAATTGGGTAAAAGCTCAAATGAATCAATGATGATGACCCATGCCTTTTTTTAAAAAACACTTTCAAAAGCTATGAGAAAAGGGTGTTAGAAATTATGGGTGTAAAACAGCATTTTCAAATACATACATAAAAAATCGGTCTAAGCAACAACAAAAAAGAGTGGAAAATCACAAATGATTCTTTCTTCTTTTTCTTGCGTATTGCTTCATGCGTCAATTCACGATTTTTTCTTCTCTCCCACCTTCATTCTTCAATCAAGCTTTTTTTGTTGTTGCTTGAAGCAACACGCCTTTGACTCATTCTTCTCCATCAATATTATGAAAAAGGCAAGCAAGAAAACGAAGACTTGAAAGCAAAAAAAAAATCAAAGAAACATGAAGGAAAAAAATATCTTAATGTTAGAGTCTTTTCCTGATTCAACAATAATAATAAAAAAATTGTGAAAGAACACCTTAAAAAATTATTTAAAAGCCATAAAATATTGTAAAATCAAGTCACAAGTTTTTTGATGAAGTTTTTTTGAAGGAGAAAAAGCAAAACAAAAAAAACAGAAATGACTCTTTTTTGAAGATTGTAAATAATATTTTCAGTTTTTGATTTTTTCTTTTTATAGACGGAATAAATATTTATTCGGGGTCGTCGGCAGTTAAAGAGGCTGATAAGAAGAGAGAAGTAGACGATGAACGGTCGCGGTTCACTTGCTTTTATTTTTCGTGACTCATAAAAGTTTTAAAATTTTTGAGCCTGGGAAAGAAGAAAGCATGAAACAATGAATGATAAAGGCAATTAAAATTCTTAATATCTTTATATTTTGGAAAAAAAGGTTCCCATTAAAATTCAATGATAGTTACTAATCTTTTTGATATCAAAAAGATAGTAACACAAATTATTTCAAAATTTAAACGATACAAAATGAAAGTGATTCATAATTATGAGCAATAAGGCTGTTGAGAAAGAATCGTTTTGTGGAAAATGAAGAAGAAAATAGAAATAAGAATGTCTTCGAAAGATATTTTTAATCTAAATTTCCGTTCGTGGAAAAATTGTTACATTTTAATGCCCGAATTTGGATAAAGTAAAATGACAAATTAATTAAAAAGTAAAGAAAGAAAAGCTTAAGGCGAAACAAAACACGGATAAACATAATTAGAAACTAAATCTTTTCTATTTGCAATTATTAAAAGCTTTTATTGCAACGCAACACATATTCTTTAAGCTGGAAAACTTTAAAAAAAATTTAGTGTTCTTTCATTCAAAAAGAACAAAACCAAATTTCGTTTTTTTACTAAACAAACTCACTTTTAGAAAAAAAGAACTGACAGGAAAGAGAGAGAAAAATTAACCGATTCATCCTTGTTTCTCCGCTAAAAAAAATCACAAAGAAAAAAAAGCGCGGTACAACAAAGAACACTAATATTTTTGAATGAAACTTTTTTCCATTCTTCGAGGATGTGTTTCAAAAAAAGTAGGGAGAAGAGAGAAACCGCTATGATTCTTTTTCCGTTTTTCCATTTTTGGCGGGTTCCGGTGTTGTCATCTTTCTTTGTTTTGTTTTTTCTAAGTTTTTTTAAAGTGCGTCTCTTTTTTTAAATTTGTAAATTTAGCCTTGGAAAACAATGAGATTTAAATTGGAGAAATGAAAGTAAAGCTCTTCTTTTATTTTAAACTTCATTTGTAAATCACAAAAAAATAAACATTAAAAATGAAATAATATCATAGACCATATTTTTGAAATTCATTTTTTAATTCATTTTCCATTATTTTATTTGCATCTTCCATACAATGAAGAGATTTTAATACTCCATAATCGTGATATGCTTCTTTCAAAGATTCACTTTTATTTTCCACGGAAGCAAAGAAAAAGTTTAATACCACGACTGTAAAGAATGCTTGAGGAACGAAAGCCCAATAATAAGCTAGTTTAAGTTGCTTCACTGTGTAAGGTACTTTGGTGGAATCACCGCCAAATTCTTTGGTTAAGCATTCAAGATAATAATCAAAAATAAAAGCTTCAGCTTGTCGCCGAACAACTCCATCCGCGCAATGAGAAAGAAATCTTGCGAGATCTTCCATGGGTGAACCTTCATGCATCGTTTGCCAATCGATTATTGCTCCTAATTCTTGTTTGACATCACCATTTTCATCTATGGCCCACATAATATTTCCTGGATGCATATCGCCTTGAACTAAAACCGGCGCCAAACCAATATCTTTCCATGCTTTTTGATTTGAATAAAGATAAAATTCTTTGCTTGAAGCAAGTTTAGCATATTTTTCAACAAGTGGACGAAGTTCTTCTAAAATAACAAAGTTTTTAAAATAAAATTTTTGATTAAAAAGAAAAAACATACTTTCACGTTTACACTTTTGTAAAAATGGTTCATAAGCGGGTTGCATGAATTCTAAAAATTCCACAAAGCCTTCTTGATTCTTTAAAAATTTTCCTTTCCAAAGTTTTGGATCAGCTGTGAGAATATTTTTATGCATTCGAGCCAAATGTCGAACATATGATTTAACTTGAGTGAGAGAAATATTTTCAAAATAAAGAATTGTTTTGCCTCGAACAGTCAAATCTTCCATATGCAAACATCCTTGTTTTTCACCCAAAATCCATTCTTCAGTTTTATAAACCTTTGGAATGGGAGCATCAAGAAGAGGAGCCAAAATACTATAAAAATCACATTCAAATTGATGAATTTCAACAAATTTTGCTTTATTATGATCATTTAAAATATCTGCATCAAAATCAGATTTTTCTTGAGCCTCTTTCATTGATTCAAATCCAGGAATTTTTAGAATGGTTGTATAAACATCAGAATCATTGATGGCATCAACAAAAGATATAGTGCATCGAAGAACGATGGAAACAAATCCCTTTCCACCTGACACATCATAAGCTGTGATATCTTTAACGAGACGATTTCCATGAAGTTTTTGATATATTTTATCATTGGTCCTTAAAGAATCTAATAACCATCCAGCTGTAAATGAATGGCCGTGAATTTTTTTAGAAATATCAACCACATCCAAAATTGGAGAAGCAGCGGGGAAAGGAATAATTTCAATGGTCATGTTTGAACAAAAATGTTTTGATAACTTTTTTTATGAACCATCGCTGCATTTTCTTATATATGCTTTACTTTTGATTTCATATCTTGAAACTATAGTTTCAAACCATAAAATTTCAAACAAATCGGCCTGCCTCCTAAAATAAAAAGGCAGTGTGATTGATATTATTTTTTTTTGTGTCAAACACAAGTTTGATTTCATCGTTTAATCGCATTAGTTAAATGCATTTTTTGATCAGATCACTCATGAGAAAAGTTGCATTTTTTGTGAAATATTAAATACACGAGTATCGAGAAAAAAAAAAGATCAAATGTACAATACAATAATTTTTGATGTTCTACAGTTTTTAAAGTTGTCAAAATAATAATTCAAAAGCAGGTTTTTAATTATCATTCGTGCTTTGTAGTTTATTATATTTTTTGCAACAAGAACACTTTTTTAAAGGAAAGTTCGAATGGAAATTTGGTTGAAGGATTATAGTTGGAAAACCCCTACTTTTTTAACTACGTTTTCATAATGACTTTCAACAAAAGAATGCTTTTTTACGAAAAAAAAAGTTTCAAAATTTTTGTAGTTTCAAGTTCCAAACATTTAATTATTTCATTTTTTTATTATTTTTAACATAAACTTCGTTGATTGATTGTGTAGTTTATTTTTTTGATCTAATAGATTAACTTTAAAAAATGAGATTAAATTTGTTTGTTAATAAAAAAATAATTGCTCGAAATTTGATAAAAATGGTTACCCAAAATTGTGCAATAGTGCGCAATGTTTGACTAAATTATGTCTGTCTCGTTCTCTCTTAAATTTAATCAATATTCCTTTTATTTTATTGTTTGGGTCAATAAAAAATAGTCGTTTAATTTTAAAATGTCTAATAACAACATCGAGGTAAAGGATATTGTAGATGCTACAAAGTGTATTGGTGATACTTCCTTTAAAATTGGATGGCTTTTAGAGTCATTGCGGAAAAATGACAAAGAATTTCAAAAACAGCATGGAAGAAGAAGTGTCAAAGAAGTAAGTGTATTAAAATTAATTTCACACATAACTTTTACTTTTTTTAAGGTAATTGCTTCAGATATTTCCGGCGGAAGTGGAATTGCTTCAGAAATTCTTCGATGCATTATTACTTTTGTAGATTCCACTGAAACTTACAGCACAATTCTAAAAGTTCCAGGAATGGAAGTTTTTGAAAAGGTTCAATTGAATTACAATGGAAAAACAGATATGGCCGATGATTTTTTAAGGAAACGTTTTGTCGCTGCTCATCAAAAAGAATGCCACTTTTATAATATTTTGGCTCCCATTCTTAAACCTCCAGTCCCACGAGTTTTTAAAATTGAAGATTGGATTTTGGGTGAAAAACAAGGATGTTTGCATATGGAAGATTTATCTATGCATGGAAAAACAATATTATATTATGAAACCATTAACCTAACCCAAGTTAAATCATTTATTCGACATCTTGCAAAAATGCATAAAAATATTCTCACAGCTGATCCAAAACTTTGGAAAGGAAAATTTGTAGAGAGCGAAGAATTTTATATGTATTTTTTTGATATTATGGAACCACAAGTTGATCAATTTTTAGTTGATTGCAAAAGACATGGTGAGTTAATAATTATAGTTTACATATAAATTTTCATTACGCGACAATATTGTATTTTTCCATTTTAATTTTAAAGCTCGAATATTAAAAATTTCAGATGAATTCAAACAATTATTTGATAAATATAAAAAAATACGAACGAATAAAGCCTTTTTGCTTTATGCTCAAACTCAATTTTATCATGATCTTGAACTTCAACCTGTCATCGTTCATGGAGATATTCATTCAGGAAATTTACTTTGGAAAACTAATAAAAATGGCGACATTGAAAATGAACTTGAAGCCATTCTTGATTGGCAAATAACAAATGAAGGATCACCAATGGCCGATTTAGCGAGATTTCTGGTTCAAGTTCCAAATGGAGTTGTTCGAAGACAAGCTGAAGAATTTGCAATTGATTATTATCTTCAATGTTTAATCAGAGAGATGGATGGCGATGCCACCAAAGTTCCATATACCGCTGAAAAGCTTAAACAAGCTTATTATTATTCTTTCATAATTCAAGCATTTTTTGCGATTTCACTTGTGCCATTTTTCTTTGCAGCTATCAAACATCGTGAATCGAATGAAGCCGTGAATCAAGCATATTATGATAGTGGAGTACTTAAAGCTTTACATGCTTATGAAGATTTGGATCGAATATTTAAAAACGATTTAAAAGATGTTTTTGAAAAATATGGTTTATAAATTAAAAAAGTGTTAAAAATCAAGCAACAAATTTAAAACCAATTAAAATAAAAAAAGCGGTAACAAAATTTAAGAATTTTGGATGAGCGAACAAAATTGCAGAACTCGTTGTAGCTGTGGGTGTTGGTGTTGTCGATGCGCGTGGAGTTGTTGAAGGTGCGGCGGTAGTGCTTGGAGCAGATGGCGTTGTCTCTTCAGCTGTTTGTGTGGAAGTTATTATTGTTGGTTGCTTTGTGGAAGTAAAAGTGGAAGGTGGAACCGTTTTTGGTGTCGTTATTGTTGGTGGTAGAGAATAGGTCAATGAATATTCAATAAGGAAAGTATCAGATTTTGGATTATGGTCAGAACTGTATATTTGAAATTGGTTACCTTGTATTGTAATATTTTCACCAACGGTAGTAAGGCTGAAAACAGAGCTAAATACTAAAAATTATTTTTTAAATATTTACCTATAATTTTGAGAATAATAATCGCTTGTAATTATAATTGTATCATTTCCTTCCATATCTTGAACAATAAAATTTGCATTATATGTACGCGAGTTTAACACCGCTTTAATATCATATAAAAGTCCATTATTAAATGGTGTAAACCCGCTAAAACTTGTCGATGTTAAAATACCATTTTGTTTATTAGAGTTCACATATATAGCATCAGTATAATATGTTGCGTTAATGCTAAATGTTGTGGATGGTGGCAATGTAATACTTAAAGCCGAAGTAGAGAAAAGAAGATTTTTCCAAAGTGAAAATTCCGAAGAACTATAATGAGAGGTTATAATTAAGTAAACCAAGATAAAAATTTTCTTACTTTAATTGCGCGAAAACATTTTGATTTAATGGACTTTTGAGTTCAAATATTTTATTTGGAGTAGCGATCATTGATTTAATGTAAACAGCGGTATCATAGGCTGGGAGGAATATCATTTCGCAATTTCCAGTTGCGTTAGCTATGTTTTCAGAAGTAGTGGTGTCTGATGTCAATAAAACAATATTATTTTCATTTTCACAATTTTGACTTTGTGCATTTTTCATTCGGAATAAAATCAAACCATAATGTGAATGAAGGTATGCATAATTATAAATTGTAAAACAATTCGAGGTTGACGCGATGTTTCGAGGAATATTATTGCTATCTGTAGAAATCAAAGGTGAACGAAGACTAAAAAGGTAAAAGTTAAAAGATAATAAAACTAAAAGCTATGACTAACGTTCCAATAAAATTATTTAAATCATTTCCATCATAAAGCAAAAACCTTTCAGCTGTAGCTGAATTCACAGTCAAGAATAATTCGAGGGTATCGTTTTCAGGTGAACAAACGCTAATGATTGTATCATTATCAAAGTCATTTAGATTGACCACATGGGTTGGAATATCTTCAGTTAATAAGAAATTATCGATTGACGGGAATGTTATAGGTCCTAAGCTTATGCTCCAACGAAAGAAACGATTTTGAGTGATTTGAGAAGCTTGTCCAGAAATAAAAGTAATTTTAACATCCGTATCTGCGGAAAATATTCTATTTGTTGGGATATTATCTGTTATGCTAAAATCTCAGGAAAATGAATAAATTTAAAAGTTTCAACATTTACTTTTCGCGAAGCGTCTCATTTGTATATAATAAAAAGTAATCGGAACCATTTCGAATACCAAAATTAAAAGACATTTTATATCCATCATCTTGACAACTATCATTTTTCAGAATCTAAAACAAACAAACAAAAAATTGTGGATGAATCATTTTGTTACTAACCGTATAAGTGCATGACATTTGATCACAATAATAATGACTATTTACAAGGGGTTGCATCTCAATACTTCCATCACATGGAACAATTATTTCAGAATCAGAACATACACAGTCTGAAACGCAATAAATTACATTATTCTTATTTATGGAAGCCATAAAAAAGCTTAATAAAACATGCCTAAATTTTGTATTGTTACTTCAAAGCCAGCTTGTTGCATATTTGAATCAGGATAAAAGCTTAAATATGTATTATTTGCTGCTGCTTTTAATTGATAAACATCATCTTTGTATAAATTCGTATAATTTCGACCATCATTTATAAAGAATTTGTCTACATTTTTTTCGATGTAAAGTGTTTTCACATTTATCAAAGCTTCTTGATTTTGTTGTAAAATTATAGGAAATTCACACGCCTGCAAATTAATTAATTAGAATTATTTTTAAAAAATGAAATCCTTCGTACTTCGTTAGCTTTATACCCTAGGTCATAATCCAAATTGGAGATTGTTCGAGTATCACCGCTCACTGAAGATTGGCATTGTCGGAAAGTCGAACTAGCTGGAAGTTGTGCATCGGAAACAAGCGCAGAAAATCCTGTTCCAATAGAAGCTGGATTAGTATCATTATAATATAAACGAAAGTTTCCAACATCTGCCGTAAAATAATGCACTTCTGTTTGGGTAATATTTTTATCAAATCTAAAAATGGTGTTAACTCTATTTAAAATACTTCGGCTTACTTCTTTATAAGCACTTGATTTTGCCATAATTCAAATTTCACATTTTTATTTACGACTAAATTTTTAATTACAATTTTTAAATATTGTCCAAAATATGTGCTAAATGACCATGTGCAATTAACATTGCCTTGTTTCTCTCCAAAATCAGAAGCTATAGGCAGAACGAGTGCGTCTTCCAAATTAATAAAATCTATTTCTCCTTTAGCAAATGGACAAGGTGTTTGTGGATCTAAAAGCAAAATTCAAACTTTATAAACACACTTCAAAAAAGATATTTTTACCATATGCAACTACAACACCTTGAAATGCAGCCCAATCTATTGGATTTCCATCATCAACAAATTCGAAAGTTAATGATTGAGTTTTGGATGAAAATGCTAAAACTCCATCATTTGAATTAAAAGCGCTAAAAAGTAAAAGTGATGAGGTTTAGTTTTATAAAATTAATAATTAAATTCTTACTCAGTATCAAGTCGATTATAATTATCGTCATAGATAGTTAATCCACTTGTAACTCCATTATAAAGGGCCATATAAAGCCGAGTGTTATCAACAACCTAAAATTAAGGTTTTAGCGCAGAAGATTATCAAGCTTATTTATATCCATTCTTTTTTTCCAAAAAGTTATCCGAAATTTTTTTTAACTGAAACATTTTCATTGTTAAAATACTTACAGTAGAAAATCGCGCTTTGCATGTGGAGGACACTGTTTCGTTAACAGCCATATTTTTAGGATAATTAGGTGAATGAAAATTTGCGATAGTACCCGAATAAAGATTATAATTAATCATGGAATCATTTGTTGAACATGGAGATGAAGGGAAGCTTACTTCTTGTCCTATGGCTAATTTCAACAATGTCATCATTATCGCCAATAAAGGCAAGGAAATTTTGCCCTTCATTTTGTCTTTTCACAAACGCGCTGTAATGAAAGAAATGTTATAAAAAAATAAGATAGACATAAAAGATTTTGCCTATTTATTTGCTTCCTTTTTTTAGGTATGATTAAAGGTGGAGACTCTCTCACATGATTCATAGCATTGATATTTATTTCTTAAGTCTTAAATCACAAAAATGATGCTTTTTTTCTTGCTAAAAATGTCGTATTAGGGAATAAGAAAATTAGGCTTTTTTACTGATAACAGTAAAAATCAAGGTGTAACTGAAGCAACTAATTTAGTTAGAAAGCCAAGCCCTGTATGAGAAAGTTAAACACTATGGAGTGTCTATAAAAATTTGGAAACATAAAGAATTTATTTTCTTAAGGCATTAACGGAAATGTTATGATGCTGCTTGATTAAAGAATAAAGAACAATAATAAAGGTAAAAAAAAGGTGTGTCAAATATACTGTAATGAATTATGTGAAAGGTGTGACGCCAAGGAAAAGGATAATTGCTTTTGTAAGTTTTTTAATTAAAAAAGATTTGCCAAAAGTTAAATTTTTCATCACATAAAACAAAAATTCGTGAAAATTGAAAGTTTATTTCAGAAAGCTAAAATTCTGTTTAAAATTAGTGTCTTCTTTTTTTCTGGATATTGAATTTGTGTCGTTTTCTTATCATCCTTTTTTTATACAAATTCTGACGTTTTCAATCACAACTAAAGACCAATTAAGTAAACAAAGAAAGAAATATGTGTATCGAAAAAATAATTTTAAAGGCAAAAAATAAAAAATGTGATATATTGAAAATTTAAGCATTACAAAAAAAAGAGTGAAGAAATTTCTTTGACGTCAACAGATATATATAAAAAGTCTAAATTAAATAAAAAATAGAATTTTGATTCTATAAGCTTTAGTGTAATATGAATTATAAAAATATTCCAATGATGCCATGGTTGGATTTCCATCGATGGTAATATTTTCATGGGCAACTTTAAGAACAGCATTTTTAGCCAAATATGTTTGCTTATATAATATCAAAGCATTGTTGAATCGATCAGAATCGATTAAGTTTGTTTTCAAATTTTCATACAATCGATCACTCAATATTCCCAAATCATCAACTTTGTAATTTTGACTGAAATCAAAATTTTAGTTGAGTTATGTGAAATTTAAAAAAATATCGGCAGATGCAAAAAATTATGGAACCCCGGAAATAATTTTTTTTGTTGTTAGAAATTATTTTCTTATTTTTTAGTTGGCGATTATGCCATAACACTTTACCTCAAAACATCAAGAATTTTTGATTGAATTCCATCAAACCATTCCTTCGCATTGGTTGCTCTTTTAGCTGAATTTTTATGGAATCGAAAGACATAAATATTTGTTCCATGATAATCAACAATTTTAAAACAATTTTGTGGTACACAAAGAGTATAACTGTTTTGGGAAGTTGTCCATGGATCACCAATTACAACTTGATGGGAATAACTTTAAAAATTACTATTCAATTAGTTAAATTTCAAATTATTCCATACCTATCATCTCCTCGAATATCTAAAGCTTTACGAATTTCTCTTGCAAGGTGCTCAGCTCTAGAATACCAATCATTTATTTTATCAAAATCACTTGTTCCAAATTCTCGTTTTGCAATTTCAAGTAAAATTTCTCCTCCCCAAGCGCTATCCTAAAATATATACTGTTTTGCTTTATAAAACTTTACCTCATACTTACAAGCTTTTTCTTTAGGTAATCATTGGTGAAATTTTTAATTGAAGCTACTTTCCCGGGAATCTCAGCTAATAATTCACTTCTTTCTGTTTCATTTGAATATCTTGCTTGCTTGATACAGAATGTAGCAGCAGAAGCCTAAAAATGTTAACATATTCAATTAAAAATCATTTGAAGTTTTGAAGAAAGAACGAAAGAAGGACCTTGTGATTTTTATTTTGTATTTTAAGGCCACCGAAAAATATCTTTTTTACCACAAGTTCATTTTCTCCCTTTTAATGTTGTTTATTACCGTATCATCAACATCTTTTAAAATTGGTTTCATTTCTTCAAATGGTGGTTTGAATTGGTAATCAAAATTTTGAACAATTTCTCGTGGATAACAATTAAAATTTTTGGATTCTCTCATTCTTTTGACGAACCATTTACCATCCGCGTCTTGATTTACACTATCTCTTAACTTATTTACAACGTTTCTACCATCATTTTGAATCGCTTAAAATCTTTTTTTTGTATAAATGTAAAAAATCTTTAAAAGTTTATGGTACATACATTCGTCAAGACTTTTAAGGGAGTGGTCTGCTCGCTCTTGGTCCATTCTAGAGATAAATGATAAAAATTCTGTAAAAGTAAATAATTAAAACTCGTGGGAAAATTTGTTAAAAAAGATATAAACTTTTCTTTAAAGTTGTGTATTCACTTTCCCGTTCCAAATTCATGTCATGGCTTAAACTATGAAAAAATGCAATCCCAAGAGCAAAATTGACTGCTTCTTTTTCTGTTTCATTATTAGATATTTGGCATTGATCAAATAAAATTGCAAATAAATACTAAAAAAGCATGTAAAAAATTTAATCATAAATGTGTGCGGCATAAGGCTAATGTATCATACTTCCAACATTTCAGAAGGAGAATTTTCATCGTCACAAATTTCTTCAATTTCATTTTCACTAACTTTTTCATTATTTTCATTCAATTTTTTCATCAATTTTCGGATTTTTTGGAGAGGTTTTGTAACTTTCTAAAATTAAAAAAAATGTTTTTCATAAGTTTGGGTGCTTCTGTGCCTCGCCAATTAACTAACCTTATTGTATGTTTCATTCATTTCTGCATAAGATTGAAGGGGCTCGGGTTTTCTTTTAGCGAGCAATTCATTTCGATCAGCAAACATGGTTCTTTGGTAATGTTTTTGAAGTTCTTTTTTAGCATAATATTCTTTTGTATTTGGTTTAACATCTGCAAATACTAAACCTGTCACGCGGGCCATTTTTTCAAAGTACTCATCTCCATGATCTCTCATTGCGCGCAAAGTTTCCATAACATCATCAGTTACAGGATTCATTTTATTATAGGCAGCAATCATATCCTTTACATCCTTTTCAGCTATAAAAAAATATTTAGAGTTTTAGAATTCGGTCGGTCTTAATTTCTTACGATCATATTCTTCAGCATTTGTCAATGCAAAGAAAAAGAAAACAAAGAATAAAACCGTTTTCATGACTTCTTGCTAAAAAAGGAATTCAGAAGAAAAAATAACATAAACCAAAAATTTGAAACATCAAGAAAGCCGACACGATAAAGCATATTTTATAGAAAAAATCGAAGAAAAATTCTTTGAATTAAAACTTTATTCTAAAGCACAATGTAAAGAATGGTTCGTAATTACTTTTGCCACGGTTAAAACAAAAGTATTTATCGACTTTATATTACTCCATCACCCAACTAGGGTTGTCAAAAAAGATTTCCCGGGAATTTCCCGATTTTTCCTGGGAAATTTCCCGCTACAAACCCTTACAAAGTTTCACAAAGTCTAACAAAGTTCTACAAAAGTTGCTATAACTTTGTTAAACTTTGTAAGACTTTGTGAAGGTTTGTAGCGGGAAAATTCCCGGGAAATTTCCCCATTTTCCCATTTCCCGGGAAATTCGACAACCCTACACCCAACTTATTTATCCTTTTTATTTTTGGTTTTTGTTCTTGGCAATTGTTGATCACAACAAACTTGTGACTGATGATTTTTGTCGTCGTTTTTTGTTCTTTAAAAATACTTATTATTGAGCAACCCAATCCTTTGACATTTGTTTTGAATCACCAGCTTAATAATATACCTTTGCCGTTTTTCTGCTTTGTTCAAAGATTTTGAAATGTTCATTGAAATCTTTGCAAGCCAAAAGTAAATCAACATGAGAGTTCTTATTTTCGAGAAAGCCATTGGTTTTTATATAAAAATTTTCTCAAATAAAAATTTAATAATTCAACCTTTATTATCACACATTTAATCAACAACAAAAAAAGAAAAAGAAAATAAAACAAATTATATGAGATCATCTTTTCTTTTGTGATAAATATTCAGCTTGAGAAGCTTGTTGGGAGAATGCAGCTTTATCCAAGAAACTTTCTTTACTTCGATCATATTTTGTTAAATCATCTTCCAATTTTTGTTTCTTTATATGACGTTGCCAATCGAGATTAGATTTTTCAACCACACTCATCTTTGGATTTTTGTCTATCTTTTTCATAAGGACATCGAGTCCTCCAATCTTCATTGTTACTGGTTTCCTTAAAATCATTTCATTAGAACTATAGCAAAGCAAGACAGATAATATACTTTTCTGAAGCTTTGGCTTTTCTTTCTTCAATTCGTTTAGCTTCCTTTTCATCAACTTCACGTTCACGTCTAAAATTTCAAATTGTTAAAGTTATATGCAACTAATATGACTCACGTCACATTTTCACCAAAGAAATCATAAACTTCAACAATTTTTCGTTTTCTACCTTTGCTATTTTCCGATAATTCAGGATTTGCAGCGGATGAGGCATTATTTTCTTCTACGCCTTCTTCTAATGGAGCAAATACGCTGAAAATAAATCAACCGATAACAACATTTAATGAAAGAAGTATCACCTCTTTGGTTCCATTGATTCTAGCCATTCTTCCCAATGTTTTATTACTTCTGGATTAAAGACTTCCTTATTGCTTATCCTTTTTTCATCTTCTCTAAAATCAATCTCTTTATGCACATAGAAAAAGGTAAGAAAAATATTTATAAACTAGCTTTATAGATTCCAAATCTTTTAACTCTGCCTCAGCTTCTGCTACTTCTTTTTCAGTTGGATTATAATCTTCATCTTCTTCAGAATCAAATTGGGTATCAAGTAAATTACTCATATTTTTTAAATTAAATCAGAGTGCAAGTTTGAGCGAGAAAAAAAGAGAACAGACAAAATTTTGATTGTCACAAACGTTTGCATTTTTTGAATTGAGAAACGAAAAAGACACAACGCAAAAATATTTTTAGTTCAAACTTTCATTACCGAAAAATTAAACTCAAATTTTAGAAAAGCACGATTTTTATTTATAAAAACCTGTAAGAAATAACGAATTCAAAAATAATGTTTAACAAATTTTCTTCATCATTTTTTGATGAAACCTTTATGCTAGTTCGATTATAGTATCCTTAGTTTTTTCAGTGCTTTCATCAACGACTTTTGCAGTGATGAATCTTCCAATTTAGCTTTCTGTTAAAGCTGAATTCGAATTTTTGATTCTTACATTTGCAAGAAACTATAGAATCTCATAGCTCTGATTTTAACATTTTTTGGTTTAAAATGAGATTCAACAATTTTATAAACTGTGTGAAAACCATTTGACACATCTTCAAAGAAGTCTCATATATTTATTTGGGGTTTTAAAAGCTGATGGGATTAGATTCCAAAACATAAAGAAACAGAAAAGCGAAGATTAGAAGTTTACATATTTTTATTGTCTAGTTGCTACAAAAAAAACACAAATATCAAAAGATAATATATACATACAAATACAAAAAAGGCTTCAATCGGAATCGTCTTCATCACTTTCAGAATCCTTTTTACCCGCTTTTTTGACCTAAAATTTATAAATTTTTAGTTTAGTTTTTTAGTTGAATTAAAAGTTATAAACATACTTTTTCAGTTTGAGTTGAAACATCTTTTGATTGCTTTTTACTTTGAAGCTAAAAATTTAAGCTACAATAATATAAACACAATCAAAACATGCTTACTTCTTTATCTTTTCCAAGACTTTCAGCATTTTTATCATCAAGCTTTGCTTCAATTTCCTTGCATATTCCTTTGACTTGATCATCTTTGGTTTGGCTTTTTCCATTAGAATCATGTGGGGATTTTCCAACAACATAATCACGAGCACTTTTGACAACATCGGCGGCTTTTTCTTTCAAGCTTTGACTTTTTTTCTTTACATCAGGAGCTGATTCTTTTACATTATCTTTGGCAGAAGTAGCTTTCCTTTTTAAAGCATTTTTGGCTTTTTCAGTCTTTACATTACCATTTGAAGTTGAATCTTTGATATTTTCATCTGCACCTGATGCCTTTTCTTTAACATGTTCACCAACATTATCTTCCGCTTCCATGGCTTTTTCTTGAATAGGTTCTTTAAGATGATCAGCTGCAGCATCTTTAGCCTAAAATTTTCGATGATTATGATGTATAACGGAAGAGTAAAAAACTTGAAGCTATATCAAAAATGCCCAACTGCCTTACTTCATTAACTTTCTCAGCTCCTTCTTCAACCATTTCTTTTGTAGCATCTTTAGCTTCCTCAGCAGCTTTCATACCATCATCTTGAGTATCCTTGACATTTTCTTTTACATTATTAGCATTTTCTCCAACAGCTTTTTTCTTACCTTTCGCTTTTTCGGTGACAGAATCTTTGACTTTCTTTGCTCGTTTACTAACATTTGAAGCAGCTTCACGGAACAATCCAGCAGCTTCAGTAGCATTTCGTTTAACACTTCGTGAAACTTTGGATCCAGCTCTCTTCAATTTCTTCAAAACAGTATCATCATTTTCTTTAGCTTTTTCAGCACTTTCTTTAGCTTCTTCAACGTTGTTGTTGTTTGCATTATCTTTGACTTCTTTGTCAGAGCTAATAGACAAATTTGAAACTGAAGTTTTGATTTTGTCAATTGCAGCTTCACCAGTGGAAATTACGATATCTTTTGCTTCAATAGTTGCATCCTTCATTTTTTCCAAATATGGTTCACCAGCTGTTTTAACCTTGTTAAAACTGTTTGATCCAACTCTTTTCAATTTTTCCAAAACAGTTTCATTTTCATCTTCATGAGAAGCATCACCAGTTTTAACAGTTACTTCGTTTGCAGCTTCCATATTATCCTTTGCATTTTCATTAACATTTGCAGCGGCATCTTTAGTTTCACCAGGACTTTGAGATAATTTTGAAATTGAACTATTGACTTTTTCAATTGCAGCACTACCAGCAACAGCAGCGGTATCTTTGCTTTCAATTGCGGTATCTAAATGAGGTTCACCATTTGTTTTTGATGCAGGTTCAAAAATGTTTGGCATTTTTGCAAAAACGACGTTGAATGAATGCGAGTAAAAAAGTTTAATGCTTTTTCGAAATGGGAAAACGACGTCCGTTTTTCGCGCCAAAAAAAGCATTCATGTTAAAATTGGAATGCAAATTTATAAAAAAAATGCAACCATGTTTTTGTGTTGGTACCTGTAATTTGCAACTAACTATTCTACTAAATATACCGAAATTTAATAAGCGTTGTAAAATTTTGTTATTTTGTGAATTTTTTTATAAATTTAATAAAAGCGTAATAATGGATGAGTTAATTTGCAAAACCGCATATCTTAAAAAATGTTAAAACATTAGTATATCCTCAAAAAACAAACCCACACACACTTTTAAAAAAAGTGAATAACAAAAAAGATAAAAAAAATTTTTTTACGATCATTGTGATTATTTTCAGTGAAAATAAAGCATTTTTTATGACGAAAATGTGCTGATTATCGATAACAAAAATTAATTTTATTGTTTTATAACCTCGTCCATGACCACGGAGGAGCCAGTGTTCTTATCAGTTTTTAAGCCACTTTTTCTTCTAAGGATTTTTTGCTATAAAAATGCTTAAAAACATAAAAATTTATTTCGTTTAAAAAATATCAACGAAAGTTAGTCAGTCGGCCAGAGTTTGAAAAAAAAATGATTAAAAAATTATTCTTTTTATTTTTTTTGTTTATAAATGTTTGTGATAGTCTAAATTACATTTCAGAAGCTTGTTGTAAGTTTTATAGTTTAACAAGTGTCAGTAATAAATGTTTGATAATAAATTTAAGCTTTAAAATCGTTTGCAAAGATAAATGAGACGGAAGAATATGAACATTGTAATGTGTTAACGGAGCCGGGTGAAATTTATAATGGAAAAAATTGTTCCAATTTATGGTATTTGGGAACATCAAAGCAAGAAAAATATCATTTATATGATCTTTTAATGTTTGAAATATATCTTGAAAGAATGGATAATTATATTATGAAACAATGGTATATTTATAATTCATGGCCACAATATTCTGTAAATTTTACTTTTGAAAATAAACCTATTTGTGATGTAAGTTTGGAAATTTATTTTTCAGATAATTTCTTTTGTGACATCTTTACCACCAAACCTTTGAAATTTTACTTGGTTTTTTATAGATGCTTTCACCCCGAGTTTATGATTGTAAAGTTGATGTTATTTTTCTCAGCGGCTTAAAATATTATTATGCAACATGGGATTTGTATGATTCAAAACCAGAACCTACAGTGACATTTTTATCCGATGACTTTCACTCTTATTTCATATCATTGCAAAATCACATATTAATTATAAATTATTCTAATAAAACGTTAATGAAAAGAATATTTTCTAAGAATAATTCGGAAATTCAAGAAAATTATGAATTAGAAAAATTCACAAAAGTTTGTTAATATTTTTTTTTCACTGTTTATGATTATGGAAATATTTTAGGAAATAATTAAGGTTGATTTACACCCGGTTAAAGATGATTATCTTATTGTAACATTAGAGAGTCTCGGACTTCAAGAAGTTGAATTAAAGAATCAATTACATGGGTATCAGCGATACAGCAATACCTCCTCATACGATAGCAGCTTTGGGCGGTATAAAATTAAAATTCTTCCAAACGATACCAAGTATAGTTTAAAAACTGATCTCATAATTATTTCAATAATTTTTTTGATATTTCTATTAGCTGCATATTTTATTATAAGAAATTTACCGGAAGATAAAAACCCAAGACGAAGAACAACACATGACAAGAATCGTGAAAGCGATAATAATACCAAAAGTCTTTTGGAAAAATCTTCTAATATCGAAGTTGTTTAAATTTTTATTTTGTTGTTTTTTTAATAATTTAATAAAATGGAATCTTGTGTAATTAAAGCTACTTAAAATAACAAACGCAAAGTATGTAAACAAGAAAAAGGATTTTAATAAAGTTCGTCGCATTCAGCGACCTTAGAAAGACAATTAGGCAAATATGAACAACAATTTCTTATAAGTTATAAAACTTTATTCGAAGGGAGTAACGACGCACAACTAAAACTTGTCTATGTTGTTATTACATTTATCAAATCCACTAGAGTATGGAGCAATTTTAATGCTTTGATTGAACGTCGTTAAAAACATGTAAATAAAAAAAGCTTCGAAAAGGATCATAAAATTTTTCCTCATTCGATCGCAATTTTTTTTTCAAGAAGAAACTATCATTTTAAAGGTGAGGGAAACTCAAAAAAAATGCCGATGATACAATCTAATCAGATAAAGAAATCAATGAACAAGTAAGCCTTGAAAAGCGCTTACAAAACAAGCGAGAAAGATAACTTCTCAACTAGATCAAAAAGAAACACAATTACAAGTAAGTTATAACACTTTATTCATTACATCGATCAAAATTATACAGATATTCAATTAGATTTTCAAATTGAGAATAAATCAGTGTTTTTTGTCAGCACCAAAGCAGTCTTGTCCCATACCAGCAAGAGTTTGATAATTTGGATCTTGAGTTCCGGCCATTCCTCCAGCAGCTGCAGGAGCTTTGGGGCCTCCACCGCCACCTGGAGCGCCACCACCAGCAGCTTTGTCAGCACCAAAGCAGTCTTGTCCCATACCAGCAAGAGTTTGATAATTTGGATCATGTGTTCCGGCCATTCCACCAGCAGCAGGAGCAGGAGTTTGAGGAACACCAGCAGGCGCAGGAGCAGCAGCACCACCACCACCGGCTTTATCAGCACCAAAGCAATCTTGTCCCATACCAGCAAGAGTTTGATAATTTGGATCATGAGTGCCAGCCATGCCACCTTGAGGAGGGGCTTTAGGTCCACCACCACCAGCAGCAGGTGCAACAGGATTTTGTTCAGCAGCTTTATTAGCACCAAAGCATTCACCTCCCATTCCAGCCATAGTTTGATAATTTGGATCATGAGTGCCAGCTACAGCTTTGGTATCTTTTGGAACTTTAGGCGCGTTTTCTTGTTCATCAGCATCTTCGTCATCATCTTTTCCACCAGTGTTGTTTGAACCATGTTTCTTAGCAGCAGCAGCCTTCTTTTTGCCTTTCTTTCCTTTCTGAAATAGTTCAAATAAGTTAATAAGTTAAATAAAAAGTATAAAAAAACCAACCTTCTTTTTACCACAACATACTACAAGAGAAGCAACAGCAACCAAGAGATGAAAAATTAAAGAGAAAGTTGAAACAGTTGTGAGAAGCTGTTGAAGAGGATCGGCATCGGTGATGATTGCAGCCATTGAAACGTTGGTTGGAGAGAGCAGAAGAAAAAAACGGCTGAATGCGAGCGAGTCACCAAAGTCAGGATAATGGATTTTTCTTTGAAAACGATGCTTTTATATCAAATTTTGAGGTTCATGCAAATTTTGATTTCATGTGAAAACTTTTTGTGAATTTTCAAACACCGTGCATCATTGAACATCAAAAATTTGTAGCTCAAATTTTTTGAAAAGTCCGTCAATTTTATTTGGCATAAATGAAAAGGGTACGTACGCTTTAAAAAAAAATAGTATTTTAATAAACCATGGTTATAAGATATACTCATAATCTACAGTTAATATTCACCAGGTGAAAATGAATGAAATTATTATAAAATCTTCATCACGCTATTTTAAACTTAGTAAATAAAAATGATTTTATTTTAGTGAAATTGTTTGTTTACATTTTTTTCGAATTGATTTAATGTTTTTTGTATTCACTTGCTTGTGGAGTTGGTTCACTTTCATGTGGCTCAACATGATTATCAGCTACCGTATCAGGTTCATATTGCTGCTCACCACCACGAACGGGAGCTTGATTGTATGTTGGAGCAAGGATATGTGAAACTCCGCAATCACTTGGACAGAACGTTGCTGGTACACCAGGTTCACCAACTGGACCCCATCCACCTTCCTCTCCAACTTGTCCAGGGAATCCAGATGGACCTGGAGGACCTTGAGGTCCAGGTCGTCCATTTTCTCCTGTAATATTATAGTTTAGATTTGAATCGGTAAAGATAATTATTAACTAACCCATTTCACGTGATCGTTTACCAGGAATGCCTGGTGGACCTTTTGGACCAGGTGATCCATTTGGACCTTTGGGTCCTAAAAAATTAAAAGATGCTTTTAAAAGGATTTTAAATTATATAAAAATACCTTTAAGTCCAACACCGGCAAATGCTGGATCACCTTAATAAACATAAAATGAAATTTAAAAAAGTTATTAATAAAGACAAATCAAACCTTTAGGTCCCATGGGTCCTTCATGACCTTTAATTCCTAGTGGGCCATGTTGTCCATAATTTCCTGATGGACCGTCAAATCCTTGATTGCCTGGGGCTCCAACTGCACCTGGATGTCCAGGTTGACCCGTCATTCCTCTTTCACCTTGATTTCCTCTGTAATGAAATCTTTTAAAGATTTTTCTATACAAATCGAAAGCTACCGTAATCCTGGAGGTCCACCTGGACAAATAACACATGGTAATTCTTCAGTGACTTCAATTTGAATATCAAAGCCATCTTCCCCTGCTTGTCCAGGTCGTCCTGATTCTCCTGGAGTTCCATCAAGGCCTGGATCACCTGGTGGCCCAGGCAAACCCATGGGACATGCTAAAGCTCCACAACCTTTACACATTCCATCATCCCAAGCGTGGCGCTTTTTAATTGAAAAATACTGAATCTTTGAATTTGATTGATCGACTAAGTTCTCAAGTTTTCCAATTTTCATGATTTTATTCCAAAGCAAATCGCTATCATCCTGCAAATTTAGATTGTAAACACACGAATATGGCAACAAAAAAACAATCTAACCTTGAATTTCTTAGACATAATTTCAATTTCATTCAAAGTATTATTGCTTTGAAGAATCATCAAAGGGCATACTAACAATATTCCAACGAGGGTCAAAGCACTAACAAAAATACCAAACTTTGCAATTCTTAGTGAAGAATTATACCTTTTTTCATTGTCAAGAAATTCCATTTTTGATGCAACCACAATAAAATTGAAAATAAACCTTTCTTTATCATTCGCCCAGCTTTTATATTTTTCCGGGAAAAATGAATTTTCCAGATTCTTGAAATCCTTTTTTAAAAGTAACTCCCATTTTTTCTTTGTAATTCATTTTTTTGTTTGACCGCATTCTTAGCTCTATGTCTTCAGGATGACCTAGTGAATGGTAAACTCATCGTAATAAATGTTGGTCAAGGACGATGTTGAAAATACAAAGACACACATTTTTTTCGTGGATTTTTTTTTGTAATTAATGGTGTCAGCTCTTTTTGTTTTACCGAATATTTTTGGAGTTTTAATTTCCTATTAACAAAGAAAAAAGAAGGTATCAAACTTTGAAATAACAAAAAGATAAAGTAGCAAAAAAATGTTAACATTGAACACATAGAACATTGTGTCATATTATTGTAAATTCATATCTTTAATGACTGATGTTGTTCGAAATTTTTGATGTAATCCGGCAAATTACAGATCTTACTAAAGATGGATGCAAAAATGAGCAACAGAAAATGACAAATTGCAACCATCGACTGTAAATTTTGAGTAACACGGAAAGGGTTGGCAAAAAGGAACAATCATGTTTCAATGCAAAAAAACCGTGAAAGCTTTTTTTTCAAAGAAATTATTTCAATCAAAAAACAACTTGATTATGTTCATCTCTTTTTAGAATATTTTTGATATGTAAAGATTTCGTTCAATTCAAAAGTATCTCAGATATTATAATCTGTATCTACTAGTCATTTCATTTCCGCTGGCTTCTTGATAACTTTCAATGCTGTTCGATCATACAATTATTTGTTCTTCATCTGAATTTGCTCGATTTACTTTGTTAAAATTTCCATCAAGGTTACAAATTCAAAAACAACAAACAAGGTAAGATTAAACTTTATAAACATTTAATGAATGTAAAGATTTTAGAAATCGAACATATTATGATGTTTTGGGAATTACAAAAGATGCTTCACAAATAGAAATAAAAAAGGCTTATTATTCTAAATCTAAATTAGTAAGTTGTCAAGCTACTTTTATAAGGTTTTAATTTTCATTTTTAGGTTCATCCAGATATTACAGGATCACAAGAAGCTTTTGTTGAACTTAAAAAAGCATATGATACTCTTCGACGACCAGCTGATCGGATGATTTATGATGATCGTGGAAAGTATCCTCGAGCTGGAAAAATTTATCCATATCCTCACCCTCCTTTTCATCATTCATATTCTCGAACACATGGAGCTCATCCTTTCGGGTTAATACTTTTCGTTTATGTTTCTCGAATAATGAATATTTTTTTAGTGAAGACCGAAGATCTGATTGGGAACGTAATTTCGCCGAATATATGAAAGGAAATAGAACTAAAAATCAAACTGTTGATGAAAGAAATAATGAAGTTTGGAGAAGAATATGGATATATACAGCCTTTGGATTAGCTTTGATTACTCTTTATAATGCTGGATATTTGTGAGTTTTCTTTGTTCCTGTTGCCTATTAATCTTTCTCGTTTTAGATTTATTTTAATGAATCAACAGAAGAACGTCGAAAAGTTAATTGCAAAAGATGAAATTGCTCGTTCTTTTCTTCGACAAAAAGAATACCGTGACAAATTTAATGATAGTGCCGAAATTGAAGCGTTTGCTAAACTTCTTAGAGCTGATATTGAACAAGCTCAGCAAAGAAAACTCGAAGAAATGACCGAGAAAAATCCATTTGAAATCCGTGATCCAGAAAGATGGATGGAAGCTGTTAAAGAACCTCTTACGGCTTCAAGAAGGCAACGTACAAAGCCGAGAAATGATTAAATTTTCGATTAACTTAGTATTTATAGGAATATGTATGTATGTGTAATTAGGGTAATTTGTTTTATTCGGGTTTGTATAATTTTTTAAATAAAATTTTATCCTCTTTGTGTGTTGGAATGTTTTGTATACCGGAGTGTTCTTTAGACTCTTAAATATTTTCTCTTATTGGTCAAAGCAATTTAAAACTTTAAGAATGTTTAAGATGAAAACTGCTATAATCACTGGTGCTTCAAGTGGACTTGGTCTTCATACTGCAAAGAAGCTTTTTGCTACAGGAAATTACAAATTGATTTTAGCTTGTCGTGATGAAGCAAAAACTAAGAATGCAATTGATGAAATTGCAAAATCTGATTTAACGAAGAATGCCGATACTCTCAAATTTCTCCATGTTTGTTTTTTTCACAATTATTGTTTTTATATATATTTTGTTTTTTAGCTTGATTTAACCAACCAAAAATCAATTTTATCTTTTGTTGAAGAATTCAAACAAAACTTTGATGGATTGGATGTTCTTATCAACAATGCTGGAATTATGCGTCATCCTCATCAGGTTTGTTTTTTTTGTTATAATGCTTTATTAATTTATTATGTACCTTTAAAACTAAAACTTAAAAAAGCCCGGATCATCATAAGTGATAGGATTAGTGGTATTAAATACAGTATTATTTAGACGACTTTGAGAAATAAGATAAATGTTTATGTAATGCTTATCCTTTTTTTCATAATATTCATCATTTTTGGGAGTATTTTTTGCTAAAAGATACAACTCTTTACTTGAAAACCATCCACAATCAATGTTTGATCCACGAAGAAAAACATTTGCATTTGTTGTCGCAATTTCAATGGATGGTGATTCAAAAAGAATGCAACTAAGTCTTTCAGTACAGCTCTCTCTGATGTCATCATAAAATTTTGTTAGAATCAAGCTTCCGTTCGAATCCAAATTACAGAATGGACCTTTACCAAAGAGAGGTCCAGCCTTGTTGTAATTAAAATTCATTAATGCAGAATCAGTTTCTCGAACATGTTTATAAGTGTTTGCTGGAAGAGTAGGATAAACTAGGATATGAGCTTCACGATTGGTGACGTGATACAAATAGCTGCTTGGTAAAGTCACAGATGGAATTAGAATGTTTCCGTAAGGAATTGACAATACAGCAAATAGGTTCCTGTTTAGAAATTTATGAGTGCAAGCAGATGCCATAAAATAAAAAACTTACAAATCTTCAAACATTTGATTGAGCAAATTCCTCAATTCTTTTAATTCTTCGATTCTTATTTCTTTATCATGCAATGTTCCATTGACTAATGTTTTTACGATTGAATGAAAGTATTTTTCCTAACAAAAAGCTTATCTCAAAAAAGTTATGTTTTCGTAAATTCACCTACCTTTCTCGCATCTTCTTGCTCCTTTAAAAGTTTTTCAAAATTATTTAAATTTTCTGGAAGGCTGTAATTTGTTGTTGATAATCCATTACAAATTCCGCTGAAAGATGAGTAAAGTAAACTGTAAGAATTCCAAGCATCTTTGAGTCTTCTAAATGGTCGAACATCGTAATTATAAGCGACACTTTGGGCATAAAAATATTTTATTTCTTTTAAGTTAGTTAAAAGCTCCTAAAAAAAGTAATTTTGTAGTATTTAAATAAAGGAGCAAAATTGGAATTTCCAAAATCAGGAAGCATTCCTCTTTGAGATGCCTTTTCAGGTATACGTACTTTTAATGTTTCTGATGGATTTGCTTCCTCACAATTTCCTATCATCGCCTTTAGCGTTACTTTTGAGGATTTCTTGTTCAAATCTTCCAAAGAGCTTATTAGCTTTTGTAAATTGGTTGAAGGAATCTAAAAATTTTGCCTAAATTAGGGTAAAAATTTATGAAGATATTACTTTAGAAAAGTTTTTGGAATCCACATTTGGGTTTATAAAAACCTCGCCATTTTCTAAATTTTTTGTTTGAAGAATATGAATAGTTTCATTTTTTAAACATTGAGGCATATTTGGCGTTTTATTTCCCTAAAAAACATTTTGTTTTCATAACTTTTATGGTAACAAGTAGAGATTACCTTTTCATCATGATGATGTCTTACACATTCAGCAACCTTTTCTCCTATTTTAAAAGCATTTTCACATTTTTCGCCAGTCGCTTTTCCATTCACAGCCACTAATAATTGTTCAAACAAATTTTCTTTTGCTATATTTTCGTATGCTACAGTAGTTTGAAAGAATATAATAAGACTTAGAACAACCACCTTTAATTGAATCATTACCAACCATGAATCAATGGATTTTTTAAATTCGTGGCTTTTTCTTGATTTATAAGATTATAAAAATGAAAGAGGATGAAATCGATAATAATCAAATATTTGCTCTAATTAATTTTCTCGCTTTTTCAGTTAACAAAAGAAGGAATCGAAATTCATTTTGCAACAAATCATTTGGGACATTATTTGCTTACTCGAAATCTTCTTGATGTTTTTCGACCAAATGGACGAATTATTATTGTATCTTCAGGTCTTTACAAAAATGTAAGTTTTTTTTTCAAACGTAATTGGGTTTACCGCTGCTACATATTTCATTGCGGCGTGGGTATTTATACTGAAGGTTTATTATTTCTTTTTGCTTATTGCTTAATTTGTTTATATTTTCAGGCCTCATCAATTCCATCTTATGAAGATCTTATCTCTCTTTCAGCTGTTGAACAAATTCCTCCAGCCCTTCATTATTCAAATAGTAAACTTGCAAATTGCCTTCATGCTGTATATCTTGATAAAACATTAAAAGCTTCAACTGATGATCGCGTCAAATCTCTCAAAGTTGTTTCACTTCGTCCTGGATTTGTTCGTGGTACAGAATTAGGTCGAAATGTTCCATGGATTCTTCGAACTCTTGCATTTCCACTTATTTGGTTTTTCTCAATCAATCTCGATCAAGGAACGGAAACAATACTTCATTGTGCCACCATGGATTATGAAAACCTTGAATCAGGAAAGCTTTATTCTGAAAGCAAAGTTGCACCATACACTGAAGCGGTTACAGAAGAAGCTGCAAAAGAACTCTATGATTTATCAGAAAGACTTCTTGAACATGGAAGAAATGTTGATGCTCCAGCTGGTGATAATTAAAATGAAATTATTTATAAGAAAACCTTCATGAATCAATATAAAATAAACCTTCTACTTATTGTTGTTGTTTTTGCATTTTAAAATTGTTTTAAAATTTTGCCTTGTTGTTTTACGTGTAAATTGCTCAAAAATAAATATTTGTTTAGTTACAGTAGTGACAAAGTGTTACATAAATAACAAAATTGAGAACTTTGGAGCAACATAAGAAGCTCTCCATATTTTTGATTCGATAATGCCGAATATCATCGTTGAAGCTAAAATTAATGAACACCTTTGGCAAAATGAGTTTTAATGAATTTTTGAATTTTAGTTGTCCAAGAAATTTTTTTTTCTTGTTTCACTTTTTTGTTGTTGAATCCTTGAAGTTTGAATGTGTTAATTTTTTTCAAACTCATTAAAATATGGATAATATTATTGATGTGAGCCAATCAGAAAAGGTTTATGCTGTTGATGGAATACATCAAGGATTAAGAAATGATGGCAGAGAGTAAGTTCCTTTGTCTTTATTTGTAAAATAAATATTGCTTATTACATTTTGCTTTATAGGTTAATGGATTTTCGTCCAATTGTTGTTGAATTTGGGGTTATGCCTAATACTCATGGTTCTGCTCGAGTTCGTCTTGGTCAAACTGATTTAATTGCAGCAATAAAATTGAAAATGCGTCAAGTCAAAGATACTAAAGAATTTAGCAATCGTATTGATTTTTATGTTACATGCTCAGCTGTTGCAAATCCTCAATTTGCAGGTATGGATTCATTAATAGCCTTGATATATTACTAACGGATATTAAATTTTAGGTAAACATGGTGATGAATGTGCACAAAGGATTGCTTCACTTTTAAGAAAGACTTATCGAAATGATCTCATTATTCCTGAACTTGAACAGTGAGAAAGCTTGTTTTTGTTATATAGTTTCAACGTGTTTGTTTCAGATTAAAGCTATCAACAGATCGTTATTATCAAACCAGAGTTGATATTTTGATGCTTCAATATGATGGAAATGCTCTTGATGCTGCGTCTATTGCTGTAAGCTGCTTTTCTCTCTCACCGTTTCCAATAATGGCAAAATTTTAGGCTAAAGCTGCTTTATCAGATTTGAAATTTATTATTCCAACAATGATTGCAAGAGATAAAGGCAAAACAGTTCCACAACTTACTTCCAAAGCTCGTTCACAAATTCGTAAACTTGATGTTTCAACAGCACCTGTCATCGTTACATTAAATACTGTTGGAGATAATATTTTTATTGATGCTAACCTTGATGAAGAACAATGCGTTGGAGGTGTTATGCATGTTGGTATAATTCCACCAAAAGAAGATGACTTTATGGTAAACTTTTGATTGAATATATCGCAACATTACTCTTTCTTATTTTTTAGAACAATGCTGAAACGGATGATACCAATGATAATTGTTACATTGCCTTGTTCAAAAATACAACACCACAAATATTTCATGAAGAAAAATTTGATGAACTTTTGAAAACTGGTATTGAAGCTGCAAAAGAAATCAATCGTGCGCTAATGCATCGAATAGAAGAATATCGAAGGGAGCCTAAGAGAAATGCTGAAGAAAGAATTGAAACTTTCATGCTAGATAAACAATTTTAATTGTTCCATTGTTTTATTTCGTTGAGTTTTAAAAATTTATAAATAAAGTTTTTAAAAAAATATGAGCAAAAGTGTTACATGAATAAAGCAAAACAAAAATTAGGTTCAAAGCTGAGGTTTTGGACAAACACTATCTTTCGCATGTTTCTAAACCTAGGTAATTTCTTTAAGAATTTTTGATTGTTGAATAAGAAAGGTCATTTTTTCATTATGAGCTCTTATTTTGGTAGTTACTTCTTTTCAAAAATGTTTTCTCTTTTGTTTGAGCATAAGGAATAGTTGCAAGTTAAAGGTATTAGCAAAAAAATGCATGCATTTTTTTATAAATTTGCATAAAAATTTTCACACGAATGCTTCTTTCTTTGGCGCGAAAAACTGACTGGCATTTTCCCATTTCGAAAAGTCAATAAACTTTTTTACTCGCATTCATTCAACATCGTTGTTGTAAAAATGCCAAACATTTTTGAACCTGCATCAAAAACAAATGGTGAACCTCAGTTAGATACCGCAATTGAAAGCAAAGATACCGCTGCTGTTGCTGGTGGTGCTTCAATTGAAAAAGTCAAGAGTTCAATTTCAAAATTATCTCAAAGTCCTGGTGAAACTAAAGAAATTGCAGCTGAAAAAGGAACCGAAGCTATCGAACATGTCAAAGATGCCGCTGCAAATGCAAAGGATAATATGGAAGCTGCAAAAGAAGTAACTGTTAAAACTGGTGATGCTTCTCATGAAGATGAAAATGAAACTGTATTACAAAAAGTGAAAAGAGTTGGATCAAACAGTTTTAACAAAGTTAAAACGGCTAGTGAACCATATTTGGATAAAATGAAGGATGCAACTATTGAAGCAAAAGATATCGTAATTTCCACTGGTGAAGCTGCAATTGACAAAATCAAAACTTCAGTTTCAAATTTGTCTATAAGCTCTGACAAAGAAGTCAAAGATGATCAAAACAACAACAACGTCGAAGAAGCTAAAGAAGGTGCTGAAAAAACTAAAGAAAATGATGATACTGTTTTGAAGAAATTGAAGAGAGCTGGATCCAAGGTTTCACGAAGTGTTAAAAGAAATGCTACTGAAGCTGCTGGATTGTTCCGTGAAGCTGCTTCAAATGTTAGTAAACGAGCAAAGAAAGTCAAAGATTCTGTCACTGTAAAAGCGAAAGGTAAGAAAAAAGCTGTTGGAGAAAATGCTAATAATGTAAAAGAAAATGTCAAGGATGCTCAAGATGATGGTATGAAAGCTGCTGAAGAAGCTAAAGATGCTACAAAAGAAATGGTTGAAGAAGGGGCTGAGAAAGTTAATGAAGTAAGGCAGTTGGGCATTTTTGATATAGCTTCAAGTTTTTTATTCTTCCGTTATACATCATAATCATCGAAAATTTTAGTCTAAAGATGCTGCAGCTGATCATGTTAAAGAACCTATTCAAGAAAAGGCCATGGAAACGGAAGATAATGTTGGTGAACATGTTAAAGAAAATGCATCAGGTGCAGATGAAAATATCAAAGATTCAACTTTAAATGGTAATGTAAAGACTGAAAAAGCCAAAAATGCTTTAAAAAGGAAAGCTACTTCTGCCAAAGATAATGTTAAAGAATCAGCTCCTGATGTAAAGAAAAAAAGTCAAAGCTTGAAAGAAAAAGCCGCCGATGTTGTCAAAAGTGCTCGTGATTATGTTGTTGGAAAATCTCCTCATGATGCTAATGGAAAAAGCCAAACCAAAGATGATCAAATCAAAGGAATTTGCAAGGAAATTGAAACAAAGCTTGATGATAAAAATGCTGAAAGTCTTGGAAAAGATAAAGATGTAAGCATGTTTTGGTTGTATCTATATTATTATAGCGTAAATTTTTTAGGTTCAAAGTAAAAAGCAATCAAAAGATGCTTCAACTCAAACTGAAAAAGTATGTTTATAACTTTTAATCCAACTAAAAAACTAAACTGAAAATTTATAAATTTTAGGTCAAAAAAGCTGGTAAAAAGGATTCTGAAAGTGATGAAGACGATTCCGATTGAAGCCTTTTTTCTATTTGTATGTATATATTATCTTTTGATATTTCTGTTTTTTTGTAGCAACTAGACAATAAAAATATGTAACTTTTCAAACTTGTTTTTATAAGTTTAAATTATAACCAAAGTTGCTAAAAATCGATAGCCATTATTTTGGTTAAAGATAGGAAGAACGGCATGCATTAATTTTCTTTTCTGCTTTTAGATTGCGATAATCATTGGTTGTTAGAATAAGTTTTGATATCGAATTGAGCTTTAAAAAATGGCGAAGAAAGAGGTGAGTTAACATTTCATGCAAGATGATCATTTTAAATTATTCCATTGTTTTAATAATTTTATTAATAAAACATTTTACAAAAATATGAGCAAAAATATTACATGAATAAAGCAAAACATAGTTCAAAGTTGAGGTTTTGGACGAACGATATCTTTTACATGTCTCCAAGCATCGGTTGTTTCTTTTAGAATTTTTGATTGTTCAATAAGAAAGTTCATTGTTTCATCATGAGCTCTAAAATTAATGCATATTAAAACACCTTTCACGTCGTTACGTAAATACTTACTTTTTAATTTCATCATTCAATTCATCAATACTTTTTCGAACATCATCCAGAACTTTAACATCAGGAATTTTGGTAAAAGCTTCACTTTCGAATACAACTTTAGATAATCTTTCCATTTCATCGAGTTCTTCCATGTGCTTATCCATTAAAGGTTGATGATATTGAATAATAAAAAGCTTTTCATCCAATGAAAGTGTTTCATCCTTAAAGTTTATCATGTGTTAAATATACGAACGAGAAAGCTAAAACTTACTAGTGGAGGTTCTTTATGAAGTTCACGTAATTTATCAGCAGGAGCTCGAAGGACCATATCCATTTTGAGATTTTTTAAATGTTCGCGTAATTCAGCAACTTCAGAATAAAGCGGTTTTCGTGTTGGTGAAATATTACCTATTGTTTCTTCAATAGCAAATAATCTTTGCTCAAGTACTTCCATTTTGAGATTAAAAACTTAAAATAATTGATGAAAGCTGTAAAAAAGAAATTGAAAAGTTTGAAACAAAAATATTTTTTAGAAAGTTACTAATTTTTTAGCTATGGCTTTTGTAACAGTTTGCCACAATGAAGTGTGGCTTCAATATTTTATGGAGATCCAGCATTCATTCAAAAGATTATTAGCGACGGCGCCATTTTTGGGGATAGATATTTGGGGATATGATTTTTGAGGATAGATTTTTAAGGATCGTATTTTTGGGGATTGCATTTTTAGGGATAGAACTTTGAGGATTGGTTCTTTGGGGATCTGACTTTTGACGATTGCTTTTTTGGGGACAGAAGTTTGGGGATATGACATTTGGGGATAGACATTTGGGGACAGGTCTTTTGAGGATAAGACCTGAAAAAATTAAACATTTGCCGTTGACTTTCATGTTTGTAATAAAAATTACAAAAAATGAATTGAAAATGGCTGACAGACGTCCAAAGAAACATGCATTTTTCCATTCAAAAAATTTCTAACATATTTTCAAAACAAAAAAATGCATGTTTCTTTGGTCGTCTGTCAGCCATTTTCAATTCATTTTTTGTAATTTTTATTACAAACATGAAAGTCAACGGCAAATGTTTAATTTTTTCAGGTCTTATCCTCAAAAGACCTGTCCCCAAATGTCTATCCCCAAATGTCATATCCCCAAACTTCTGTCCCCAAAAAAGCAATCGTCAAAAGTCAGATCCCCAAAGAACCAATCCTCAAAGTTCTATCCCTAAAAATGCAATCCCTAAAAATACGATCCTTAAAAATCTATCCTCAAAAATCATATCCCCAAATATCTATCCCCAAAAATGGCGCCGTCTATTAGCTCTTCTTTCTAATCAAAAATTTATGAACGCAAAAAAATAATAATAAACTGAAAATTAGAGATAATCTAAATATCACTGCTATTTTATTTATACACCAACAAATCAACTTTGCAAATAAATAGAGTCCTGTACTTAATGAATGATTTCTTCATCTTATTTTTGGTCATCATAAAAACGAAGAAACAAATACATTAAAACTTTGGGGCAATATTGTTCAACTTTACTTGATGCTTTTTAAAGTTTTCATATAGCTTCAATTCTATTGAATTAAAAAGTCATGACATGCTTACTACAAATGATACTCGTCATTATATGTATGTACAAAACTTAATCAGCTGTTAAAAATTTATACTGAACTTGCGGATGCTCGAGTGAATTGGGGATAAATTTGTTTTGATACACATGAATTATTTTACTTTATTAAAATTAATTAAATTATCAAGAAGGTACTGTAGAAACCCAACTTTTGTCAATTATATAATTTTGTTTATGACTAAAGCTTTGATTACCGCTTTCAACATTTTTCTTCTTCCAAAAAAGTAAGATTTTACCATACTTTTTTAGTTGCAATTTATAGGGTTTAATTATGATCATAATTGTTAGAGCATTGATACATGAATGAAAAGCAAAGATTTGCATTGCAATTTGAGAAATTTCTAAAACTTTTAAGATATGAATTAAGCGTTTTATAAGCTTAAAATACCCCGAATGTTTCTGAATTTTAACATTACAGCAATCATTAATCCAACCGTTGGAGCAACGATGAAAATAAATGGAACACTCATTTGCAAATACAATGTCACCAAATATTGTCTTCTAATTCTCAAAGTATTCATCGACATTGTATGCTTCAATTGAGACCAACGCTTTTGAATTTTGAATCCAAAAAATAAAAATAAAGCATAAACAAGGATTATTTGAAACATTGCATCAACCAAATATGCAATTGTGAAACTGTTTAGAGGAATTCCATCACATGGAGCATTATTAACTAGATCGAGTAGTTGTGGAAATTTGATTTTTATTTCTTCGTTAAATTATCCATGATCATAACGGGCTAGATAATAAAGGATTAAAGCGGGTAATGGAAATAACAGAGTAACGAAGAAGATAATGATAGCACCCTTTATTGAATGAAAAAAGGAGGTATTGCCACCAAGAGAAAAATATTGGTAAATAAGTCCAATAAAAATTGAAATACCCGCGAAGCTTAGAGTTACTTGCATGAGAGTCTGAAAATGGCATGGATCAAAATGCTTTAGAATACCCTATTTGCAACGCGTAAATATTTTGGAAAGTCATTGATTGCGTTTACTGCCAGATAGATTTTTTCTCGAAAGTTAAACTTACATAATGAAATGAAGCACCCCAAAACCATCCAAAATTTCTCATTATTCCTGTTCCACAAAATGCTGGAATAGGAAATAACGGATATGGGCTGTAAATTAAAGTAATATGTATATCCATAACAAGCGCTGTAATAATGGTAAATAAAATATAATAAACATAATTACCCATGGCTTTAGTTGAATGTTTTAAAACTAAAAATATTGCTAATCCATTTGTAACCAAAGTTAATAATGTATTTATATGAAGTCGATTACTGTAAAATTTCAAATCATCCAATGAAAAACCATAAGAATGGTAGCGCACCTTTTCTTCGGACATCGAAAAATGGAAGTTTAAGGAAATGTTTATGAAAAATAATTTTATTGTTGATTTTCTTATTAAAATTTGTAAGGCATTTGAGCAGAAATAAAATTGTTTTTTTTTCTAATGAAATTTGGCTTTGTTTAATCAGGCTTAAAAAAGAAAATTATTTATGATTAAGATTTGAGTTCAAATGTGCATTGTTGAATCATGTTTTACATTTTTTAATTAAAGTCCAAATTAGTAATATGTAAACTTCAAAGACACAAACAATACAAAACAATATGACTTCATCTGTAGTTTGTGGATCCCACGCTGTCATGTTTTATTTTTTACTTTCTATTTTTAATTTTTGTATTTTTTGGATTTGAAAAAGAGAGACAACCATTTGGATACTTCAGCTTCCTGTTTGTTAACTTACAACAAAATTTGTAAGAGTTCATTGCTGATTTTATTAAGTCTATTTAATGTCTTCATTACTCTATCTTAGTAAATAAAGTGCTACACAGTTTTTCAACTTTATTTTCAATCACATATTGCTTACATAATTTTAACTTTACAATTGAAATCAATAGACGCTAATAACTTTAGTTCCTCGTCGTTCAGTTTCATTGCAACGTTTGCATTCATTTTGATGTTCAGGTAATTCGCTAAGGAAATTACCAATAAAATGTTTGTACAACAATGCGCCCAACACTGCGCCAATGCAAGGTCCTAAAATCCATACATATTTTAAAGATAAAAATATAGAAAATTGATTTACCAATAATAGGAACCCAAAACCATTTATAATTTCGATAACTGAATGTCGCCCAACCATATCCAGCAATAAGAGTGAAAACTCGGGGTCTAAAAACAATAGCAAATGTTTAGAACTATTTTAAACAAAGTTATTAAAGTAATAAACCCAAAATCTCTTGCAGGATTAATAGCACATTGACAATTTTCAGCAAATCCCACTGCAAGAATTACAAGTCCAAGTCCAAGAAGAAAAGGTTGAAACCATGAAGGAACTCCATGCCTTCGCTTTGTTATTGATCGAACTATTATTACTAACATTGCAGTGGTTGAAATCTGTAAATTCCCAAATATTTCAATGTATCCGCATATTATGCGCTTTTTTTTATTGTTTCTAATTTTATAAATGAAATGTAAAAGGTAATGAAAAATTGTACTATCTATATTTTTCTCTCTCTGAAATTTGTTTGAGTTCATCGGTCAAACGACTGATAAAAAAATTAAAGAGTTTATAGCCTTTTTTTTAGCTCTGATCTTTTTTATTAGTCTCATTTATAAGAATACTTGAAATGTACGATGCAAAAATAGCTTTAATGGCTTTAATCTATGATTCCAAAAATGCGGAACTTAAAGTTAAAAGACTAAAATGTTAAGCAAAATGAACTTTGCTTACTCTAAAATTTTTTCTCATTAAAGTTTAGATTGCAAGTACATAATTTTTGCTTAAGGCTCGTCAGAAGGTATTACCGCAGTGGAATAAAATTGGAAAAATCAATAGAGCGTCTATACCTAAATGGCGTGGATCAGGAAATTTTCCCATTTCTTTTTTTTATAAAAATTCTTTTTAACAAACTTACTTGATCAACTAATCCACCTCGAAGAGTTAAATATTCTTGAGGATAGGTAGCAAAAATATGAGCGGTTCTTTTGGCTCCATGAACGCTTCTAATACCGCCATCATAATTATCAATTAAATCTAAACCAAAATAATTTTTTTTAACAGTAAGAAGTGAATTACCGTAATATACTAAATAAGTCATTCCAGCTCCAACAAACGAACCAGCTGTTTGAACGATGGAATATAAAATGCAACGATTTAGACTAATTTCTTTAAAAACATAAAACATTATGCTAACTGCTGGATTAACATGACTTCCACTTATTCGATGTCCAAGCTGTACAGTAAATATTAAACATAGACCCCAAGCTATAGGTACACCAGCTCCAAATCCACCAACAATTATATCCATGGTATTATAAGCTGTACCACAAAACTAAAAAGTTGTCCTCCTAATTTTATTCAAGTTTCATTCCCAATCAATCTAAAACTTACCACAAAAAATGCGCTGCAAAAGAATTCCGATAATAAACAAGCTCGAAGGGAATGCTTTTGATAATTTTCTTCTTTCCATGGTTCGGATTTAACTAAATTATTTATTGATTTCATTATATTTTACAACAACGTGTGTTTTATTAGCCCATCCAAAAAGTGCTACCAATAATGTTGTAGTTGAAAAAAATTTCTTTTCTTCTTTGTTTTGGTCCAAATTGCTTTTGTTATCAGTGATGAGGAAGGATGGAGGCAGAAGAAACCGGAGGCATTGTTTTCATTTCTCTTTTTATTTCCCAAAAAAAGTCCATGTGTTTTGTTCTTCGCGCGTTTTTTAAGAGCCACAAAAAATCATGAGGACATTTATTTTCTTTTCTATTAGATGACAATGGTTTTGTATTGCTGATAAAATTTAATAGGTACATTGATAATATTGATAATGGACACGTTGGACCATACACGTTTTTTGTCTTCTAAAGAGACTCAAGCAAGAATCAGGGAAATCTGATACGGTTAAGTATGGTTTTAAAGAAAATTTAAAATTTTTCCACAAACTTATCCAAAACAAGCTTCCAGATCAGGCTTATAATCATCGAAGAGAAAAAAATCAAACTGTAACAGACTAAACAACAACACAAGCATTTTGGGAAGATTATAGTGAATAAAAAAAGCGCGTGCATTTTTAAATTTTAACAACGGTCTTCGTTTTTATATAAATTAAAAAGAAATATATAATTCGATTATAATAAGGAAGAACTTTTCATTCAATATAAAAATTTTTTTGGCTACATTAACTTTTTGTTTTTTGTTTGATTATTTTCAAATTCAAAGGATCAATCAACAAAGTAATAATTTCTTCGATTTTTAAAGAGTTTATTTTGTCGAAAAACTGATTTTTTTATAGTTTATTGCTTCATCAATGTTTTATTGTTTGAATTCATTAGTTTGCAACTTTTTTTAAATATGTGGTTTCTGTGTGAAAAACATTCTTAATTCCATTATTTAGAAACTATAAAAATGTTTCTTTCATCGTTCATGTTTGTTAATTTGAAAATATTTATCAATCATCAATCATGTCTTAAAAAATGGGCGAACTAAATTCATTTAAATACTCAAATTAGAGAATGAAAGAAAAAACATACATTTAATTGTTTAAAACAAAATTTCTTAGGTTCTTAAAAAAGTTTTAAACATTGTAAATAAAATTCAGCCATGTTTATGCTTTTATTTATTGCTTTCGCATCAATTTTAATTTTTTATAATTGTTATTGGAAGCGAAAGAATTTGCCACCCACCAGGTAAGATTTACCAATAAACTTTCATTAACTACCTTAAAAGTTAAATTTTGTGCGAAGAAAACCCCCATAAAATTTACCATTCCTCAATTACATAACTATCACCTTCTTATAGGACCTATGCCAATTCCAATTATCGGCAATACCTTTTCATTCACTCAAGCTCCTCCACCTGATCCATATGTACATTGGACAAAACAATATGGGGATATTTATACCATATGGTTAGGAGAAATGCCAGTAGTTTGTGTAAATGATTCTAAAACCATTGTGGATACATTTATTAAAGATGGTGATGCATATGCAGGAAGAGTACAAATGAAAGAATGGCTTGAAGTGGTTAAAAATGGTCAACATGGTGTTATATTTGAAGAAGGTGAACCATGGCGGGAACATCGAAGATTTGCTCTTCGAGTATTCAGAGATTTTGGATTTGGTAAAAATTTAATGCAAGAGAAAATTTTGGATGAAATAGTTTATTTATTGGATGCAATAAACGTTGAAAAGAAAAATGGAATGATTGATCAAAGCATTCAAGATCACGTGGATTTAGCTATTGGATCTGTAATAAATTCATTACTTTTTGGATTTCGATGCAGCAGCATTGTAAGCTATTTTTAATTTAGTTTCATAAAGCCTTATACCGCAACTTTTTTCAGAATAAAAAAGAAATGTTTGATTATCAAAAAAATATTGTTGGCGCTACCGTCAAAGATCTTGGACATCCCATTGCTTTGATTATGCAGAAAAAGGCTCACATCTTTCGCTTTTTCCCACTTTTTCGTCAACATTATTATCGAGTTAAAAAGAATCGAGATATCATGCTTGATTATTTTACACAAAATGTTGAAAAGCGAAAAGAAACAATGCATTTGGAAGCCGATGCAGATCCAGTGGATTATGTTGAAGCATTTTTGAGAAAGCAACATGAATTAAATCAAAAAGGAGAAAAGCATCATCATTTTACGTGAGTCCAATATCTAATATAAAAAAAAATATGTGCAAATTATTTTGTTTTATAGAAATAAACAACTTTATGGAATTCTTTGGGATTTATGGGTTGCTGGACAAGAAACTACAAGCAATACGTGAGTTATATCAACTCAGTAAAATTTAGCATACAAAATATAATATTCTCATTTTAGAACTGCTTGGGGATGTTTATATCTAATTAAAAATCCAGAATGTCAACAAAAACTCCATAAAGAACTCACAAAAATCATTGGCTCTGATCGATTAGTAACAATCTCAGATAAACCCGATCTTCATTACACGAATGCTGTGATAGCTGAAACTCAACGACTTTGTAATTTAGTTACCACAAATGTTCTTCATCGAACTTTAAAAGATGTCAATATTCATGGATATAATTTACCCAAACATACTACAATCATCAGTCATATTTCCTCAGTTCTTTATGATGAAAGATATTTTCCTGAACCATACAAATTTAAACCTGAAAGATTTTTGGATGCTAATGGTTCATTTTTCTCTCCAATTGAATTAATGCCTTTTGGAGTTGGAAAACGTGCATGCTTGGGCGAAAGTTTAGCAAGAATGGAATTATTTTTATTTACTTCAAATATTTTTAATCAATTTATTCTTAAAGAAAATCCAAATAAACCTATTGATGATAAACGATATCTTGGTGGTACGGTTTCACCAAAACAATATACATGTATCATTGAAAAGAGAAATCACTGATTAAATTAATTCTTCATAAAGTTTGTAAATTTCTAATAAAACTGTAATTTTTTAACACAAAAATTTAATAAACTACAGCAACATTTTCTGCAAAAAATATCATAAAAGAATGGAAACTACTAATTCCTTGCTTTGAGAGGTTATATCGGAGTAAATTACAGCCAAATAGCTATTTTTATTCCAAACCATGTTCATTAAAATTAAAAGAATATATTAACTTGGATAAAAATTATTAAAGATTAGGTAATCGTTAAATCACAAAAAGTACAGTAAATATTTTTATTTTCTCCCGACGCGATTCTTGATGAGCGGGAGGTCCTCCAAAACATTTTTGTGTTTTTTATAGTTTTCAATAACAAAAATATTAGCTTTATTCGCCTTTTGCTTTTTGAATCAAAATATGTCTCAAATAGATGATTTAGAATCTATTACTACTGTTGTGGAGTTTGTTAATGCTAGATCTCATTATGGTTCGCTTTCAATTGAAGATCCGGTATGATTATTTGTTTAGTAATTAAAATATTAAATAATAACTATTTTTAGCTTCCTTCTATTGGTACACTTTACTCGCTTGCAATGGTAATAACAACTTTTACTCGTGATTTAAATGCATAATTTCGCTTCTTCTTTTTTTAGCCTAAACCAGACTTGTACGATGAAAGTCCAATCATGCTGCCAGGAAAAAAAAGCTCAAATAAATTGTAAGTTTTTTTTAATTTTATAAACATATTTAACTGTGATTGTTTTATAGTCGTCAATCAAAAAATGGAAAGCATAAACCATGCAGATGTACTCAATCTCAATGTTTGAAGCTTTATTGTGATTGTTATGCAAAAGGAGAATTATGTGTCGGCTGTAAATGCAAGGGTTGTCACAACACTGTTGAATTCAACGAAGAACGAAATGAAGCTATTAAACAATTATTAGAAAAGAATCCTAATGCTTTCAAACCAAAAGTTGAAACTGAAAAAAAGAATAAAGAAATTGAACGTTTGCATAAAAAAGGATGTCGATGTAAAAAATCAAGTTGTTTGTTGAATTATTGTGAATGCTACCAAGTGAGTTTCATATACGTGTACACAACCTTTTTATAATTGAATTACTTTATAGGCAAAAGTTGCTTGCAGTGATCGGTGCAAATGTGAGTCATGCTGTAATACAGAAAATGGACGAAGTGATAAAATCCCTATTTTTCTATCAACTTCATTTAAAACTCTTGCCTCTGATGAAGAAGAAATCGAAGATCATGAATTACCTCCTGAATCATATCCATGGTACTATCTTACTGATGATGTTGTACGAACTGCAACAATATGCTTAATGGGACAAGCTTTAGAATCGGTGAATTTTATTTAGTTTCTTAATAGTATTACATATGTATTTTTAGGAACAAAGGGATGAATCTACGGTAGAAACAATGAACATTTTATGCAAAGAATTTGGTGATTGTGTTGCTCAAGTTTTTAAAGCGTCTGAAAATGCTCAACCGGATGAATCAATTGTAAAGGAAGAAATGGTTACAACGAGCGCTGAAGATTGATTTGATTGTTGCATTTTTTGTTATTTCTCATTTTGTTTTTCTTATCACTTTTTGTTAATTTGAGAATTTTTTTCATAATAAATAATTTACGTTTGTTGTTGTTGTTTTATTCGAAAGCATGACTCACATGTTATTAACGTCTTTAATGTGGAAAAGTGTTACATGATAAAGCTGAAGGATTAACGTTTTATAAAAGCAGAGTTTCTAATCTTTACATTATTGAATTATGTAGGGCGACAACACAAATTTTGATTCATATTTTAAAATTTGTCTATTTACTTTCCTAAAGAATTTATCGTGTTCACTCTCTTGGGTATCGCATAAGTTAATTATGTGCAATTATCTTTTATATGCTAGGCTTATCTTTACAATATGTGTACGTGTCGGATGTTCAAATAAGTGGTTATATCTTTTTCAAAGTTTTATTTATTACCGAAAATGGATAAAAATGTCAATAAAAAACAAACCGAGTATAAAATAAATTTTAAAAAACCGATCAAAAATTCATGAGACCAAAAAAAAGAGCAAAAAGAGGGGTATTACAAAGGAGAGAAAAAAAATGAGAAGAAATTACAAAAAAGTGAAGAAAAGCTTTTTATAAAAAAATAAATTTTTTGGTTGCTTACAAAACTGCGATGATAATTTTTTTTCTTCACTGCAGAAATAATAATAAAAAAAAATCAGGGCCGCAAACGAATACATAAATTCCTTCTTTCTTTGATTTTAATAAACAACAAGTCAAAAAAAAACATTACAACAAAAAATAATTTTGTACAAAATCGCGGGGAAATTATTTACATCAAATTTTGACTTGTTTTTTTTGCTTAAAAGTTAAAAAACGCTTTTTAAATGTTTATAATTTTATACGATAATAGTAAAAACTGTACAAAAATGTAATACGACGACTTTCATAGAAAAAAGAAAGGAAGCCTCCAAAAAAAGTAAAAAAATTCCTAAATATAAATTCAAAAATCAAATGGATTCACTAAGGTAAATAGTGTAAAAAAAATAGTAGTTGTTTCTTCTTTTTTTTCTTCATTATTGAGGCGATTACTGGTTGTTGTGTTAAAATTAAAAAAGAAAGAAAAGAAATCAAAATGTGGGAATTAATATAAAATAAAAAGGAGATAGATAGACGACGACACATAAATCGCTGGATAATAGAATGTTTTTTACCGGATTGATGTTACAAATATTTTTAAAAAAGTTTGGACCCAAAAAAATAAACATAAAAGTAAAGAATGAAATGATAAATAGAATTTTAGATGCACAAGAAAAAAATATTATTATCAAATATAAGCTTTTACAATACACAAAAAAATAAAATAAGGAAAAGATTACATTTTTTTTTGCAAAAACAAATACAGAGAAACAATCTTTTTTTGTTTGTTGTTGTCTAAGATCACTAACAATTAAAAGAGTTAATTAAAACATTTTTCAATTTTCAAAAATAATAAAATAACTAAGGAAGAAGAAAGAAAGAAACCCTGTTGAGAAAGTGCCATCGCAGTGTTGTTGTTGTAAAAAAAAGTTATGAAGCTTTTCTTTTTTAAATTGATTGATTCCACGAATGAGAAAAGAAAATTTACAAATCAAAATGAATTTGTTGATCATGAGTTTGAGATAATTCATGACGTAAAATGGTTTCAACATCTGAACCAAATTCCATTGTATCAGGTAAAGATAAACCTTCAAGATCCATGGGTAATTGGCCATTATTAGTTTGATGGGTGGTTTCAAATAATGATGGATTATGTTGATGATGACCTACACCGCCAAGAGCCATAGCATTTGGAGCATAATCCAATGTTGTTGGTTGCCATGATTGATTTTGTGGTGGTGGAGGCATCATGCTTCCATTATTATATACATAATAACCATTTTGTTGTTGACTAAAAAATACAGAAGATGAGATGAGAAAGACTTTAAAATGGTTATGTAAGACTTACGTTGTCATTCTCATTGGTGGTTGCATATGTGGCAATCGATGTTGTTGTTGAGGATTAAAATTTCTCATCATTTGGGGTTGCATTTGCATTGGTGGCCTAATTTGGTTTAATTCTTGATAAGGTGGTGGTGGATCATCAAATTCTAATTTAGGTCCAGGGAAATCTGAAAAAAGTAAGGTTAAAATTATTTATATCAAAAAAAGAAGCAAAGTTAATTTTACCTCCAAGCAAAGTATTGGTATCAGTTAAAGCTGTTCCACGGAAATCTGTTTTAAAATCGGATGTATTATCCAATCGAATATCTCCGGTTCTTCCCATAATTTCATTTACTTCTGGATTACTTGATCGTTGTTGATCGGCAGCCCATGGAGGAAAATCAAATTCTTCAAATCTATCAACCATAGCTGTGGGAGAAATTCTTATATTATTTCCAATCGTGGAAACATTTGAATGAGTTCGTCCACGGAAGGTATCAAAATTGGAATTGAGTGGATCATCTTGATCATTAAAAATATCATGAGATAGGATGGAAGCGGTGGAACCAATAGCTGATGAATTACCAGATCTCAAAGCTCCTAATTCAACGCGCTTTCGTGCTCCACGGCGTGAACGTTCAATTTTGGCTTTAGTTGTGGATTCCATAGTTTGTGCACGTCTGCGAGGATTTCTTCCGGGTTTAGCTTCTGGATTAATAACCCACCAGGATGATTTTCCAGCGCCTTCATTTTGAATTCTCATAAATCTTGAATGAAGGGAGAGATTATGTCTGATTGAGTTCTAAAAATAAGAAAGATATTAGTTAAATTCAAAAGAATATATAATAATTTTTATTCCCCAAAGCTAAAGAAGCTATATAAACGGAAATCAATGTATGTGTATGTAAGTAAGTACCTTCCAACCCGCAGCATCTTCGGAACCACATCGTTCACCAAAAAATTTTACATTATCTATAAACCATTGATAAACTTCATTTAGTTTCAATCTACCAGTGGGTGAAGATTCAAGGGCTTTCATAATTAAATCTGAATAACTTTCTTCTCCCCATGGATTGGGCTTTTTCTGAGCAATATGATTGGGATCCTTCTTTCTAATTCTTTTTCGCTTTGGTTTACCATTTCCATCACCATTTGATTGAGGTGCAGGAGAAGCTGATGGTGAATTAGCTCTTGATGAACCAGGTTGTTGATGATCATATGTTGAAGAATCAATTTGAGCAGCAGCATTTGTGGTATCATCACTATTCAAAGAGCGAGGTGGTGAAAGATTCGTCAAATTATTATTTGAATCATTAATATTGAAACTACTGCCGTTAGTCGACGAAAAAGAATGTTGAGGATGATAATTAAGAAGATTATAACCCATAAAATTTTTATTCATTGCATATTGAGGTGGTTGATATTGTTGATGAAAGTAATATGGTTGAGAAGTTTGTGGAAGGGACATCAATGGAGATCCACAAAATAAACTTATCGATGGTAAAGGCCCTTGATTGATGGAAGATGTCGATGGATAACCAGAAGACAAGGGCGAATGATAAGGTGAAGAATGGGTTGAAATTGGAGGAAATTGTGGCATCGGCCATGTATGGCATCGTTCACGAGCTTGGGGAGCAAAGAAGTTATTATCATCTATTGTTGTTGATGGCTCCATTTTGTTTGAAGCCATTGATAAATAAATATATTTTGAGAAAATAATAAAATCAAATCAGACGAAAACAATAACAAAATCAGCAAAAGATGAAGAAGTAATAAATAAATAATCTCAAGCTTTTGCTTTTTTTCCTTGCAAAGCTTGCATACAAAAATTGCATAGAAAGAAAAAAAAATCAATGGGGAAAAACGATTGGCACTCAAAAAGTGGTAGAGTAGCTGCTGAAGGGATAAGAGAAGAAGAAAAAAAACCAGCAGCGTGCGGATGAACAAAAAAGGGTCAAAAAATGCAAAAGAAAAAGAAAGAATACTCTTCGGGTCAGTTAATAATAGTCCGTCGTCATCATCGTGGGGATAGGACCCAAATGCGGCAAAAAATGAACGGCGGCGACGATAGTGATGGCGAGACATCTCATCTCCTTCTAAAATTTGACGACTGACAGACCGACGACGATGGTCGAAGATGACAAAAATGAAATATTAAAATGGCTAGAGATTGGAGAAAGCAAAGAGTGTGAATATACAATATCTTTGAAAAATAAAAAGAGCATCGCGATATGTGTGTGTGCGACCTTGCTTCCGGCTGGCTTCCTCCATCAATTTTTTTTTCGCGCTTTCTCTTTGGAGTAAGTAAGCTAAAAGAAAAACTGAGGACACGATATATGAGTAGAGTCTTGTTTTACCATCAATGCGAGATTAGCAGCAGCATCGCAGTGGAAAAAAAACAGCGGCTGGTTGGTAAGGTTGTTAAAAACTGGACGACGATGACGAAGACATCAATCAATTAACACATATATAAATTGAATGTTCACTTTTTTTTTTGCTGACATTTTTATGGTTTCTTTTCTTGAATGTCTAACTAACAATTTTTAATGTTACTTCAACCCTTAATTTCCACTATAATGTTAGAACTAAATGCAGGGGCATTAGAAAAAATAGCAGTTAGTTAATTTTCTCAACTACAGTATTTTTTCCTTTCATTTTTTTATAAGTTTTTCAAACTATAATTGTTTTAGCTTTTTTATATTTTTCTTTAAGCTGCTTCTGCTGTAAAAAAAACGCGTCATGATCTCTGTAGCCTTTAATCTAAATAAACTCAATTAAGCTTTAAAGGAGCAATCTCTCATTCCTCCTTTTTTTAAAGTTACAATTAAGAGCTCAATGATCAACTTTTTTTTCTTGCATCCATTTAGTTGTTTCAACGAAGAAAAAAAACGACAACGACGGAGGCGAAATAAAATAAAATAAGAAAAAAAATTATTACACACACTGATTTCCGTTTAGTTGTTTCTTTCCCATATTTTTTTAAAAGCATAAAAAAGTAAATCTATAAAACTTACTTTCCAACCTGCAGATGAATTTGAATCACCTTTATCACGAAAATATGGAACATTTTGAACCATCCATTCATAAACTTGTGATAAAGTTAAACGTTTTTCAGGTGAATTTAAAATGGCTTGAGTAATTAAATCGGCATACGACATATTTCCCCATGCATTTCTACGGGTTGTAGCTTTTTTCGCAGACGAATTAGGTGATTCTGAACCATTATCATTTAAATCATCTGGGGATCCCAAAGATACTTGATTAAAACTAAAAAATATTCAATTCAGTAATAAGCAATTTTTAAAATCAATGGAAGGTGGTTGTCACTTACTCAGCATATGATCCATTATTTGCTGCAAGATTAGATTGTGACATTCCCGAATGTGAAAGGTTTTCACCCGAATCATACATACTGAAAGTGAAAAAAAAGATGAACGTTAATGTTTAAAGTAGAATCAAAAAAAATTTAAGCTGATAAGAGTTTTTTTCTTGACAGCTCAATCCTAAAGCAAAGCAAAAAATTGAAGAACCAAATGGTACAACAACTTTTGCATTTTTTTAAATGTTAAATAAAGCTAATACCGGAACATTCGAATTTTATGTGTTTTGAGCTGTGTTAAAATTTTTTATAAAGTAAAATTATCTTACTTTTCTTCTTCTATTCTATCATGAATGAGTGGGGAAGTTTGTGCATTGATATCCAATGTTGGGCGTCGAAGTGGCCAAGTATTGCATCGATCTCGAGGCATTGGATCTAAATCATCTTCAAGTTTTATTTCCATTTGTGGAGAACCAAATCCATTCATTTGTTGTTGATGTGGATTCGTTGACATAAGTAATGAACCATTATGAGAAGAAATTCCAGAATCATCACAACCAATATTTTCAAGTTTAATTCTTGATGATGACGTTGAAGATGGATTACTGGAATCATTAGCGAATGAAGTATTTGCAATAATTGCTTGTGCATTAAATGCTTGTGGATGGGCTCCTGCCATCATTGGAGTTAAATTAGTAAATTCTGTTCCTGAATTAGGTGTATATCCATTTGTTGTTGCATAACCATTTGGAAGTTGATGAGTTGTGGTTGTATTAGAAACTGATGGGCCATTAATATACATAGGTGGTGCATTTTTACTCATGGGTAAATAAGTTGCACCAAAATCGGGAACTTCTGTTGAACTGGTTGACATCATTGATATTGAGCCTTGAGGTAATAATTTTGTTGTAATTAAATTTGGTGGAATTGTTGCTGAAGATTTAGGCGGTGGAGTCCAATATTGTGGTGGATGTTGTTGCTGTTGTTGTTGTGAAACAGGTGGAGATGAAAAATTTGGTGGAAATACGTTGTTCGTCGTGATTACAAAATTTGAATGAAAATTTCAACGAAATTAATAATTCGTCGAAATTTTATTTCAGGAAAAAATAAAATAAATTAAATTAATTAAAACAGGTAAATGAATGAATGAGTAGCTGAGCAGCGATGATAGAATGAAATGAAAAACTTTGACTTCTTTTTATTTTCTTCGAAAGTTGTCAAGGTTACGTAAAAATTAAAAGCAGCAGAAGTATGAGAGAGGGAGAGATGAAATTGTAGTTAATAAAACGACGCAAAAAAATTGAACTTTAATCACATAGAATAAAAAAAATTCTTTTTTCCGGTGGTTAAAGTTTTTATACAATTTTGTAGTCGTCGCTTTTACTTTTTTTAATTTCAATAATATTCGGTTTTCAGTTGCTTTATTTATTCTGAAACGGAAAAAAGAACTTTAACAAAAAATTTCTTTAAATTTTTTTAAAAAATAATCACGAATCGATTTTAATCAACAGAATAAAAGCAAAAAACGCGAGAGAAAAAAATGTCATAAGACAAGTTTAGCAGCAAAAAAACTACTCTTTACACGGGCAAAAAAAAGAAAGAAAGATTACACGCGGTTTGAAGAATATTTTTCGTTTTGAAGATGGACGTCGTCTTACATATTCTTCCTTCTTAGAAAAAAAATAGTATTGGTTCTTTACTTCACTTTTTATTTTTTAAACCAATGTTTGCTTTTTTAAGCATTTTTTTATTATTAGGACATACAAAAAAATGTAAAGTAAATGAGTTTTAACAACAAAAAAAACGATTGAAAAAAGTAAGTATGTAGTTGCGATATACAAAAATGGGGGCTGAATGACCTCGTAACAATATAAAGAACTACGTTTTTTGGTTGCGAGTTTCTCAAAACTATTTATTATTATACTGTAAAAAGCGACGACTGCACTTTACGTGGAAGCAATTGAAGCGTGTATGAATTATTAGTATATTTAAGACAACAGAGTTTGAGCTCAAATATTGCAAAAAAATATTTACTTCCACGCACACAAAAAAAAATCTTTACGTAAATCAACCAAAGAAAATATTGCAAAGAAATATCTTTAAAAAATTCACGCGGATTTTATTAATGTCAGCTTAAACGTCGTCGATGCTACTTTTTCATGGCATGCATTCATGGCTATAATCCTCATTTGAGACTACGCGTCATTGTTCCATTTATCCTCCCTTCTTCTACCATAAGCTTTTATTAAAGAAATTGAAACACACGTAAGTATTAATTTCAAAAAAATGTGTTATAATATTATAAGACTCTATCTTCAAAATTAATTTACAACAAGAAATTATTTGGAAGATTATTGAAAAAGGATTAAAAATATTGGGAGAAGAAGAATGAAGAAAAAGATTTAGGGTCAAAACTTTGTCGTTGTCGTCGTCTTTGTTGCCCTCAAGCAAAGGAAGAAAAAAAAGAAAAAAAAAAACCACATGTTCAAGAATGAATTGAAAAAAAGTTCTCAAACATTTTTTTGCTGAAAAAAAGCTATTCGATTGCATTAAAATAAAAAGAACCAAAGGTCGGTGCTCAAAGATTCTTTACACTGCTTCTGCCATCTCAAAAAACGTTTGATGACTGTTTTAATGAAAGAAAAATCGAGATAGAAAAAGAAAAGCATTCTTTTTTGTTGGTTGTGTAATTAAAGATAAATTTTAAAACGAGAAAAAAACGTCTGAAAAGTGCTAAATTCATTAATTTGGGTAATAAAAAAGAGGAATGCAAGCGTCTCAAGGCAATAAGAATGAATATCGTTGTTAGCTACTTTTTTAATTAAGGAAGATGAAATAAGGAAGCAAAAAAGTGTTAAAAAGAGACAGCTAAAAAGGATATTAAGTTTATTTTGTTCCTTATGGTTCCTCAAACTAAAAAAACGTATTTGAAAGAAGCAGTCGACGTGGTCTGCGACTTTTTTTTACTCAAGTCATTTTTTGTGTGCTTCCCAATTTTGGATTGTAATGTTTGAAAAAAGTGGACAAAAACGAAGAGGAAGAAAAAAAATAAAGACAAAAAAAGAACTTCAACATTTTAACAACGAGAAAAATGGGAAGAAAAGGAAAAAGAAGAAAAAAAGCGAACGAATTCGATAAGAGCGAGGAGCAAAAAAAATTCTGATATTGCTTAACGTATATGCTGGCTGGCTGGCGGCAGCGGTGTTGGTGGGGCTGATGGCTGTTGCGTATATGCGTGTATGGGTGTGTTAGAAAAAAAAGAGGCGGTAGTTTCCTCGTCAAGTTGAGCATCAAAAAAGAAAAAGAAAAAACGCAACGAAAAAAAAATGAATAGAAAATTCCGTCTAATTTTTTTTGCTGCTACAAAGGCGGTTTTTTTTTATTGAAAAAGAATATCTGTTTGAGAGAGTCAGGCGTTGTTGATTAGTGTGTCTGCAAACAGGCAGGCTGTCGTCATGTTGAAAAGCACACACACGTGCATACCTGACAGCCACCAGCCAATAAGATGACAGTCGTCTGTCACTAAACACAACTCTCTTCTTCCCCGGTTGAGAAAAAAATAGTCGTCGATGTTCAATTTTTTTGTGAGCAGAAAAAAAAATCTCATCGCGCTCACAAGTTACTTCTCTTCAACGACAACACCAAACCCACATCTTCGTCATTATCTATCGTTTTCGCTTCAACACTTTAATAAAAAAAGATGTTTCATTTTTAGAAATCCATTCATTCATTTTTTCATTGAAGCTTCTCAAATTTAAAATTTGTCACATTTTTTAAATTAAAAAATTATTATTCATTCAGCTTATTTTTTCTAACGATGAAATTTTTTATGAGAAAAAAACATGAGCAGGCGAGCTTAAAATAGCTTCTTCCTATGTCAGCTTATCATCACTCATTCTCCAATTGAAAAAAGGATTTTGGAAATAGTGTTTTTAATGTTCGGGAAGAAATAGGTGGGTCCAAAGTTAAAAAAAAATCAACATCTACGACCGCAATTAATCAGTCGTTCGTACGTTTTTCTTCTCCCACATTTCAACTCCTGCAACAACCACTAAGAAGTAGATGAAAAAAAAAAGAAGAACTTTCTTAACTTAATTTTAACTGCCAAAAAAATTTATCATTTGTCATTAAAAAAAAGTGAGGCTTTCTTCAATCAAAAATAAAAAAGTGCATTAAATTTCATCAAAGATCAAAAAATTTAATCAAGACTTTTGTCCTTCAAAAAAGAAAAACAGTAAAAATCATGCTTTAAATCAAAAATGTCAACATAGTGGTAATAATCGAAAATTAAAAATTAAATGATAGAAAGAAAAGCATGGGTAAGAACAAATTTTTTTTATTCAAAAGAAAAAAAGAGAAGGAAGCTGGACGGCCGCGCAAGCAACATCCGTTAATATTTTTTTTGTGGAACAAAAATCACGAGCAAATATTTACTTTGGTTTTTTTTTATTTATTTCAAATGCAAGCAAAAAAAAAGAAAAAAGAAAAGAAAAGGAAGACCTCAAGAATTCTGACAAAAGTAGAGCAAAAAAGACAAAAAAGAATTAAATGGAAGAGAAAAAGCTTTGGTGGTGGGGTTTCATTTTTTTTATGAGAAAAATCCTTTCTTGAATTAAGAGTTAACTACCATTTCCGAAAAAGCTTAAAATCCTAGTGAGAATAGTCTTTATTTCTGATATGTAATTTTAATGGATCAATGGTTATCGAGAATTTGTGTTAAAGAAAAGCCAAGGTCAGAATTTTGGAAAAAAATTTGACCTATGGCTTTTTAACATTTTTTGTGTAAATTAAAACACAACTCTTCGAAATAGGAACAAGAACTTATTTATTTTATACTTCTTTTTTTCTATGGTTATTAAATTATTTATGATGACCTCAAAAGTAAAAAGAAACATGCGTTAAATATGTTGTTTTTTGCTATGCTTAAATATGTCTTCAATAAAAGTCCAAATTTCACTATTTTATACCCATAGAAAAAAAAAGAGAGATGTAAATTCTAAGAAAAGTAAGCCTAATTAGAAACAACTTCCATATTTTCATTCAAAAACAAGCTTTTTAGCGGCAACAACAACTCCAACGTCAACATACATGTATGTAGTTAGTTAGTTTGTTGCTTTAGAAAATTGGTAATAAACCGAAGTTTCCGTTTATTTTATAAAAAAAGGGTTTTTTATTAAAGAAAAAATATTTTCGAAAAAAATTAGATACACTTTTATGAATGCAAAAAAGGCGGAATGAATTAAAAAAGCATTTTTTTGTTGATAAAAGGTCAAAAATTTTCATTCACCTAGACGACGTTGACAAAATTTTTAGAAAAACTATGAATGGATGAAAAGCGACAAGGTTCTCATGGATAAGAAGAAAAAAAAGTGTACCAGGCAGTGCCAAAGTAGCTTTTTGACGCTGGCTGAAAAAAAGAAAGTTTTAAAGATGAAAAAGGAAATTAAGCGTCTACTAAGAATGAACTTTAAATGGGTTCTCTTATTTGGTATATGTAATAATATATACATTTGTCCAAAAAGTTCATAAATGAATAAATTTGTCTTAAGACTTTTATCTTAGATCTCAAAAAAGTAAAGTTTTTTTCTTCTCTAATTTTTAAGCGTTCAATGTTCATAGCTTTTCACTTAACTTCTCTTTTTGGTAAATACATTAATTTTCTTCTTCTTTCGAATGGTGTTAAAATTAAATGACCATCACATCTCACATACTGCCTGCCTGGCACCATTCTCTCCTACTACATACTTTTTTAGTATTCAAAGAACATGAGAACGACTTTTGCCGTCCTTTTTTTAATGCCAACTTTCAAAAACTAAAAAAACGTCTTTAGGGTTTAAAAAAAAGAGCTAATTCTTGGAACTCATTCTCTTTTTTTGTGCTTCAATGAAACTTCATTCATCTCTTCTTCTTTTTTTTGCAAAGTAAAGTAAAGTACACGCGAGACAGCAAAAAGTAAAGAATATTTTGTGCCGGGATGCGACACGCAGAAAAGCATGTGGGAGAAACTATATATTCGATGCCAATGGCAATGGTGTTTCATTTTTTTTTTGGCCAAATAAAAGCATTTAAAAAAGAAATGAAATAAAAAGACTTGAATTTTTTTAAATCATGTGTGTTAGTTAGTTAAACCTTGGAAAGAAGGAATCTCAAAAGCCACGCGATGAAAATGTGGTGATGAAAGGCAAAAAAAGAAAGAAAAGGTTAATCTTTTTTTTATTTTAAATAAGATTACTTTTTTTATTACTAAAATAAAAAAAACCGAAGATTGGATTTTGCTTTTAAAATTGAAAGGTTTTATCCAATTTTACTTATATTCAAAAAAGATAAGTACTGACGCACAAATAAATTAAATCTAAAATGAATGCGGAAAAAATGGTTGTTGTATCAGCAGAAAGCGATATTACTACGCTATATATCTATCTATCTATGTGGGTTGTCTAGACCGGTTATAATTTACTTTAATAAAAAAAAGAGCTGAATTTTTTTTCGTATGATTAATCAATATTCTCGGACACATGATTTTGTCGTCACCCATTGGTCTCGTGAGTAATTATATGCGAGTGGCGGTAAACCGCCCTATTATAACACGCTTAAAAGGTGATAATATAAAAAAATGTAAGTTATTATCCTGAGAAAGATCCTTCAAATTTATTAATAAATAGAGTAATATTTAATTAGACTTTGGGGAATTTATTAGTAGAGGAGTTACTTCAGAATCATATGGGAAGGAATGTTCAAATCTATCACTAACTATTTTTGGAATTTTTTGGGTTTAAAAAAGCTCTATTTATAATCTCTTCTCCTTCGTGTGCCTATTTTATGCAACTGCATCCACCACCACGTCCGCCGATGTCTATCTTTTACATTTATAAAGAAGAGAAATGTTTGTTCGATTTTTGTTTATTGAAATCATTTTTATAACAGAGATCACTCCCAATAGCCGTGCGTGGAAAAGAGAAAAAGAAGAACGAGAAGGTTTGTTGCATCAAGAGATGCCCAAATTCTTTTTTACAATACAGTTATAAAAAATTTATGTGTTTCAAAAAAATATATGATAACGAAAAACTCTTAGGGCTAAAACCGGACTTGAAACGATTGCAAAAGAGGAGAATAGTAATTTTTCAACACCGAAACGTTGAAAGTTGACAAAGTTCAATTAACCAACTTCCGATAAGAAAAAAGACAAATGAGCCTTACAGTAAAAACTTGCTATATATAATAAAGGCCTAAATAAAACTCGGGTAAAAAGTTATGGCAAATAATAAAGAAAAAAACTAATCTCATTTTGTTTCTTGGAAACCCAAACATCTCCGCCTTTATTTTCATTATCGACTCTAAAGCTTATTTATGAAAAATTTATCACGCAACCATAAAAAATCCTTTTAAAACGTTTTTTTCTTCACAAAAAAATGGAATGCGAGACTGCTTTTCATCGTGTATTGTTGTTGACCAGGTAAAAAAAAGAAAAAAAAGTGTCATTCACCTCTCAATTTTTTTTCTCTCTTTTAAATTGCGTGTTTTTTGATCTTTTATGAAAATTTAAAACATCAAAAAACATTGTAACAAAAAAAAATTGAAGAAAAAAAAGATGTGAAAAAGAGAAAAAAGAGCTATTTGATAGAATCGACAATCAAAATTTTTTTTTATCAAACATTGATAAAAATGATATAAACAAACATAAGAAGGCTTGGTGCTATGTACATATAATAGGGGCTTTGAATACGGATTCAAGGAAAAAATGTATACAGTAATTCAGAAGGAAAAAGAAAAGACAAATAAACAAATTAATAAAAAAAACGATTTAAAAGAACGATGATGCCTTGATAAGCAAGTTCAAGGAATAAACCAAGTTTATGGACCAACGATATACGAATGTGAAGGGCCACGGAAAGCTGTATTTTTTTAGGGAAGATAATGTTTTTAATTTTATGGCTCGTCAATATTTTTTAAAAAGGTTTCTTAAATACTTACTTTGAAAAATCTGGAAAAAAATTGCTGCGATTCTTCATACTCCGCCCTTTTTTTTCTTCCATCTAAAATTTGGGTCATGCAAAAAAATCAGAAGAATAAGTTTTTTTGTTCTCAAGGATTTTGCATTGATCCTCTTCTTTTTCGCCGATGCATCCCTATTTGCTGGTTGATCTTCAATCGACTATGTCTTGAATTGAATCTCATCTTCATCGTCTTCTCATGTTTACCGTATTCTTCTCCATCCTTTCACTTTTTAATAATTATTTGCACGTAAGCAATTTTGTCGTTTCACTTTTCAGCCTTATTTGTTAATTACTCCACCACCCAGAACCACGCCAAAAAAAGTAAAAATTAAAACTAGATAATTTCATAAAAAATTTGTCAACAAAAAATACACACACATGCTTCAGTAAGAAGGGATATCAAAAAAATGAAAATGACGTCAAATTATTTATGTACAACACCCATTAGAAGCAAGTGATGATGACTTAAACCACTAACACCCGAAATTTTATATCCGGGATATATATATTTAAGAAAAAGAAGATATATTGAAAACAGCTCATCGAGTAAAAGAAAAAGAAAAAACACGGTTTGATGTTTCAAATGGTTACTTACTTATTCTTGCCTTTGCTGCTAAGATGGCACGCTTTCTTCTAGAAGGAGAAAGGCGACGTCAAAAAAAAGAATAAATAACCTTTTGACTTTTTTAATTTAATTTTACTTTAGCACATGTGTTTGGAATGAGTAATAAGGAAAATAAATTTGGTTTAAAAAGGAGACAAACTATAAACGAAAAAAAGAATTGATCATTGAAATGATTTTTTTAATTCACCAAAAATGGTTTCTAGATTTATAGATCCCTCAATCGCTTTCTTTTTTTATTAGATACAACAAAACACAAAGGTGCAAGGCTTAAAATAAATTTATAAAACATCAGAAGACCGACGACGACAACTGCCCGTTATTTTTCATCATTTGATATGGCTTGGAAACACACAAATTTTTGTCGTCGTTAAAAAGTACAACATTGCCTACTGCCAGAAAAAAAAAATGAAGGGACCAAAGCTCGACAATAAGTGATTTTTTTTCTTTGGTGAAAAAAAGCAACAGAAGCAAATTGTTTATTTCCACTTTTTTTGTTTTAAGTGCAAAAAAAAGAAGAATGAATTTCACCTTTTTTTCATGTGTTTTGGTTAGACCAACAAAAAAATCATGAAACAAAAAATGGCCATTATTAATTCAGACTCCCTTCAAAAAAAGCTTAAAAATCATTGCGTTTTTTTGTATTATTTTTTGTGTTGCAAAAAAAAGGTTTCTGGTGTTTTAAAAAAGAATGTGAAAATATTGATGAGATTTTAGAGAATTTCGTGCTACATAAAAAATGATCGCAATTTTTGATTTCCCTTTTTTCGGTGTACAGTAATCATTCACGAAGAAATAATATATGATTTACAAAGGCATTTTTTTGTAAGGCTTCTTTAAATATTTTTTAAAACAAAACACAAACGCGTAGTTTAAAAAAAAGCAAAATCTGGCGCTTACATACTTTGTTTATTTCTGCAAAAAAAAAATTGTTGCTAAAAAATTAATAAGTCAAAAAAATTTTCAAAGCGGATAATATTTTCTTTTTTTATGTTTTTTGAACATTTGCCAAATTTAATTCGTAAAGTAGGTAATTTTCAGATATACGAAAATAGAACTTTTTCTTTCTTAGCTTTAAAGTAAAAAAGTAATTCTCTCTATGATTAAATAAAGAAAGCGGGGACGGATTTAAAAAAAAGTAAAATGTTTTAATTTTGTAGTTTTCAAAAGTAATTACTACAAAATTATTGAAGATCATGTGCTTTTGAATGACTTTTAACTTTTGCTCCAAAGCTTTAGAAATGAAGCAAAAATAGCAACCGATGATTAAATAAATGTTAGCAATCATAAAAAATAATTTACAAAACACAAAGTTTTTGCAAATAAAAAAACTTTAGCTACAAATTAAAAGTATGTTTTTTTATTTTAAAGCTTTTATAATTACATATTCATAGCTGACGATAAACAAGGTTATAAAAGTTGCTATATTTTTAAAATTAATCTTTGAATTTTTTACAGAATATTTGATTAAAGGTTTTTTTTATTTTTGCATGCGACCAGACAACAAACTTTTTAGCTAACTTTTTTATGGAGTTTTTTTTGACTAACAAGAGTCATGAGTCTTTTAAAGGGCAATTTTTGCAAAAATAAATAGTGTTGTCCTTAAAAAAAGAATGCAAACTATAAATATGTAAAGCAGTCAATCGAATTGAATTGAAGTGTGAGAGAAGAAAGACGAGGGTTGAAACATTCAAATGGGTTTAGGGAAATGACATAAGTGAGAGTTAAAAGTTTGTATAAAAAAATTGTTAAACATTAAAAAGCCGAAAAATAATATGAAAACGAGAAAAATCAAACAATTGTGCACAAAGTCGATCTAAAAACCAAATAAATAAAGGAGGTCGTGGCAAAGACCATTTGTGCTAATATTTATCCCATTTGCAACAATTTGTTTTTCCTCAAAATAACCTTTTTTATTAATGTTCAAAAGCCACTCCTAATTCCCATCTATTCAGATCAACCCTCTACCACCTTCCTCATATCTTTCAATAAATAAAGCAACCCCTGATCAAATAAACACATCCGTAAAATAAAAATAACACTTTTGTTAGAAAAAGAGGAAAAAATTGTTTACTATTTTATCTTTTCTCTCTTACTCATCTCGTCATTTAAATATGCAGAAGAAAAAGCACGTGTGCCCGATCATAAAAAAAGAAATTAGAAACAGAAAAAAACACAAACATACACTTACTTATGAGAATGTGGGCTGCATGCGTTTATAACCGTAGTTTAACATTTTTCTCACTCACACATCAATTTAAAACTTTTTTTACGAAAAACAAAATTAATGCAATTCTTTAATTGTATCAAAAAAATTTATTAAAAAAAGTTTTTCTTATTATTATTAAAACTTAAAATGTTTCCAAGTAAAGGTTCAAAGCTCGGTTTTAACGAAGCTTTAAAAAAGTTTAAAAGAGTTTTTTCATAGATCGTTGATAGATTTTATTTTTGCAAAATGCGGGTATTATGGCTTTCTATATAATCTTGAAACATACAATTCTTGGAAAATAATAAAAGAAAAATTACTTTCTAAATATGATATTTTTAAGCCATTCTTACACCACAATCAGAAAAATTAGAAAAAAAGCTAACGATAGATGGATGAGAAGCATTCTAGAAAAGCTTTACTAAACACAGAAACAACGCGCTAATGGCTCTTATTTCTCTCTCTTTTACTTTCACGTGGTTTTTTCTTTTTTAAGAATGCTGCTCTTTGAACCAATTTCAAAAAAAAAAGAGAAGAAAAATACACATACAAAAAAGGCGCCAGTGATCAAAAGCGAAAGCAGCAAAAAAATAAAATAGTCTTTTTTGAGTCAGAGGCAGCAGCAGGCAAACAGCAGTCAGAATAAAAAAAAATAATACGAAGGCTTTGTATATTCATTTTTACGTAATCTATGAACTCTTAGAAAAGAAAAAAAAATGAATTGACAGACGAAAAGGAAAAAAGAGAGGAGACAGATAAAAAAGAAGGGAAAAACGAAAAAAAACTTTGTAAAATTTTGATGGGCCTAGCAATGGCGGAAAATGTTTTTAACTTGGGTGTCACATAGAGGCGAAGAGGTGGCGGCAAGTCACAAAGTTAGTTCTGCTGGCCTTGAGACATTAGTTTTAAAAAAACTTGCAAAAAATAAGTTGCTTTTTAATCTTTAAAAAAAATAAAAATTAAAGATTTTTTGGGGAGCAGTAAATTATAATTTTTTTTATTGTCACGTAGAGTGTATCAAAATTTTTTTTGATCAAACTTGGAACAATAATGGTAATAATAATAATAATAAGACATTTTGGCAAGATTGATCATCAACGAAGCACACAAAGAAAATAAATTTTAAAGTTTGAGAAAATAAGGGGTTTGATTATTCACATTTTTTTGGCGCTAGAAAAAAAATATGAAAATAGTCAGTCTTCTGACTCAAATGATTGCTTCGCTTCAATAAAGGTTAAAAGAAGAAGAAGAAAATGGACAACATCAACAAACAGGAATCACCAAACAATGAAACATTAAAATAAAAAAAAACAGAGAAAGAAAAGCACTAAAGGGAGTAACAAAAAAAAATTCCGCCAAAAATATATATTAGAAATGTTAAAGCAACAAAGGTTTTAAATGACTAGTTAGAAGAGTTTTTTATTATTGAAAAATTGAATTTGATTTTAGAATATTGAAAGGACATGCATTCATTAGTTTAGGGATCAGGAAAAGTTAGTCTACCCAAACATAAAACATTGATCTTTTTTGTACTTTTTACTAAACAAAAAAGTGATTGAATTTGTCTCTATAAAAAGCACCTTCCAATGTTTGCCTAAGTTTAAATAAATCAAAGTCGATTTATAGTCACAAAACAATTATTTTACCAAAGCAAAGCCGAATATGTATGTATCACAAACAAATGTTTGTAAATAGACTTCATTAAAAAAAGCGTGAAAAAAATGGAGAGGAAAAACACTACTGCGAATTAAAGATCACATGAATTACACGCGATTTAACACGCACACAACAGTCACTCACTTTTTTTGTTATTGAATTTAAAAAAATAAAAATAAAATATTAATGAATTTTGTCTTTCAACTTTTTTTTTGGGACCATAAATGAAAGTTTTTTAAAAGGACAAAAAAAGCTTGATCACATTTTTAAAAGGCTGTTAAAGAAAAGGGACAAAGGAAATCAACAGGTTGATTATGGAAAGGGAGCTTTTCCGATAAGGGCCATAGGCGGTGAAGAAGTGGTAGTTAGCGATAGTTCGAAAGAAAGAAGGAGACGACGACAGGTTGAAAGCAGCAGTCCAGTTTGAAAGAAGAAAAGATAAAAAAATCTTTCTTTCTCTTTTGACAAATGATGGAAGACTTTCCTTTAAAATGGGAAAATTAAAAAAACAAAGGATAATTTAGAAACAATGAAAGCATAGGAAAATGCTATCATGGCTTTCCTGAAACGGAAGATTGAATTTCGCTTTAGTATCAAAGCCCAAGCCTATAGCTTTCAGGTTTGTCTCTTTGAAAGACGTTTGCTTCTAAAAATAAATGGTTGGTTTTTGACAATGTTGTTTTTTCCTTTTTGCAAAGATCAGAAAAAACGTGTGTGTGTTTTAGAAAAACAAGTGTCAAAGCGACGACGTCTGATGACGAGGAAAATACGCATTGGAGGAGGACAACCAAAATGGAAAAAAAAAACAAACTCTTCTATTTTGCATACTTTTCTGCACTTACATATATATTCTCAATGGAGCGGATAAAATTTTGTTTTTATTTTGTTTGCAAAAACGGTTAAATATATTTATTTAAAGTATAAATTTTTTTAATGAATAATCATGATTTGAAGCCAAAAATCTCAAAGGAACAAAGATTTTTCTAAGAAATGCAAAGGTTAATAAATTCATGCTAAAACACAGGGGAAAACAATTAAGACAAAAAAGAAAAAAATGTTGCCTAAGGCGACAAAAAACATAGCCATAAAAGATGGAAGAATAAAAGAAAAAAATAAGACACCAAAAATTAGAGAGGGGCCTTAAAAAGGTAAGAAACACCACTACCAACACTGTCATAAGCCTTTTTTTCTTGAAAGAAAATATTCTAAAGAAGCAAATGCGAAAAAAAAGATGTTTCACTTTTTTGGAGGAAAAGCTTTTCTTGGAAACAAATAAAAAGCAAGCAAGGAAAATGGCTTACAATTATTTAACTTTATTTTGATTTTTGATCGACGACAATAAATTGAATGGGATAGAGAAGAAGCTTCGAGATGCTATGTTTTAAAGCTTATATGTTGCTGGTAAAAGAAGGAATCGTTATTGGCAGCTTCAGCTTTTATTTTTTCAAAGATCACAGATGTGCGTGCGCCTTTTTATGTTTCTTATTTTTTCATGCTATTTCGCCCTCGTCTATGCTTCTTTAAAAAAAAGGAAGGACGCTCCTTTCTTTGTGCAGGAAACTCTGGAAAAAAAAAGTCAGCATAGCGCTCTGAAACATTGCTTAAATAAAAAATGAATGAATGGAGACAGCCAGAAAGAAAAAGACAGATGCTTGAAGGAGAGAGAGAATGTAGTAGCTGGCGATGGAATGGATGATGATGTTGGTTTTTGATGCCTTAAAATAATTTTTTTTAAAACGAGCTCTTTTTTCTCATTTTTTGCTTTTTTTAGTTGCCTATGTGAGAGAAAGAAAAAAGTAAAAAAGAGAAAATGTGTTTTTTGTTCTATGGCCCACAAAATTGTTGCTCGCTTGCTTCTCTCTTTTCCCTCTCTCTCTCCACCATTTTTCCACAAAGAAAAGAATCACGTTGTTGTGTTGTTGTTGTCTTCTTCGAGAATTGAATAGAATGCAAAAAAGAAAAAAGATAAAAAAAATGTAGTCAAGGGGCAAACGCAAAAAAAAAAGATATTGAAAAAATGCTGCAAATAAATTAGCTGTGTTTTTTAGTTGCAAGATAGAAATCCAAAAATAGACACAAAAAAGACGTTTTTAGACAATGATATGGCAAAATCATCATTTGCTATAAAGAAGCTCGCCGGGGAATCGATGCAAAAAAGAAAACAGTTTAGTCACCAAATACAGATATTTTTTTAGTAGTAAAGTAAATGCTTCACGTGAAGCGCAAAAACCTTGTCGACAAAATATTTAGCACCTGTGAAAGCTATTTTCGTAACATTAATACACTTTTGTGATGTTAGATTCTTATATTAAAATTTTGGTGAAAATAGAAATGGCAAGAAAAAATGTTTAATGGAAATGAGATCATTTACCATATGGTCGGTCAAGTCTCATCACAATAATTGATGTCATGACGTTAATAAACAAAACAACAACTTTTCTGCAAAGCTTATATGGTATCAAAAAAGGTGATAAAAATTAAATACAAAAATAAGCTAATCAAAAGAAAAAACAAGTCTTAAAAAACTTGAAGCATATGTTTGATAACGCTCTCATCACTCAACTATGAATAGTTTGTTTACGCCGAAATCTTTGTCACCACCTTTTCAAAATAAAAACGACACTTTTTAACTTTTCAATGACAAAAAACTATTCCAATCCAATAATTTTTTATAGGGCTTTTGTTTATTATGTATTTTGGAAAAGAGAACCGCCATCTCCGATTGGGAAAGAAAACCATCCCGTTCCAATCCAGACAAAAAGAAAAAACATCAAAAAAAAAGTAAACAACTGCATTCAGAAAAGAGAAGAAAAAAATGAGAGAGATAGAAAGAAAAGAAAGAGGGACAGCAAAGACGATGGAAACCACCCAAAAGCATTTGATTGCATTCAATCGGAATCGCTTCAAAAATTTGCGCGGTTTGGAGAAAAATTGAAAATCGTAAAAAAGGGTTTTCCCAAAATCAAAGAAAGAAGGAAAATTGACGTCATTTTAAAGAGACTGGAATTGTGTTTTCCATGTTTTTGTTAACTTAAGGCTACGATAAGTCGCAGTAACTCTTAAGAAATAAACCGGTCATCTTTATTATGATGATGCTCTTTTGAGCGTTAAAAAAACATAACTACAAATTTATTGAAAAGACAACAAAAAGAGGCAAGTCCAAAGAGATTTGATACTTTTCAAACTTTTGACCAAATTTTCAAAAATTTGCATAGCTTTCATTTTTTCATTCATCGATACCTTCATTTTAGTACTTAAGGATCAGTCATACTTCAAAAAGCATTCATTCTTCGTTGATTGATCGTCTCATTTAGAACGCAACTTCTCTCTCATCTCTCAATCTCAAACATCATGGCTGATCGTTCTGCATATATGGCTCCTGGTGGCAGCGGTGGTGGTGGTTCATATGGTGGCTCTTCCGGTGGTGGCGGAGGTGGATATCAACGTGAAGAATATGCCTTTGGTTCATCATCTGGTGGCTCTGTAATGGCGAAGCCATCTTTCAATCAGACAACCAATGAGACATGGTCAGCAACCGTAGCTCGACACGCCCAGATGCATACGCTCGATGCGTCGAACATGCAAGTGGAGTTAGTTAGTCTTCAACCAACATGGCCTAAGCAAGCAGTCGTGTCATTCTCTCTCTCTCCTTAGTGTAGTAACCTTTATATTATATTGTATGTTTGTAAAATGTATGTTAATGTATTAGTATACCATCACCAATAAAGTACCTTATCTATTACCACGTCTCTAAAGAACCGGGATATACCGCTACACCTATCATATCACAATGTCAGACACATGGACCAAGGACACCAGAGCGCTCAATGATACCAACAGGACATTTAGTCTTTGCATGGAGGATATTGGACAAATTCGTGTTAATGGATATAAGGTTGCTTTCTATTTTAATAAATAAGTGGGATAATTTTAAACAAAAAAAAAAATAGAACTAAATCTGTGTTGTAAACGAATTCAATTTTTTTTCTTTTCATTCTTTTCTCTCATTTTATTTTTTTCTCAATTTTCAATATTTTTTTCTTTTTCTCTCATTTTGTCTCTCTCAATTTTATTTTTCCCACTTACAGGTTACAGTAGTCAAACAAATATTTCGATACCAAAAGAATAAATAAAACAAGAAAGCTAAGAAAACAAATATTAATTTTAACTCTACCTCTAATACAAATAAACTTTAATTCTCCATTTTTTTTCGTTTTTCCAAAAAGAGACAACATACAGTAATCCAAATTTTAATTTTAAATTTTTTATTTTTTTTCTACTATTAAAAGAGGACAGGAAGCATACGGTAATCTCTTAACAACTTCGAATATCTGAAACCATAATTTAAAAAACCTTAAGAAAAGAGAGAAAAGTCATCCAAAAATAAATAATAAAATTTAAATAATAAAATACATTTTAATTTTCTTTTTCTCAAAGCCGGCTAACAACAAAAGAGATAAAAGAAAAAGCCAGTGGCTCAATTTTATGAACGGAAATACCGTGACAAATGAGTTATAAAAAAAAACCTCAAATTTACCGCCAAAGAGCAAGGCGATGCCCTTGATAAAAGAAAGGAAGGATCACAGTCCCGAAGTTACCGGCCGAAAACTGGTATATGGATTTGGATTCGATCAAATAAAATAAAATAATAACAATATTCCGTGGAGAGGTTCACACGAAGGCGCGCACAAATAAACTAAAAACTAAATAAGAATAAATAAATAAAAAAAAATAGAGACTGATTTTGGATAACACTGGTTTTAAAACATTTATGCTCAATTTTTTTTTCGTCGATGGAAATGACAACTTCTTAAACTACCGTAGATAGCTTCAAACATAAAAATTATCTTTTTGACAAAGATACAAAAATAATTTTTATTAATTTTGTTTTCTCTTTCTCAAAACAAAACAAACACTGTAACCGGATTAACTACATTATACAATTTTTTTTAGTCTATGTTTAGTATTAATTTTTTTTCATTCAAAGAAAACTTTGTTTATTTTTTTTCTCTTAAATAAAAGACGAACTTTGGAAGTTAACACGTTTGTTTTGACATTTATTCTACTTTCTCCTTCTTTATTTTTTAACGCATCAGAAAAACAACAAATCAATTTTTGACATTTTTTTTCTTACACGCAAAAATACACACCAAAGTATTGATCTCTTGTTTACAAAATTTTTTTTCTCTTTGCGTCATTTTTTTCTCACACCAACGAAAAAATGCAAATTATTTTTTTTCTCTTCCGTTATCTCAATAACAAAGACAACAAAATTTGATGAAATTTTTTGTCCTTCTCGAAAAGAAGACGAATTTTTGGTACAAATCATAGTTTAATAAAAATGATAAAAAAAAACTGGATGCAATTCTTTTGTAAATCGCGATACAAATAGGATCTGTCAAAAAGTTTAGTAATTTTTATTTAAAAAAGAAAAAGAAGAACCAGAAAAAATATAAAACAAAAAGAAATTAATGAAGTTAAACTAAGTTTTTTTTCGCAAGAAAAGTCATCTAAAGATCTCCAAGGGGATTTGCCTCCTGTAGAACAGCAATTCGTGGAGGAGCGACATAAGGGACACCTGGCATTCGTCCAACATTTCGACGAGAAATATAACGTCGATAGAAAGAAAATCCATAAATGAGGAAGGATAGGAAAAAGAGAAGAGTAATCAATCCGAGAAAAAGCGGGATCTAAAATTTTTTTTCTTGATAAGAAAAGAAAGGAAAAGCTAGTAAAATAAAACTAGAAATGAATTTAAGAACTTACTGAAACTCCAACAGATCCACAGGGTTCGTGAATAACCATAGGGCAAGATGTTACTTGAGGAATGATATCATAAATTGGCTGAGTAAAGTTTTGATGGAGTAAACTTTTATGTATACAGGTATGAGGATCCGAGAAACATGAAAACAAAAAGTTAATTAAATAAATTAAAAACAATAGTTAGAATACCCTCAGGTCTAACACAAATTAAACCATCAACACAAGGAGATAATTCATCGCCGCATCCAGGACCATCAGCAACCATCCAGAAAGGCATTTCTTTTGCTATAAAAAAATTAAATAATAGAAAAGAAAATGAATGGAAATAAAAATGAAAGAAATACAAAAACTTATCGGTTGTTATAAACACAAAAAAATAAACGGATCATCCATCCAGTGTTTTTGATAAAAATATCCATAAACATTTTTTTGGTGCTTACAAAATTTTTTTTATGCTATGTTTTGGGATCTTTTTATGCCCCGAGAAATGGTCTCTTTTCTTCCTTGATTTTTTTTAACAAAAAAAATGACGAACGAATTTTTTTTCTCGCTCTCTCTCTCTTCGTCGTTATATCACACGTTTTTGCGTGGCTGATTTTTTTTGGCCGCGGAGAAAATCCAAACAAAAAAGAAAGCGGGTAAGAAATAGGGACATGTTTTTTTTGTGTGTCGCGGACATACAACTAAAATCAAGCCAGCTGATTTTTTTTGGTTTTCTCACTTCTCAATTTTTTTTCTTACTAAAAGAAAATAACCATCGAAAAAAAGGGAACAAGAAAAGAAATAAATAAAACCATTTTATTTTTTTTCTTCACCTGCGAAAAAAAAGGAAGATAATTATGCAAAAATACATAAAAGTCATGGATTGATAAACGGCACAAAAATAAAAATAGAAATGAGTTAAGAAAACAATAAGGAACATTTTGGCATAAAACAAAAATTTTTGTGACCCACAGTATTTTTTTTATGAGCAATAATAAAAACAAAAAATATTTTTTTTTGGCTAACTTAAGAAATAAAAATTGCTAATGAAAGATTAACTATCGACATAAAAAATAGGATTAGAATAGACCCTTAATACAATGAAGATTATACAAAAATAAAAAATAAAAATATATGACCCGTAGTTTTCAAGCAACAAGACAAAAACATAAAATTAAAGTTGATCTTGATGCTTTTCAAAAATAATACCAAGCAAACGGAGTCGCTCATACATAACTTCTAAAATCCCATAAAAAAATGAGCCACCTTCTTCTTTTTCAACACTGTAGTTTACATTGGTAAATTCATGCGCGATCAAATAAACAATAACTCCGAGAAAAGCGCGGCTGGATTTAGTTTTCTCCTTGTTATATCGCATAAATTCACAATGTTGACCGAACATTGGCCTACCATCAAGAGTTCCAACTATGGTAAAACTCGTCTCTCCAATCGGCGTGATAGGGTTTATTCCAGGAATGGCTTTATAAAATTTGAATCCAAAAGTTTCATATTTTTTACGTAAAACTGAGCTAGGAATAAATAATCGCCGAAGTGAACGAGCTACAGCTTCAACGAGTCGGGGAAGCTCTCGATAAGTTATAAAACTTAAATCGAGATCGTTCGAGAAATGATAACACAATTCTGAAATGGAACAAAAAGAGAAACGACGAAAATCGTAATGATATCGCTGTTTAATCTTTTTATGGTTTAAAACTTTTAGACTTTCGTCAAACGAAATTAAAAGTTTAGCATAATCTCGACGATTATTATGCAATTGTCCATGTCGAACTTCTCGACGTTTAAGATCCGCCAATCGTTGGGCACGCGACCTCATCTAAAAATTTTTTTTACCACCAGATACAGTAATTTTACAATGAGGGTTTTGTCATCAAAATAATAATTCGATGTCAAAAGAATAGTTGGAGACCAACTTACTTTAAAAATAAAAAGCACTTTCGAAACAAATAGAAGTGGAAAATAAGATGATGGTTACGGTAGCTAAAAATTTTTTTTGATGTCAAAGAATTTTTTTCGATGTTAGAAGAACAAACATTAAGAAATTTTACGACAAAGAAATCACGCAAATCGTAAAGTAGATAATTGTCAACAGGTTTTCAGATTTTTTTTGGTGCACAAAAAAAAAAAAAAAAAACAAAATAAAAATACTGTATTCTGCCTAAGTTAGAATTTTTCACTCAGATATATTTTTTTCAGAAGATGAGAACGCCTTCAAAAAGAATTTTTTTTAGTTTTGTCAAGGATTCAAAAAAAAAAAACTTAGAATTATTATTTAGTTAGTTTCTCTCCTTCACTAAATTTTTTTTCTTTGAAACAACTTAAAGAATTTTGATAGTTTGTACTCGTAGACCTTCGTTGACGTGATAAAATCGAGCCGTGGATTTGTTTTCTGAAACCATAAAAAAAATTATGATTCTTTGTAGATGGATAAGAAGAAAATTTATGAATTGATTGATCACGTTGAACGCCTACGAGATAGAGTAAAGAAGCTCAGGAATAAAAAAACGAAGTCAAAAAAGAAGATCAAGGAACTCAAAGAAGAAAAAGAATTTTTAATCGCCAAATTAATCGAAGAAAAAAATAAAAACTTCAAATTCAATTTGATAAACGAAAAGAAGCACAAAAGGAACGAAGAAAAGATTAAGTTCTGGATAAACCAGAGCATTGAGATGGGCATGTGTGAATTTTATCTGGATCGCTTGGATGCCGAAACGATTTTAGACATCCAAGAAGCCAATGAAAAAGTGGCTAAACTTCAAATTGAGCTCCAAACGAAAGATAACGATTACAAAAATATGGCAAATTGTTACGCTGAGCTCGCACAAAGAATGTGCGAACTGGAACAAACTTCTTCAAACCATCCTGGGACTTAAAAAAATAATTAAATTTTCTTTGTTAGTAGCCTACTCTACAATAATATGGTTTACGATTGGAATTTAAAAATTTTTTTCGCTTGAATTAGTTGCTTCATTTTTTTAAGAAAGCCAAAATAAATTTTTTTCTTAAGTTAAATTAAATCGGAAATTAGTCGTTTATTCGACTTTAAAATATCGAAATAATAGGATTTAGTTTGGGTTAATTGATGTTTTTCTTTTTTTTGTTTAGATGATGAACAACGATTTTGGAACATTTACATGGCAGAGTCAAGAGATCGAACGACTCAAAACAAGCAACAGAATGCTTATGCAGTTCAATAAACAAAGTGAAGAAAAAGTCAACTCACTTTCACAGGAGCTTAAAGAAGCAAGAAAATTAGACCCTGTCCAAGAAATTCAACAACAAGAACAAAAAAATAAAGTTTTAAAGCTCGAAGCCGATGTCGATATGTGGATGCAACGCACACATAAATTCGCTGAAAGAAATAAAAACTGGAGAACAAAATTTGATGAAAAAGTTGCAGCTGCTACGAAGTTTGAAGAGGAAACAAAAGAATGGGAACATCGCTCAAAAACAACCGAGGAAAGAAACAAAAAACTTGAAATCGAAAAAAGAATGTATGAACAACGCATAAAAAGCGAGGTGACTAAAAAAGAAGAATTACGAAGAAAGGAAGAACAACAAGATAAAAAGATTACTGAATTAGCTGTAAAATTCCAAGAATTTTATGAAGAAACAGAAGAAAAAGCGGAAGAAGCGACAAACAAATGCGATAAATTGAAAGCAGAATTGGTAGAGCTAAAAAAGGAAGGAGACCGAAGAGCACAAGAAATCGCCGTAGCTTACGTTTTAATTGAGCAACTTTTATCTCGAAAAAGAGAACAAGAATAAATAAACAAAACTTTAGTTTAAATTAATTTTGTTGTCCAAAAAAAAAAAAAAAAAAAAAAAAAAATTTTATTTTAAACTTTGTGGTTATTTTTTTCTCTCTCATTTCTTTTTTTTCTTATTTTTTTTCTTTCTCTCTTAAAAAGTTACAACAATTTAAAATCGTATGTAAAAAATAAATAAGTGCTTAAAATAAAAACTCATTTTTTAAACAAATATGGATTGGTTTTTTTCTCATTCAAAGGAAATAAAAAACAAACATATTTTTTTTCTCTCCTTCTAGGTTTTTTTTCCTTTTGAACAGACATGAATAAGAAGAAAAAAAAAAAGAAACCACCAAAAAGTGCTTTTGAAGTGCAATTTTAATATTCTTTCTCTTTCATGTTGCGGATTACAAGTTTTCTTCTCAGTCATATGAAAAGAGAGTAACATAATTGCAATAATTGAGTTTTTTTTTCACCTCGTCTCCTTATTCAGAAAGAGAAAAAATGGTGAAGGCGAAGGACAGAAAAAAATATACAAAAAACAGACGATGGTTTAAAAAATGCACAAATGGAAAACTCTCATTCAATAATTTTTGTTGCTAAAATGTCGTATTAATTTTTTTCTTTTCAAAAAATGAATTAAAATTTTTTTTTCTCTTCCCGTTGATTCGAAAAAGATGAGATATTGTTTTTTCCTTCTCTTCCCTCGTTTGAACAACTTGATAAACGTGATAATCGAAACGCGGCGAGTACGAAAATTTGTTTATTTTTTCTTTGATGGAGTAAAATGAATTTTTTTTAAGAAATGGATACAACACCTTTCAAAACCAAAGAAGAAGAAATCGAGTGGTTCAAAGGTTACACCAAATACTTACAAGACGAGAACGACAAATTAAAGATCAAACTTCAAGCTCTCGAAATCGAATATGCAATTAAAACAACAGCTTCGATGGAAAAAATCAGGGGTGTGGTGAACCTACTGGAACTCGCTACAAATACGTTGGACACAACGGGGGAAGAAATTAGTGTAAATGTAATTGAACCACAAAAAAATCCTAAAACTGAAAACAGAAACTAAGTTGTTAAACATGGAATTTTCGATTTTGTTGAAGGGCTTTGATATGTTTTTCTCACTTTTTGTGATAAAAGTGTCGTTAATTTTTTTAATTAATAAAAAAAAATATATATATATAAAAAATCAAACATTTTTTTTCTCAAAATAACACAAAGAAAACACACAGAAGGAAATAAAAACCCCGCCTTTTTCTCCTTCGTTATTTCCACCAATAAAAAAATATCGAAGGACCAATGAGGAGTCGAACGAATAAACTTATTCCCCAAATCGTAAATCTAACCGTAGTTTTTTTCTTCTCATTCATCAGACAAACAGAAATAAAAAGATTTAGAAATAAAAATTTTTTTTCTCTCAAACTTTATTATCTTTCGTTTTTTTAGAAAACAGAGTTCAATAATTTTTATTAAAATAAGCTTAGCGTTCGAGCTCGAGAATAATTTTTTCTTTTTAAATAGTTTTCGCGTAACGTTCGTAAAAAAGTTAATAAATCGTTGTTAAAACTTGAGGAAGATTGTCAAAAAAAAATGTTTTCGAAACAAATGTTCAGAATTTCAAACCCAAATGATAATTATATGGAAAGAGAAAGAAAAGTGGAATTTCCTGATGGTTTACCACTTGATATCCAAATGGAAATTACAAAGAAAAGAATTGAATTGGATTGTAAAATTTTTTATACACATAATGGTAAAAATGGAGTAAAAATTTTCAAAATCTACCAATCAGCAAGAAGAGCATTACCCATGGCATTAAAATGTTTCAAAATAATAGCATGGGACAACGAATTCGGTGCAGATATGACTTTTAAAGAAGAAAATGGCATAGAATTCAAAATGGAACCAGCAGAACGGAAATTTAAATTTGTATTAGATAGAACTCTTCCATTTGCGAAAATAATCAAATTCGGAGTACATGCTTTTGTGCTCAAAATAATAGCTGAATATTTTCCAAAAAATGTGGAACTACTGGAAGCCGATGCAAACTGGCTATGCCCAGTAAGATATCACATATCAACCGATGAAACAAACAACCTGGAAGACTTTGGCTTCGAAAGTGTAAACACCTTCAAAATTACACGAGTATGGGGAAGAGGAAGCATGGCAGCTCCACATTGGAGATCCTTGAACATACCGTCTTTCAATTTATGGTTAACGAAGGTGGAATTTTGGGATTTCCCAGAGGAAAAGATCGAAACGGAATTCCTAAAAAAACTAGAAACAATAAAGATAGACCAAACGATCGCGGATGGAGAAGAACATGAATGGAAGAAATTGTTGAAAAGATTAAGTAATTTCATGAGATTGAACTGCGGGAGTTTAGTCTCATTAGAAATTAATTTGATAATATATAACCTGACATATCATACCTTCATTTTGGAAAAAATGAAAGGAAAATTGATAAAAAGATTGGGGATAAACAACGTCAAAATCAAGGCTAACGTTATCGCATCAAACAAATGGGTAATGGAGGCCGAAAATACAACCCATAAATTAAAAGAAAGCAATGAAAATTTCTGCTTGGAACTTGTCTATGTCAGAGTCCCTGAAGTAATTCCTGAAGTTGCAGAAGAAACCAAAAAAGCGGTGGAACTACTGATAGCTGATAGTGTCGAAGAACAGGAGAACAACGAAAACAGTGGGGATGATTGGGATGTTTAGGTGAAACTTCATTGATCACTTTAATTTAAATTTTTTTCTTGATCGTATACTGTAATTTCAAATTTTTTTTCTCTTCGCTAAAAAGTAGTTAAAGAAAAATAGTTGTTTAGTAAACATGTTTGTCTTTCATTTTTTTTGTTCTTTTCCATTTATTTTTTTTCTCTCTCTCTTGTTGTAAAAATGCGAATAAACATTAAATAATTCTAGTTGGTAATGTTGTGTTTGAAAAAATGGAACGACAATTAAAAGAAAAAAAAAGAGAGGTGGGCATGCAATAATGTCTGATGACAAGAAGCACTTAAAAATAAATAAGGAAAAGAATTTTTTTTACTGTAAAGAAAAGTCGAGGGAAAGAAAAAGTTTATTTTCTTTGTGAAATTTAGAAAAAAGGAGTAGATTTGTCGATTTACAATTTTTTTTCTTATTCTTTGCTGTCGTAAATTATTCGTTTTCGTGCTAATCGAGTGTTATAAGAAGTAGATATAATAAGAAACCGATTAAAGCGTATAATTTTTTTTAGTAAAAAAAAGAAAAAAATTTATTATTAGAAAAATGGAAGCAATGATTTTAAAAAAACTTTTCGAAAACAATGACGAATACGTTAGAAAATTGGACACGCGGGGAGGTTTTTACCAAGTTGAACGAATCACTAAAACCAAAAGCGAAAAGATGATTGAATGGGATGAAGATTGGATGGTGGATTGGAACAAAATTCCAAAAGCGATACCTAGCTTACCAGACCTACCATATCCAGCTTTAGTTTTAATTTTCAAGCATATGGACGAACAGGCTCATGAATTACTGAAAAATGAGCTACTTCCTTTTATGATAAAGAAGAATAACATGGAATGGTTAGCCTTCAAAACAATGCTAAAAAGAATGAATACAGTTCGATTTTGTGTACCCAGGAATGGAAACGTTGCATCGCTAAAAACGGGAATTACAATTTATGAAGTAAAAGAAGAAGAAGATGAAACATGGATGCCAACATCGGGATGGACAATCCACCCTGAAACACCAAAGGCAAAAGAATTCCTGAAAGCTGGCCTCTCAAAAATTAAAACAGTTAAATTGCCGAGTGGATCAACTCCTCTCCAATGGACATTGGAATTACTCCCACGAGGAATACCTAGATTAGTTATGAACATGAGTGGATTCAACCACGATATGAACACCCTCAATGGTAGACAAAATTGGAGAGTAATGAAGAAGAAAGTTTTTGGACATATCATCGTACAAGAATCAACGGCACAAGAGGATGATTATGACAAATTCATGCAAAACTTTTTATTAAAAACAAACAAAATCACATTTAACGAAGTTGAACTTGAAAATTTTCAATCAAACGTCAGAAGAAACTTGGCAGTGGAAGAAGTTGTGATTAATTTTGAACCAATCGAATACCTACCAATCCAACGAGAAATGAAACGATTGGAGAAAGTGATCCAAAGAAACTTTCGTAACTTGAAATATCTCACAATCAACATGGTTTTGAACAACGTCGACCATATGTTTGTTATGAAAGACCTTGTAATGGGAACGAAAACATGGATGAAAACTCTGAGGAAAAAGATATCAGGAGAGTTTAATGCTATTTTTTGCAATGATTGGTTTCAAGGCTTCAATGAAGATATTCAGACCAAAACGTTGAAGATTCAAGAAGATTTTGTACTCAACATCAAGTACCAAACCTGCTACTTAGATCCATTTGGAGGATTTGGAAGTTTAGAAGAACATGAAGCACGCAGTAATGAGTACCAACTCTTGCATTAATATGGAGCTAAACTCTATGATTTAACGTTGCACTTAAAATAATCAAAAACTAATTCATATATTTTTTTTGAAGATCTAATTGTTTGTCTCCCTCACTTTGAATTTTCTTATTTGCTTGAATGTACAGTTGGATGACAAATAAATCATACTCTCTAGTAAATAACAAAATGCGTCATAAAAATTCTTAAGACACTTTAGTTTTTTTCATTGCTCTTAGAACCCAAATTATAAAAAGTGGAAACAACCAAAGTTCGTCGAAATAATTAAAAAATCTTATGACAATTCTAATCCAAAAAAAGCACTTTAGATTCTAACAATAATAAATTTTTTGCAAGAAACTTTTCTATCCTTTAAGAAAACAAGTCTTTTTGAAAAATGTCATAAGATAAATTTATGTCTTTCTTTAGACAATCAAACTCCAAGTTTTTTTTCTCTTTCTAAAAATATAATACTGTAGTTAGGGGCGGGTTAAAAAGATTTCAGGCATGGTAAACTCAGAATTCGAAAGAGGCGGAGATTTCAATTTTTGAATCTGAAATGGTTGTGGAAAAATGAGAATATTCAGTATGTCAAAAAAACTGTTATCGAAAGATAGTCGTGAAATCAAAAACTTACAACTTTGGAATCAACCTACGTTCAACAAAGACGATAAACGCTTACAACGAAGACAAAGAAGAAACCCAGACTTGAACGAAGGATTCATTGAAGACCCGACAACCGATACCGAAGCTGATACAGAAACCAGAACCGAAACCGAGAAATCTACTAGTGATAAGTTTACTCTTGATTTAAATAAAGATAATAAAAACCCGATAAATAAAACTTATAACCCAACCCTTTTCGATAAATTACCCCCTTTTACCCCTTCCAATAAACCCAATAGCTTGTACCCTATTTCCCCTACTTCCACTTTTTCTAATTCAGAATTTCTTACCCCACAATCAACGGTACGGAAAGCAGAAACTTCTCCTGTTACAAAAAGAAGCCCAATCGCATTCGACCTCGACGAAACAACCGAATTGTTCGAAGCAATAAAAATTGTTGAAAAACCAACAACTGAATCACCAGAAGCTGAAAAAGTTAAAACTCCCAAGAAAGAAACTTCTTCATCTCCTACTTCACAAGAGAAACCTAACAACAAAAGCTTCACTGAAAAACTCGTATCATCTACCGGAACCCTAATAAAATCTCTTCTTAAATCAAAAACTCCGAGCCCAGAAAAACATAAAGCTGTTAAAACACCGACTACACTTAAATCTGTAAACTCTAGCCCTAATAATCCTAACCTTAGCCAAACCACAAATCCTCTTTTTAGTGAAAGCGTTTTATATAATCCAAAATCTCCAAACTCATTAAACTTATTTACCCAATCAAATTTATCTTCCAACCTTCTAACTTTAAATACCCCTCAAAAAGAATCCCAATTTAATAATAGTACCCAAAACCTCCGCCCGAATCTATCACAACCTACTACTTCTGAAACCCAAATTAATCCAATAACTCATCAAAGCCCAAACCCTGATATAAACTTCCCTGATTTATTAGAACCTAAAACTCCCGAACCCTCAATCCCTGATAAAAAAACAAAAATACAAAAAATAAAAAATTTCTTAAACTCAAAAATGGAACTCCTTGCAAAATCATCAATGCTTCAACACTTTCCAAGATTCGATGGAAAGAAAGATATGCAAAAATTCGTCAGAGAAATAAATGCGCAATTCACCGGATACGATTTCTCCGAAGAACAAACTCGCGGCATGCTACCATTCTTACTAAAAGATATCGCGTTGGAAGAATATAATAAAATTCCAAAAACTAGAAAAGTGGAAAAAAGCGATGGAACCAGTGAAGATGTCTTCATACCATATGAAGAACTATTGGATATGTTAAGTAAGGCTTTAAAAAAGCCATATGATCATGAAGTCGCCGAGGAACAACTTAATGCTAGATCCCGCCGTGAAGGAGAGTCAATCGAAGAATTTATGCAAGTAATCATCGACCTTGTGAAACGTGCAAAAAATGCAAGCGACGGCTACACCGATCAACAACGTGAACGAGAAACAATACGTTTTTTCGTTAAAGGTATAAATGCTCCTTTAAAAGAACATCTAAAACGAAAAAGAATCCAAACAATTGGAGAAGCAGTGGCCGAAGCCAACATGGAACAAAGCTTACAAGCAAGCTTGCTCCGCGAACGTCAAATTGATAGACTGGCAGTCAACTTAACGGATATGGCAATCAATAAAAGTACATCAGATCGACCAGTTGGAACAATTCAACCACAATCAAGCCAACCAGTTCAAAGAGCAGATGCACCGTGGCGTGCAACACCAAGATCACAATTTGGAACTCAACAACGAAATAATTTCGGTCGACAAAACTTCAGCAGACCAAACAACTTTAACCAACAACCGTATCCTCGTCCAAATTTCCAAGGAAACCAAGGAAATTTTAACAACCAATTTCAAAGAAATAACTTCAATCGTGGAGGTTTCCAGCAACGACAATTCAATCAACGACCATACTTTAATAACAACTTTCAACAACAACGGTTTGATAACAACAACGGTCAACGTCGCTTTGATAACGGAAATGGTCAAAGATACCAAAACTCAAATGGTTTCAATAACAACAATAGACCTCAACAAAGTAACGACTTCCGAAACCAACCTTCAAATCGTGGATATGAAAATAATCGTGGATATGAAAATAATCGTGGGAACTTCAATAACCGTGGAAGAGGCACTCGTGGTGGTTATAGCATTAATGCTGTAACAATGGTTAGAAGTAGAACTCCTTCGCCAGCGTTTTATTTAACGATTGTTGCACTGATTTCAATCTTTTTCGGCCACACAAATGCAAATGAAATCACCGATCATTTTCAATTATGTCACAAAGATAGCCCTGTCGCAACGGTTGATCCACCAACACTTTTCAATTGTTCAACACCAGACCCTGATTTTACCTCTCATGTTAAAGTAGATTTATGGGTGAAAAGAAGAAGTGTAGTAATGGCTAATGCAACAAAATGTACTGCTCGAGTAACAACAAGATGTGTAACAACTTACGTTTGGAAATTCGCCCAAGTAACTGATCATGTCAAAGATTTGGAGATCTCAACAAGAAAATGCAAAGAATTAGCAGAGGAAAACTCTGGTAAAGAATACTTCAGAACAAAAAAGATTCCACATCCAACTGAAAAATTTTGGGGCGAAGATTGTGCATCTGAAACCAATTATGTAATAACAAAAGGTAATATCATGTTAACATCAAATGGAAATTTATTCTCCGATTTGAGCAATATGCAAGGATGCGATAAAGATAAAGATAGCTGCGAATTGAAAGACAGAACATTGTTTTGGAATAAATTCAACATCAGCCAAACATGCAAATATATCAAATCACCTGTGGGACCTTTTGATGGCATCCTTTCGATGCCACATCATCTCCAAGCCAATTCAACATACCTAATACTTGCAAGATTACAAGCTGCATTTTTGTTTGCACCCGATGAATTGGATAAAGAATCAAAAGAATGTCTTCCAGAAAACTCATACAAAATGAAAAACGAAGCAGTAATTTCTTTCTTGGAAGGATTACCAAAGGAAACGGAATCTAAAAGACCAAAAAGAAAAACAGATAAAATTGTTTACCGCGTAAACGATACGAAAATTGCTACTACCCCAAAACCAGAGGTCAAAGTGTATAAAGTAAATGATACACAAACAGGTTCATCACCCGACAATGTAACACAGGATGCAAAAGGAAATACAACACCTCAAAATGATACAACATCGCAAACAACATCCGATAACGAAAAAGAAAAACAACAAGAAGCTGAAAAAGAAAAACTTCGACAAAAAGGATTGGATGATGAACGTGAAAAGCAGCGACGTGAAAAAGAAACTGAAGATGCAAAAATTGAAGCTCAAAATGAAAAAAGAATTAAAGATGAAAATGCAAAAGTCAAAGCTGAAAATGAAAGAAGAGCTAAAGAAGAAAGTGAACGGAAAAGACAAAAAGACGAACGTTTGAAAGCGGATGCTGAAGAAGCAGAAACTAAAGAACAACAAAAAAGAAATCAGGAACTTGAAGCCGAAAGAAAAAGAGTCGCTGAAGAAAAACTTCGACAAGAAGAAGCAGATAAAAGAAAAGCTAAATATGATCAACAACAAAAAGAAATCCAAAGACAAAGTTACTATGATTATCTACAACGGAAGAAAGAAAAAGAGGAAGCAGCTAAGAATCAAATACAAACATCTATTGAAAAAGAAACTATAGATCAAAACATCAGCAACGTTGAAAATGAAACTTTGGAAAAACCTATAGAAGTCAGTGAAACAGAAAAGGTGATTAAAGTAATGAAAGACACTGACCCTAAAGATCGTGAAAGAAGAAAAGACGAAATTCGGGATTCTATAACAAAGACAAGAATAACGTTAGAATGGTCGAATGATACATTGCGTAGTAAACCTGAAATTAACAAACCAGTATTAAAGGCAATGGCAAATGACCCAATTGAATCAGAACGAACAGCATATGATGACACCTTCAACACCAGAATCCAATTTTATGATGAGATGAACCGCGAAGAAAGAAATAAAAATTTGGCAATGATATGGTCTCACGTTTGCACAAACCATAATTACCTTATGTGGATTGTGAAAGGAATGATGAAAATGGATACAACAATCGGAACAAGAATTTGGTTAAGAAGAAATGATATAACTGCAAGTTTTGTTGGTCAAGCCATTGAAGTAAAACAATGTGCAGCAATTGTGCCTGATAAAATCCATTGGGACCGAAAAGTTAATGATACATGTTATGATCAAATCCCTGTTGAATGGAACAATAAACTTTATTTTGTGGAAGATGGAACAATGGACATGACAATACAAAATGAAATTATTGATTGTAAAGATCGTAGAATTGCTGTTTATAAAGATGAAAAAGGTGAATGGAAATCAAACATTGGAACAGCGCATGTGATGGAAACACATCATGATCATGAATGGCATCCAGATAATCACTTCCTACAGTTCGATGCAGCAACACCATATGAAGATGAAACTAATGAACTTTCATCCGAAATTGCATTAATGTGGTCATACTCAAAAAAGATCAACGATGTTGAAGTAAAATTCAAAGATCCAAATAATAAACAGGAACACCGAATTAATTGGCTACGTAATGCGATTGATACCATAGATGAATTACCAGAAAAATTTTCGGATGTCGTTTCACATTCAATCGACGACATTAAAGATAATTCTTTCTTTTCATGGTGGAGTGACCTGAAAAATGTTTTGAAAGATATAAAAATAATTGGTTTTGCTGCGCTAGCAGTTGTTGGCTTCGTCGGACTTTTAATTTATTTTTACCCTTGGTTAAGCCCTTTTTTCAATAAATGTTGGAAGGCAAGAACCAGAAGGACAAGAAGACAACGTGCTGAACAAATAAACGTTGTTGAGATGGAAACATTGCGTCCGATCATCAAAAATACATCCGAAAGAAGAACTTATGATTATATCCCTCCGGTATATAATGTTAACTTCCAAGGCGAACGACTTCCTCACATCAGAATTCAAATAAACAGGAAGCACATCGAAGCTTTGGTCGATACCGGTGCCGCAGTGAGCTTTATCTCAGAAAAACTAGCACGGATACTTCGATTAGAAATCGAACCAACAACAAGACAAGGAATAGCAGCTAATGGATCAGCAGTTGAATTTATTGGAACTACAATAGTTGAACTTCAAATTGGAAAAACAACATTGGTGGCAATCGTTTTGGTCACACCAGAAGGCCATACTCCTGCAGAGATGATAATTGGACATGATTTATGCAGGAAATTGAAAGCTGAAATAAACTTTGCGAAAAATGAACTTTTTTTCTTAGGGGAAGTAATCCCGATACTTGCCTTAATGGAAGATGAACAACCGTTCATAAAACAAGAAGTAAAAGTTTTTAATACTGAACCATTGGAACTAAAGAAATGGGGACAACTTTTTCTATGGATACGCAGATACAACCCTTGAACCAGAAACAACATGGATAACTTCACAAGCGGAAACTTTCAAAGAACCTGGACTCATAGTTGGAAAAACGGTATGTAATGGTCAAATTCGAATTCCACTTAGAGTCATGAATACCACCAATGCAACAATACACATTCATCCTGGAGAGGTCATCGCAAATTTAGAATTAGTAGATAAAATCGAAGAAAATGCAGGAATGGAACGAATGTCAAAAACTCGAAACTACGAACAAAAAGCACAAGTGAATTTACTTCTTGAAGATCAAGAATATATTCCCGATGAAGCTGACATCTCAAAAGACTTGCCAAGATACCCAGAAGAAGAAGATATTTCGGTAATCGATTATCTCATGAATGGCTTGAATCTCGAAAAATCATCATTATCAAAACTTGGTCAGGAAATTCTCAAAGAAACGATTAGAAGAAGATTAGCAGCTTTTGTTGGACCTGATGGAAGAATAGGAAAATATAATGGTCCACTTCAACATAGAATCGATTTGATAAACTCGGATAGGTTCATAGCTGAACGGCCAAGGCGCATACCACCTGCACTTCAAGCAGATGTTGATAAACAGATAAAACAAATGTTGGATCAAAAGATTATCAGACCATCAACAAGCCCGTTCGTCTCGCCGATAGTAATGGTTCGCAAAGCTGATAAGAAGAGTTGGCGCATGGCGATTGATTACCGCCGGCTAAACGCTGAAACAAAGAAGCAATCCAACTTTTTGCCATTGATAACAGACATCGTAGAGAAGGTAGCCGGATCCAAAGCAGCTTTATTCACTTCACTCGACATGATGAGCGGATTTCACCAAGTTCCGATGCGTGAAAGTGACATTGAAAAAACAGCATTCGCAGTTAATACAAATGTTTACGAATTCCTATTTATGCCTTTTGGATTAACAACTGCACCCGCAAGTTTCCAGAAGATGATGGATTCAATAAAAAATGAACTTACAGCACAAATTTTTTGTTACCTTGATGACATCTTGATAGTATCACCTGATGAACAAACACATTTAAGGGATATCGAAAAAACCCTTACTATCATCGAAAAATATGGATTGAAACTTCGCATCGATAAATGTCACTTCGGATTAAAGGAAATTAAATATTTGGGATTCCTTGTGTCAAAGGATGGGATTCGTCCAGATCCAAGCAATGTTGAAAAAGTCAAAAACTTTAAACAACCATCAACCTTGACTGAACTTAGATCGTTCATCGGTGCTGTTAGCTATTTTAGACGTTTTATTAAGTCGTTTGCTGCTATAATGGCCCCTCTTCATGATCTTACAACAAAAGGTGAAAATGTCAAAAATAACTGGACACCGGAACATGAAGAAGCATTCCATACTGTCGTCAAAAAGCTAGTGGAAGCCCCCGTTCTTGCGGCTCCGATATTTGGAAAAATGGATAGCTTCCAAATCCATACGGATGCAAGCAAAGTTGCATCTGCAGCAGTACTACTTCAAACCGATGATAATAATCAACTTCATCCGATATCATACTTTTCACGCAAGATGAATCGACATGAGCAAAATCATTCGAGTATTGAACTAGAGGCATTAGCAGTAGTCGCAGCATTGAAGGAATTTCGTGCTTACATCGAAGGCTCTGGAACAACTTTAATTATCACAGATAACAGCGCCGTATGCAGCCTTATGAAAAATAAGAATCTTCAGGGAAGGCTTGCAAAATTCCAGATGGCCATTCAAGCTTTCGATATAAAGTTTGCCCATCGCCCGGGAAAAGAAAATCATCTTTGTGACTACATGAGTCGATATCCTGCAAATGCCATCACACTCAGAAGCGGAAAAGCAGTCGCTTCGTCAACACCTTTAAAAAAAGTCATCGATGAGCAAAAGAAGGAATATCCAGACATCATGGAGGCATTCATCAACAACAAATATCCTCGTGATGAAATTAAGAAGAAAGCCTTGGAAAGCAAGATGAAAAACTTAGTTTTAAAAAACCGAGCCATATATTACTTCAATGAAGAAGAATCCGATGATATACGATTACTCATCCCATATGTTCTTCGAAAACAAATCATCGATGAATTTCATGCTGATCAACTTCAAGGATCACATCTGGGTCAAATGAAAACACTTGACAAAATGAAAAAACGGATCTTTTGGCCATCCATGGCAACCGATGTTAATGAATCAATCAAAAGTTGCGAGGTATGCCAAAAAGGCAAAGTCAACGCCGGAGATAGAATACCGGAACCATTACAACCAATTTCTCCACCTGAATATCCTTTTGATAGAATTCATACGGATATCGCTGGACCTTTACCAACTAGCATCGACGGAAAAAAATACATCCTCGTTACCGTCGATTCGTTCTCGAAATGGTTGATTGCTACTCCAATGGAAAGCCAAACAGCAAGATCAGTCACTGATGCCTTCATTGATCAAGTTTTAACAAAACATGGAGCATCAAACCTTGTCGTTTCTGACAATGGAAAACAGTTCTTGTCAACTATCTTTCAAGAACTCGGTGAAATTTATGGATTCGAACACAAGACATCAGTTCCGTATCATCAAGAAGCCAATGGACAAGTTGAACGCCAGAATCGGACGATCGCAGGTATGATACGAGGGTCCGTATCACTCAGTGGGGATGATTGGCCGGAACTGTTGCAAATGGCTGTGTTCGCATACAACATATCAATCCAGTCATCAATAAAACAATCACCGTTTTATGTCCTTCATGGAAGAGAACCTCGTCTACCAACAGACGTGGCACTTAAAATTCCACCGAAAGGTGTCTACCAGGAAATCTCAACATTCGTGCAAGACCTCGCCCAAAATATTCAGAATGCATGGCGCATCGTTAACGAAAACATGGTCGAAGCCCAACAAACATACACACATTATGCTGATCAACACAGAAATGCAGAAGAAAAGAATTTGAAAAATGGACAACTTGTACTTCACAAAGTAAATGCTCAACAAGCAATCCAACGACATAAGTTTGGACCAAAATGGAAAGGTCCATACCGGATTGTCCATATAGCTCGACCCAATGCCATGATAAAAGAGCTTGCACCTGAAGCGCGCCCATTTCGGACACACCTCAACATGTTGAAATTATTCCATGAACCATATGTCATCCCATTACGATCGATGACAACCAACATCACCAATGAAACCGATGATCCAGAAGCAGACCCAGAAGCTGACCCAGATACCAAAACTCCGGCAGAAGAAAAATAAAAAGAAATTATTTAAGTATTTTTATAATTGTTTATTAGACATTAACAATACCATACAAACTATTTTTTGTAAACCCTTTAAAGTTAAAATTGTATTTGTGTTTCATTTAATTTTATGTTTTCCCTTTGATAACTTTCTAAAAAAAGAATAACCCTTTTTTAAAAAATTGTTCAACACTCTCTTTTTCGATTCCCTATTTCCACTCCTTTATTTAATGTAGAACTTTAATTGATTTTTGTTAGTCTCTCCTCTTTCCAGTCTCTCAGCTTTCCCCTCTTTCCATTCCTTTTTTATGTAAGACACAAGTCTTGACAAAAGCCAGCGAACGACTACTCCCGAGAAAATCAATACACTGGCCGTGTCTTTCATTCGATAATGCTACTCGATGTCTCGGTTGTTGTGCACCTTTTTCATTCAATAATTCCGAAGTGAAAACGTCCTCCATATTCGAATCAACGTGGACGTTGATCTTCGAGGGTGTCACATGTAATGGCGAAGCCATCTTTCAATCAGACAACCAATGAGACATGGTCAGCAACCGTAGCTCGACACGCCCAGATGCATACGCTCGATGCGTCGAACATGCAAGTGGAGTTAGTTAGTCTTCAACCAACATGGCCTAAGCAAGCAGTCGTGTCATTCTCTCTCTCTCCTTAGTGTAGTAACCTTTATATTATATTGTATGTTTGTAAAATGTATGTTAATGTATTAGTATACCATCACCAATAAAGTACCTTATCTATTACCACGTCTCTAAAGAACCGGGATATACCGCTACACCTATCATATCACAATGTCAGACACATGGACCAAGGACACCAGAGCGCTCAATGATACCAACAGGACATTTAGTCTTTGCAGCTCAACTGGTGGAAACTCAACTGCTCCTGATTCAAACAACAATGGTGCTGGAGCCACTCCTGGTGTTACCAAGCCACGCGCTGATGTTTCCTGCTATCTTGGTCCTAAATAAGAATATTCAATCTCAATCGTCGATGACCTCTATCTCTCTCTCTCTCTCTTCGTCTAATCTAATATAAATTTGAATTATAATATTTTTGTAATATATATATATCAATAAAATTTTCTTCTGAATACTTGTGTGTTCTTTTTTGGGTATTTGTATTGGGGATTTAGAAGCTTTTTATGGCTTTGGAAAAACATGGCAGAATGGATGGAAATCGGGTAACAGCAATATTTGATAATATTGACAATCCAAAAAATATTTACAAAAACTTTAAAGTATAAACGTTTATTTTTTTCAATTATTATAACGGCCTATAAAAAATTGGAGGCAGCAAACAAACAAACAAAAAAACCATTGGAAACCTAAAAACGCGAGGCATTCAAAATAACAATCAAGCGCGAGAAAGGAAAAAAATATGGAAAAAAATCACAAAGTAAACGCAAAAAAGGCAAAATAAAAGAGGGATTCCAAGAAAAAAGGACAAAAAAAAGGTTCCAAAATAAAAACACATGTCAATTTCTATTCTTGCCACAAGATTTTTTTCCATGTTTTTGATGGCGAGACGTTGAATTATGCAAAGTAATAAACTCTCTCTCTCCGCTCTCCTCTCTCTTTGCTGAATCCGATTATTACCTAAATGAATTCGGCCAAAGAAAGAAGACTATTTTTCTTGTGGAATACATTTAATATAATATTAAAAGCAGCAACAAATTCTTAAAATATTTGAAAGATGTCATTAAAAGTACAAAATTTAGAAAGGTATAGGTTTAAGTCAGATGAATGACTTCCAAATAATAAATCATGAAAAGCTAAAGATTCCTCGGGTTTATCAAAATTTGGTATATTTGTAATCCATGAAAAGTAAAAAAGGGTTATGAAAATATGATTTTATAAAAATTCAAATTTTATAATCCATGGTTTCAAAAATTCACCCACTTGTCTCGACTACCTCGAACTTTAAATATTTATTTCGAATCAAAATAAAATTTTTAAAATAGTGTAGCTAAATTTAGACCATATTAGAATCATGACACGTAGCCTAGTTTTTTAAAAGTTCATCTATGTTAAAAAAAATTTATAATCGCTTGTTTTTTTTCTTCATTGTTTTTGAAAAATCAAAAATCTCTTCAATTGATGTTGATTTTGGTTTAAACTTTTGTTAGTCTTTTTTTGGTTTTTTTTGTTTCAAAAACATCAAACAATATTTTAAACTTTCTCACGGGTGAAAAACATAAAGTTTTTTGCCATTTTTTTAATCAAAAGGTTTCTGTTTTAATTATTATCACTTCTGATTGAGCTTGACTTTTGTAAAAAATTTGACTGATGCAAAAAATACATACATAATTATTTTTCGAATTTTAATAGCAGCCTTTAAATTTTTTAAATTTTTAAATGATCAAAGATCAAGGTTAGAAAGCCTGGGAATATATGTAAGAGTGAAAGGCCATCCTTTATTGGTTGTCTATCGGAAGCAGCAGCCGGTCATTTGACTTTCCTCAACAACAACAAAAAATTAATCATCTTGAATTTATAATTTTGGCGGGCAAATAAAAAAACAGAAAAAGCAAACAATACAAAATTTGGGTCGAAGATTTGTGATTTTCAGAAAAATCTTATGAAATTTTATTTTTTCAAGGATATCCTTTTTTCAATTCTCTTTTTTATTGAAGTTTTAGTGGATCAGAAATCGCTAACCTTGAGCTATTCTAACAGATGATTTTTCTTGTCGGAAACAAAAAGAGAAAAAATAAATTTAAAAGGAAAGTTTTAAAAATAGGTCAAACAAACATGTTTTCCTTTTTTATAATTTTTAGGGGTGAAAAAAGTCATAAAAAGAAAAAGAAGTTTCTGGAGATATAATGAATCAAGAAGCCTCATATCTCTCCAACCTCAGATGCAAGCTTTTAATTCACAAGATAATTAGATTTTACATGCAAGTTAATTTCTTCCAAATAGCAAAAACAAAAAAAAAGAAGAAAGGGAAATGATTTATTTTTTACTCATTGAAAGAATTATTAATGACAAAAGTTAAATGGATTAATTTATTGCATTTTCTTCAATGGTTTGCATGATATTCGGTTGTGGATCATAAATGGATGAAGAACATAACTGGAAAATTCATTGCTCTTTTAAAATTTGTTGAACTAAATAGTTTCTTACCTCATCATAAGTTCCATTATTTTTATACTTTTCTGATTTAGCAGCGAGTTGTTCCAATGAGCAACCATCAATGGTATTTTCGCAACCAGGGATTAATTTACTAATATCCACCGGAATTGGATTATCGCGATGGTAATGCAAAACCTTAACTTATATTATTTCTAAAATAACCAATTCAAAAAAGAAGCTTACTTTAATCACAGTTGAATTATCATCTCCAACCCAAAGTTCCAATGACACTGCATCCGATGTTTCGGGCTCAACATCAATTTCAAATCCAACTGAATCGAAACCCAAAACACTTGAAAGTTGCATTAAACTTGTATCGTGCTAAAGCTCAAATATTTAATAAAGCTTACTAATCAAGCAAGATCAAAGACTTACAGCAGAATAAACAAAATAAACAAGTTCTTTAATCCATGGATTAACGGAATCATTTAAATGATTATCCAATTTTGTTTGAAATCTTTCAATAATTTCCCAAACTAATTTTCCACTAAAAGTTCGACGGGATTCTTCGCGAACATTTATTTCATTAACAGTGGAATTGCCACGAATTCCAAGATATTGGCCATAAAAATCAGAAATATATTGTCGGCATTCTGGAATAATATCGGTGGCCCAAGGAGCAATGGGGAGACCAACAGATTCCTAAACCAAGAAGCATTTGTTTTTGACTCAAATTTTAAAGAACACTTACTTCACAAATAATGCAATCGCAAACTTTATACGCGTTATGTAAATTTGAAAATTCTGAACTATTTGTAACAACTTTGAGACCGGAATTGTTTCCCAATAATTCGAATAATGGTTGATAGTTCTCGATGAAAGCATGAAATTCAGGTGTTTGTGGAATTAAAGCATTTATTTGAAGAGCTCGATTACATTTGAAAAGATTGAATAATTCTTCGTTGTGCCAAAGAACAGCAAAAACTGGCACGGGCGTATAAAAAGATGGCCAAACTGAATCATCAGGATAATCTTTGCCCATAACGTTGTCAGTATGATAAAATCCAAGAAAGTTTGACATTGCAGAAGCCACAGTTCGATTGAATCCTGTACTGCGAATGTAAATTTCTTTTGATCGAAATCTTGGTGAAACTAAAGCATGTTGTTTAACGAAGCGTTTACGAAGGCGAAGGCCAAGTTTGAATTGTTCCAACATGCCTTTCTAAAAAAAGAGAAGTGCTTATTTTATGAATATGGTATCCGGGTTAAAGCAGATCTTTAATATTTGTTTAAAAAAACTTACTTGTACAAGTTCACCTTCATCTTGAACAAAATCATCGATGGTATTCAATGAATTTGGATACATGGCATTTGGAGCTCGAGCACCATGTCTCCAAATAGCATGAGCAAATATTAGTCGCTTTCCTTCAGGAGCATAACTTGGCACTTGAGTCTCATTTTTATCTACTGGTAATGAAGTTGTCAATGAAGAAATGAAGAAACAAAGCCATAAAACGATTAACATTTTAGCCATTTTGAATCCTTTGAATAAAGAGGTTCTGTGGTCTCAAATTTGTGGATGTCGTTCGCGTATTTGTACTCATTAGCTATCATTGATAGATTATAACACCGCCTTCAAATTTATCTGTCAGCTTTAAAAAAAAGAGGCTTGGGTGGTCGCAATTAATCTTGAGAGTTTTAATAAACTTGTCGAATTTTTTTTTCAACAAATAAATCTAATGAAAGCTTATTTTTTACGCTTTGATTTTGAAGGAAAGAAGCTTATCAAAAAAACTTTAATTTTAGTTTTGCTTATAATCTCTAGAGTGCTTCGTGGTGTGTGTAAACCGGCAAATTGAAATCGCTTTCAGCAATAATTAAGTGCCTAAATTTTTTAGAAGTTTGATTGAAAGATTTTAAGACCACCAGGAAATATCGATAAATCTTAGGTTTACCTCAAATCAAATCAAATAATTCTTTTTTTGTCTTTTAACGGCCCACAGACCCAATCAAAGATTTATCGATGAAGCAACAAAAAAACCTGAGATATTTGTGGCTAATTAAAAAAAAGTTGTTGAAAGCTAAATTTTAAAAGTGCAGCCACTTTTTGTTTTATATCTTTAGACTCATTAACAAAAATGAAGCAAAGATTTATGATTGGACTTTCACAAAAAATATCTTGAGTTTTTATATTTCTGTGATTTTTGCTTTCCTCTCTTTTTTTGAAACTCATCAATTATGCATAGTTGTAGTAGGGAGGCAGATGGAAAATTTTAATGCATATTTTTTACAACATTTTTAAATTATAAATTTTATAAATTTCGAAATCATCTTTCTATTTCGGGATCAAAAAATACAAAACTTTTTCGATTTTTTTCCAATGAACAAAGTCGTAATTGGTGGAAGTGTTCATTCATGATTGCATCCATTTCCTAAAATCATTTTAGACAACACACCTAAAAAACAACTTTAGGAATACTTACAGTAAACAAGGGCAAAAAAGTTAATATTTGTCCCATTCTTATTGCAAATTCAAAAGATTTATAATTTTCTTTATAATATTTATGTAAACCAATAAAAACTTCATTAAATAAAATTGAAATAGATTGTCGAGTTTCTCGAGGTTTCGATGAATTTTGTATTATTGATTGTCCAATGGTTAAAATAAAAAAGCAAGACATTTCAACATTTGTTAATTTTAATTCATTAAAATGTTTCATTATTTCTGTCACTTTTTTCCATATTGGCGCTGATATTCTACAAAAAAATACTTTCAAGTTTTTCATGGATCTAAAGTAAAACCTTTCTTTACCTTTCAATACAAAAACGTTGTGGAGCTAAATTTCTGTCACTTGCATACCAATCCAACAACCCTTGTTCGGTATTAACTGTGTAAGTATAATCACAATGATAAAATCGATTCTCAGATATTCCATCAAGTTTATAAGTATTATGAAGGAATTGAAGCACACACCATGTGCTAAACACCCGTCTCGAACTCTAAAAATACATTCATCGAAAAATAAAAAATAATACACAAATAATTAATTTTGCATACATGAGTGGTATAATCGAAATGTTCAATGAGGCTTGAAAAAAGTAAAAATTGTTCAAATACAGTTCGCTCTTTTGCAGCATTTTCAATTAATTGCATCATATTTGAAGCCTGATCAAGTTGAAATACCTGAAACCAACGAATTTCATTGAAGGAGGAAATTGGCAGACCAGTTTTTGGTTCTGACAAAAATCCTTGAGAACGATAAAACTCACCATATTTACAACAAATTTCCTTGTATGTGAAACAGAATTATAACTTTTTAAGAAATTATGTATGGAAATATGTGAAGTTTCTGTGTTATTACTGAGAATGATTATGGCAGGTTTCGCTACAACTTGACTAGCTTCCATTCCAATTTCTAAGCATTTTTTATATCTGCAATATTTACACATATTTTCTCCTAAAACCTTTTGTTATTACCGCTTTTTTAATTACTTTTCCTTGTTTTAAGAGTAAATGTTTTTTTTTTGTTGAACCTAGTAAACTTTTTGTTGTTGTTTTACCACATTTTTTAAATTTAGACCGATGTTTTTTTTCTGCCAAAGTGCATTCATTCTGATAATTTTAATAATTATTCTTTAAAGAAACAAGTTTGGGTAAAAAAATTTAAAGTCAAAGGTTATAAATCACAAGAACCCTAAATGCACTGACATAAACAAAAAAAAGACATTTTTTTTCTTCATTTTATAATCGTAAAAAAGCATGCAACGATATTATTTGCTCTTACTTAATTAACACTTGGAAATAATCAAACTACAATAAAATTTATCATTTTTAGGGAAACATTTTAATATAAAATAATTAAAATTAAAATTTATGATTTCCGAGAAAATTAAAAAGTTCATAAAATCATTCGCGTAGGGTATAATTTTAATTGTTGATTTTAATAAGAATTAGGCTACATTGGGAAGCAAAAATGTTTTACGTCAATGGTAAAAAAACAATGGCATGAGGATGTTTTCCATTTTTTCTATGAGAATTCAAAAATTTAGAATAAGGAAAAGGATAATCTAAAGTGATTGTTTTATTTTGTAGGATTTTAACAATAAAGCAAATGTCTTTAAATGTATGCACGTGGAAGCTACATTGGTTATTCAGATACAGAAAATTAGACTAAACTTCATTTTTTTTTTTGTAAATTAATCTTCAAGCATTTAAGATAGTCAAAATAAATATTAAAAAATAAAGGTAATTATAGCTTTTATGAACCAACGAGAAAAAAAAACTTTGAACTAAATGGACTTAAAATTTTTTTAAAGCATTACTTACCAGCTGTAAGCTCACATTTTTTGCTGCATTCTACTAAATAATATCGTTTTCCAACAATCGTTCGCCTAAAATTATCATCAATTTTATTATCAAAGTAATATTTTTACTAAAAACGTTTGTACCAATTTTATATACAAGAAAAAAGCATCAAAAGTTAAAAGTCAAAATTAAAAAAAGAGATTTACCGAAAAAAGGCAGCACAAGCTTTGCAAGATAAAGCACCAAAATGTCGACTTGTAGCTTGCCCTCCACATATCGTACAATCATAAAATTTAGTTTTAATTCTAACCAAACTATTTGGAGATGGAGTTTTTGGTGATAGCATATTTAAATATAATTTTATGTAACAAAATACCAAACCAAAATAATTCCACAAAAGCAAAACACGAGGAAAAAAAGTCAAAGAAGAAAAATTAATGCCCGCTATTTTTTTTCTTTCTCCAACGTCGCCGCCGCTGTCTGTTGTCTGCTCTCACACTTATTCTTATTTTTAAAATTAAAGGCGGTAGTTAGGTATTAGCTGCGGCTTTTTAAATGAAGGCAAGGAAATAGGTAAAAACATATAAAAAATAAAGCAGTTAACCTCCTCAGAAACCGGCGAAAAAAAAAGAAATAGCACACCTGCCATTTTGTATTTTAGATTGCTTTATTTATTATAATATAAAAAATATCATATTCACTACTTTCCTTTTTTCGCTTGCTTTTTTTAATAGCAATCTCCTTTTTTCTGATGGTTCACTATAAACCTTATTTTTTAAAGAGTATTAAAAATAGGCTTTGATGAAATACACGGATGTCGTAAAACAGTTGATGATACAACTACAGTAATTTATTTAAAATAAATGCTGAAACCAAAAGTCTTTTTAAGATGAATTGTATTTTAAAAAAATTAAAAAAATCATGTCTTTCGCAATGTGAAGAAAACTGTTTAAATCTCTCTCAAAAAATAGGCAACATGAAGTAAAAAAACAAAAGATTCTTTTTTGATATTAATAAATATTCTTTGTTACAAATAAAAGCAAAATTTCAGACATTTATAACTTCTTTGTAATCTACCTGCTTACTTTTTGTTTAATAGCAAGATGATATACTGTAAAAACCTTTCATTCAAAAGTTGTGGAAAAAAGTGATAATTTACAACATATTTGATTTATTTATTTACCCAAATCTTGAAGAATCTCTCCCAGCATTTTTTGTTTTCCACTTATCCATATCCTTCAAGGGAAATTTGAATTTGGGTTAAATCATAAACAATCACTTGAAATATATGTACTTCATTTAGTTATGGCAAAGCGAATGTTTGGTTGTTTTTAGTATTAATTTTTCAATGGAGCGTCTTCGTTTAAAAGCAATAGGAAATCCTATTTTTAATTCATATCGTATTCAAAACTTTTCATTGCCATTTTGGATTATCGAATATTTTGGTAGAAATCCTTCATCGTTCATCGTCATTCAAAAATTGAAAAAAGCATGCAAATATTTTTATGCGAAACAAAATATCTTAATCGTTAGTGATTGCGAATGCGAAGAAGATAATCAAAAAAAATTAATTATTACCTTGAAAGGTAAAAAGTTTATTCTCGAAGACCCAAATATAAAAATATGGGTTAAAAAGAAAGTGCTGAAAATGGATTATCGAAAATATTTCCCCTCATATTTCCAAAGAATTTGTGGATTAGAATTATCTGAATTTATTATTAAAAATGTTTATTTAACTTTGAGGGAATTTAATTTTCTAACAAATAATGGAAAAATTAAAGATTTATCAATTAGTTTCGTCCAAATTGTCGATGGGGAAAACAAACGACTTTCAATGATTGATATCTTTAAAATCCAACATTGATTCATTTTCCTACGCCGCTGACGTTCAAAATGATTACATTGGAAACGTTTTATCAAATATCTAAAATGAAGAAGCCTAAAAACAAATTGAAATACTTTAAAGTTGTTTCACAAATAATATATTTCAGCCGAATCATTTTTTGATTTTATCAAAGCTTTTGCTTGCTTCAATGGAATTTATTTTATTTCTTCATCGGATTCAAAAGTGGCTGAAATGGATGTTAAATTAACCAAATTACGACAAGCTTGGAATGATTCACCTCGAGTAATTTATATTAGAGCTTTTTTTAATAAATTTTAAAATTTATTTTTTATTTTTGTAAATTTTGCCTTTTTTCCACAAACTTTCGATATCGTGTTTTCATTTTCTTTTTTAACTTACTTTTTTGGTTTTTTTTAATAAATAAGTTTTGTAAAAAAAGATAATTCAGAGAAGTTACAATTATTTTTAAACTTATTTTTTAACAAATTTGGAGGAAGCTGTAGTGATTTTTAAAAGTAATAAAAAGTGAAATACAAATATTCATGGTTTATTTGTTCCAGTGATGCCATAAGAAATTTATTATACAATAGTATTTTTTGATTTTTAGTTTTTTACTTATCCAAACTCTTTAGGAGAATTTGGATTTTGGCAATCATAAACAATCATTTGAAGTTGTCAAGTTGTTTGTTTCATATTCGAACTCAGGGAAAGATATCTCAAACATCCGGTCGAGTTTGTGCTTATGTTTTTACGTATTATATATTTTATATTTGGTTACAAAAATTTCATAATTTTTTATAGTTTATTATTTCTTGTGGTACCAATGTCGCAATAAAATAGAAAAATATTCTGTGACAAGTATCTAACATCAATGTTGTAAATTTGAAATTAACTCTTACTTGCGTTGAAAAGTTGTTTATTAAATTTCAAAGTACGCCATAAAAACATGTTAAATCCCTAATGGATTTTTTACGATTACATTTTCAGCAACCATGAGACCTCATAAAAAAACTATGGAAACTCGAGTATATTTAATTTAAGTTTTTTATTAAGTTAAAGATTATTTAAGAAAAAGTTGTCGGTTATTTAAAAGCTTTAGAAAAAAAAGTCATCAATTTTTGTATCAAAAGATTTATTCCTTTAAAATTCTCTAACGATGGCATTTTCTTCTGATTTATATAATTCTGTAACAAATCAACATGGATATATTGCATTGATTTATGCTGTATGTGGATTCTTTCTCATCGCTGCACCTGTTTATATTTACATGTTACTCAAAGTTTTACCAAAGCAAATGACAACTTACAGATATCTTTTAACTTCTTGTGGAATCTCAACTGTGATTCTTGGAATTATGCGAGCTTTATGGGTTCCTATTCCAACAGTACCATTAATGGGTGTTTATTCCGCTGGCATCATCGCGAATTTTGGACCAATGGCAAATTTGATATGTTTGAATATTTACTTTTTATCTTTGGTAAACATGCAACTTTGCATATGCTTTTGTTTGATCTTTCAATTTTCTGCTCTTCAACCATTTTCGTGGATCTCCTATCTTGGATATTGCCCTAAACGTGTAATTCTTTGTTATGCTTCATACTTTGTTGGAATGTCAGCAATCATAACTTTCTTGCTTCATTATTCTGTGGTTGATCGAAATGAGTTTATGGATTATGCCATCCGAACAAACAATTCGTATGCCATTGAACTTATCACAATGCAACCATCATGGATTGGTTTTTCATCCGCCATAAAACCAAGCGTCATTGCTTTTGGTATTTTGGTTACTGTGCCCGATCTTTGTGTTGCCGGCTTCTCAATAATCTTAACTGCACGAATTTATTTTATTATGGAAACTGGAAAAAGTACTGTTAGCACAACCACATACAACCTCGAAAAAAATCTTTACCGAACTTTTCTTTTTCGAACCATATCCTTGGTTGGACTTTTCACAATTCCATATATGGGAATTGGATTATCAATTCTTTTCGAAATTGAAAATCCAAAAATCGGCATAGTTCTTCACTTTTTAATTATTCTTCAAGGCTTCGTTTGTATGAGTGGCACCGTTTTACTTATTAAACCTTTTCGAAATTTTATATTTGGATGTTTCAATAATCAAAAAGTTGGAGATTCATCTTCAAACAGTGGATCAAATTCTTCTCATTCTGCTCAAAATCCAACCACTCTTACAGCAAACTCCAAAACTCTTCCACCACTTCGCACCAAATATTAAAAAAAAGTTAATTCATTTTTTCCTTCAAAAAACACTAATTTTTGTGTCATGGACGACCTTCTTTGTATTATATAAAATTTAAAGGTTCATTTTTTTATATGTCCAGTAAATTAGTTCTTTTTTCAAGATATCATTGTCAAAATATTTTATAATTTTATAATGATACCATTCTTTTATAACTTTTCCATTAATTGTTTCCGTTCGACATACAGACAACGAAAACTGAAATCAAAAACAGGCGCCGCGAGTTTTGCGGCTTTGGGTTTTGCGGCCCGACCTTTGCGGCCCGAACTTTGCGGCTGCGACTTTTGCGGTTCGAGTTTTGCGGCCGATTTTTGCGGCTTAATTATTACGTCTTTTGCGGCCGACTTTTGCGGCCCATCTTTGCGGCCCGACTTTTGCGGCTCAATTTATTTTTTTCTAATTTTTTTAAATTTTTTTTAAAGAGTTTAAACTACATATATGAAAGGTATAAAAATTTATGAATTTTACAAATAAATGAATAGTGAACAAATAAATATTTTATATGGACGCCCTCAACTTGACATGAATAATAACAATCATTGGGATGATTAATGGATAATTAGAAGAAGAAAAAAAAACTCTAATCATCCCAATCATTGAAATTATTTTTGGCAAGACGATAAGAAACTGCATACAGAAAACCAATTATTTGATCATCAGTTGGCTCTTGAAGTTGAGTATATCCATGAATAAGCCTATGAATTGCATGGTCATTTGCAATATATGCTGGTTTGCGAGGATGTATATTTATTGGCATGGTTGAATCAAGAAGAAATGGCCTCGTTTTTTCTGTTGCTATTTTGTCCTCAGATTTGAGAATTGTTATTACCATACAGTCAAAAGAAAATAAAAAAATAAAAACTAAAATCAAAACTAACTTTGAAAGGGAAGGATGAGAACCATGAAAACGCTGGTTTAACGCTCCACGGAAGGTTTCCTAAATATAAAAACTATAATTATTTTTTTTTAAATTTATTAATATACTTAGGCATTATTAGTTCTACCAAGCCTTCCATCAACCTGGAGTTCATAATACTTCCAAGTATTGGGTGGAAATGTAGCGGGTCTCCCATTTGTACCTTCAATATAATATCTAAATAAATATTTATTTTATTTTTATTCCAATAATGCTATAGCTTCTTACCTTTGAAAATAATCAAAAACAGAAGATGGATCAATTCTACGAACTCGTTGACTTCTTTGAGATGCTACTGCACGAGGTTCATCTGCTTCAGCCGCTGCTGGTTGAGCTTCTGCTGGCTGAAGTTCTGCTTCTTATCCAGACATTTCATCATTTCTTTTATGCATTCGAAAATTTACAAAGTAAAAAAAATAATATATCTTCAAAGAAGCAAAATAAATAAAAGAGCAAAAACAAAAAAGAAACTTTCGAATCCAAGTTGTTCTTTTATGTGATCATCGAGCCTATCACCCAAAGGTGAAAATAACGTGAAAGCATACTTGCCATAAAGGTTTGTCGGCACAAAAGATAGAAAAAAATAAAAATCGTGCAACAACATAAACAACTATGAATCATTTTTCGCATAATAATAATCTTTTGGTTGATGCGCAAAGGTTTGGGAAAATAACCTTAGCATTTATTGTCAAAAGCCGCAAAATTCGGCCGCAAAAGTCGTAATAAGCCGCAAAACTCGGCCGCAAAAGTCGTAATAAGCCGCAAAACTCGGCCGCAAAAGTCGTAATAAGCCGCAAAAGTCGTAATAATTTGCGCCGCAAAAGTCGGGGCCGCAAAAGCTACAACCGCAAAGCTCGGCCGCAAAAGTCGGCCGCAAAAGTCGTTATAATTTGCGCCGCAAAAGTCGAGCCGCAAAGCTCGGGCCGCAAAGCCTAAAGCCGCAAATCTCGTGCCACCCAAAAACAAACTAGTCTTTAATTCCTATTGAAATTAACGATTTATTATTTATGCTTTATGTTATAAATTGTATCTGTTTAATGTTAGAATTATCATGCAAATCTCAATCGTTAGAAATAAAAACAAATTTTATATAATTATTAATAACTTAATTTAGCAGAGCAAGATTTTGTCTTAATAAAAAGGAATTGTACTTTGTATTTTTACAAATATATTTCAAACTTTTTTAATGGAAATCATTTTCCGTCAGAATCTTTTAATCTAAGTACATGTTGTACGGCTTCATCTACCACAATATTTTCATGTTTAGCAGAATTTATTTTTATTGCAGTTTTTGGCCATTCTTTATTCCACTTCTCCATAATATTTTCATACGCTGCAAGAATTTTATTTCTAAATGAATCTTCATATTCGATCCTAGATTGTAAAATCGTAATTTCTGCATTATTTAAATGGGCTTTATGCTTCAGCCTTCTAACTCTTTCTACATTTGTGATATCAAGGAATATGAACCCCACCTTACACGGTTTTATTAAATAATTAGGCCATGAAAATGGATCACTTTGAAATTGCTTTTCATCTAAAACATTTATTATTTAATTTGAGGTAAAATGAGTTACACACACAAACCATCTATTTCTGCCATCCTATATGCGAATATTGATGGCCAATACCTGTCAGCAACAAGTATGGATGAATCAGAAAAATTAAATTCCTTTGAACTAATAAGGTTTCCAACGATGTAATAGGATATCCTTGTAAATATTTCTTGATTATCAAACCATGCTCGAAGTGGCCTGAAAATGAACAATATTTTCTTTAAATAATAAAAAGAAAAAACAAAATTTTTTGAATCAAAACTTTTGTTACTTAGACAATAAAAACCGACGCCTTCTTTTTTAAGCCATGATTTGAATATTTTTAAAATCGAGATTATGCCACAGACCTTATACTATTTGGTGGTGAATTAACAAATTCGGCATTTATTGAGTGCTCATTCATTAAAATTTCCACTATTTTCTTTGCAACTGTAGTTTTTCCACTTCCATCTAATCCTTCTAAAACTATTAACAAAGTATTATCATTAATTTGATTACAATCATAATTAAGCATTTTCAGTAAATATTCTGCTGCATTTTTTATAGAATTATCCAACATATTATTAGGTATTTCGGCAATGGAAGACTTAACTAAAGTAATTGCTTTCGAAATCTCAACATCCATCTTTTTGTTGTAAATAAAAATTGACATAAAAGTGTTTCTTTTAGTATCACACTTTTTTAAAGATTAATGAAAAGTATTTTTAGAGGTGCAAACAAAATGTTAATGAGAGGGGCGTTGTCAAAGCAAAAAACAAACAAACAAAAAATAGTGAGTAATCAAGCCATAAATGTTTTTGTCGATTTTTTTTTATTGATAATAGGAAAAAACATAAACAACTTTGAAAAACATTCTTTTAAGAATTCAAACATTAATTTTGAGAAGTTCAAGCTTTTTATATTTTTTGGATAAATACTTGATAATCTTTAAAAATTATATTAATATGATCGCCAAAAATATTAAGAAAGCAATCAATAGCAGGTTGAGGCCTGTCTATATCCTTTAACTTATCAGTTCGCCAAAGATAATCATCGAAAATCATGATTCCATTCTTTTTTAACAAAGGAAAGCTTAAAACCGCATCTTGAAGAACAGAAGACGCTTTATGATCGCCATCGACATAAATAAGATCAAATAATTCTTTAAATTCAAATTTTCTAAGTTCTTCATGACTTGAACCTTTTATAACATTAACTTTGGAATTGAATTTAGCAATATTGCGCATAAAAAGATCAAGCATGTCTTTACTTTCTTTAGGTGTGCATTCACTATAATCCTGAAAAATAATTTTTCGTTTGTTAGGGAAAGTCTTAAATATTCGTACTTCAAATGTATCAATGCATGTAATTTTTGAAGTTTCGTGGGTTAAAATATTTTCAAGTAACCACACAGTTGATTTACCTTGAAAGCATCCAATTTCCAAAAAATGCAAATTTTGCTTATCCTTGAAATCATTCAGATATTTCTCCCAATATGAATTAAATTTTGAAAACCAATCTGTTGTAAAATTATATTCCATTTGTAGTGAGGCTAATACACAAACAAACGAGGCGCATAAGAAAAATAAAATTAGAGTTTTAAACAACAACAAAAAATAGATAGATATCACGCCAAGTTGGAATACTTGTAAAATCAACTACCAAAAAAACAAAAAAAAATCATTTTTATTTTAACATTATACAAAAAATTACAAACGACAAAGCTTTTTGTTACAGGTTTTTGATTTAAATGATTTATGAATTATATTACTTACTATTGCGTAAAAGTACCCAAAAATTAAAATGATGATAAAGATATTATAAACGCTTTCTTTGGCATTAAATGTGATCATGTTAAATAATAATCGTTTCATATTGGAAAGCATTACCCCGAAGGAACGGTTATTATAAGTATTTTCTCTTCCATTTAACATTCTTACTTCAGATACACCTTGCCAAAATGCCCGAAGTATTAACTTTTTAAAATAAAACATGCTAGAATTTGTAACGTGAGATATTATTGCAGTCGGCTGAAGTACACATTTATTGCAATTATAAGCTTCTTGGACTTTTATTTTGAATTCCAAATCTTCACATGATAATAATCTTTTTCCACTGCGTCCAAGGCGTTTGTTAAAACCTCCCACATATTCAAAAGCTATTTTTCGAAATGCCATATTCGCTCCTAAAAATTAGATTTTTCTTTTTTAAAGTAATTTGTATTTTTTTTACCAGTAGCAAAATAAGGATAAGCTAAAATTTCAATCTTTTTTGGCCATTGGGGAGGAGTAAAATATTCTAATAGTTGATCAGGAAAATACCAAGGTAATGCTCCATCGATGACATTATTTAACTTTCCACCTATTAACATAATGTCTGGAAATTTTTTAAATGTTTCGAAAAGTTCATTAAGCCAATGAAAATTCGGAATGTTTTCAGGATCGGTTATAGCTATGAGATTACTTCTGGCTAAACTAATTCCAGTATTTCGGGCTATGCTAAGCCCCAATCTGTTTTCATAAATTGTACGAATTATCATTGGAGATTTTGATGAGATAAAATCAATATTTAATGGGGGAGAAGATCCATTATCCACGACAATAATTTCAAATTTTTCTGTGCCTATTGTTTGCTTTGATAAACTTTGTAGGCTTGTTTGTAAGCCAGATTGATCATTATGTGAACATAAAACAACAGAAAAAGTTGGATGAATTAAATTATTCATAGTTTGATACACAATCCTAAAAAAAGTTTAAATGATAAGGATTTTAGAAATATCCAAGAAAGTTTACCTCCATATAGACTTCAACGTAATATTACAATTTAAATGAATAAGTTTAGCATCAGTATATTTGCTTAATTCATATTGATAAAATTTACGGTAATTCATCATAAATTTTTCATTCATCCACATAACATTATGAGGTGCATATTTTTCTTCACGTCGTCCAAATGTTGTAAACGGATCTGTATCAAAAACAAAAATCACTTTGTAATTTGGATAATTTTTTTGGTTTGCGAAAAAATACTCTGCTAAGATTTCAAACTCTTCGGGTGTATTTTTTACCATCGAAAGAGCATATGTATAGGCCAATGTTGAAAGATAGCAACGATCGGTAAGAATTATAGGAGTTTTTTGTTTCAAAATAGAAAAAGTTTCCACGCGTTTCGCTTCTTGATCAAGAAACCAAATGGATTCATTAATTGTACCTTCCATATCTTTTCTATTTTTTAAATGCTCTGGTGAGAAGAAGATTTCTTCAAAATTTGTAGTATCAATTGAGTATTCTTGTTTCATAAGGTTGAACGTCGTTGTTTTTCCAGCTCGTGGCATGCCTTCTAAACTTGTCCAAATATGGAAATCTTCAACCATTAAACTTGAATAAGCCTAAAATATGTTTCATATTTTGTAATGTTTAAACCGCTTCTTAAAGACTAACTTTGATTACATCTGAAATGCCAACTTTCCAATCACGATGTTTTCTCACAAATGAACAACCCAATTTTGCAAGTCTTTTTAGCTCTTCTGGCTCTGTCAATAAACGATTAATAATACTTGGATATTTGCTAATATCATTTTCTATTATTATAGCTTTTTCAATTTCATTTTCTAATCCTCGAATAGCGACTGACGTTGCTATAACGGGAAGATGATATGCCATATAATCAAGAACTTTCATGGCTGTACCAGAGCCCGATGTAATAGGTGCTAAAGCAATATCAACTTTTGCAAAAACTTCATTGAGATCTTCAACCCAGTTTAAAAATATCATATTTTTGGCTGCATATTTTTTCTGTAAAGTTTGTGAACATAACCCAACGATAAAACATTTTCCTTAAAAAATTTAAATAAAGCTAAACTTTTATTTTCAAACTTTTTACCTGAAATAAATGGAGCGATTTGTGTTGAAATGATATCCAAAACTTGAATGTTTGGTTCATAATTAAGATGGCCCATAAACACTATGTTTCCTGAACTTTTCTTTTTTATAGGCGTTGGATTAACATTATCAAGTGAAATGCAACCACGATAAAGCTTCATATGTGAATGCTTATCACTTAATTTTTTCATTTCTTCCATGTCTGTTGAAGAACGTAAAAGAATTAGATCAGCCATATTGATAGCCTCCTTTTCAAGATATTTAATATATTCGATTAATTCTTTTGACGCAAAATTTTGGATCATCAAAGTGCTTTGAACATTATGAACTTCAAAAACAATTTTGCAATGATTTTTTACAAATGGAGCAAGCCAGTTTACAGCTTCAGCTGAATCAATTTGACAAAAAGAAATATCATAAAATTCTACCAGGTTTTCAATTAAAGTTTGATTTTCATAGAAATCATCAGGTTTTATAAAAATGATTGAAAATTTTCTTCCAGGATACAAATTAGGGTTCGACCAACCACGAAAACAATAAAACAAAAAGATTTCAAAGCCATTATCCACTAAAGCTTCCATTTCGCCCAAAACTGAAGCCACTGCTCCAGTTGTTCCACCTCCAGTTGCAGCTTCAAGAAAAGGACCATCCCAAAAAAATGCAATACGTTTTCCTTTTCCATTTTCATTCCATTTTGGGAAGGAGTAATGTAAATTAACCGATGTGTCACGTATGATACAACTTCCGAATAAACAATTTTCATCAAAAAGTTTATACGATTCTCCTCTTTCATCTCCATTTTCTATGATTTCTTGAAGCCATAATGGTGTACGCTTAGAATTATTATTATTAAAAGTATGACTCATTTCTAAAAACTCAAAATCATTAATTTAAGATAATGTAAGCAACATTAAAAACGAAATTCAAAATTTAAAGCCGGTATACCAAATATCTCTTTAACTGTTTTACAATTTAAAAGAAACCTAAGGCAAGTGATAAAAAGACAAAAAAGAATTTAAGATTTGCCCTTATTTAAAGGAAACTTGAACTTTTTAGTTTTTGATAACTCGAATTATCAACAACATGTTTATTTTCTCTTAAGTATAGCTTCCGGTAACATGTTTTTTTTCAAGTTTATGACAAAAAAATATTATCCTCAAACATATAAAAAACAAGCAAACAAACAAATGATAATGGTAACATAAAAGAGCAATCAAGCTTTATAAGGAATGAGAGTCCAATGAAACAAAAAATCATAAGAACGGTAATGTTTGAGTGAACAAATAAACAAGATAAAAACAATGGTGATTATTTTTTTTTTGTGAAAAATAATAATTTGTTGTAAATTACGTGAGCAGCATAAAATTCATTGTAAAAAATTTCGAAAGGGATTTTTGAAGCATAATCTAAACCACTCGTCATTTTTGCTTGTAAACAATGTTTTTGGTTATTCAAACTTTCCGCAACATTGAAATGCTGAAACAAAGAGATTTTTAACAAATAACACCCATGTCATTTCTTACATGATTCATCATGCATTGTAAATGACGATATTTTTTAAGCTAACTTTTAAGTTATTTTATTTCGTCAAAAAAATGAAATAAAAAATTACATTTTTTAGCGTAGTGTAATATCAAACAAATTATATATAAAAATTATATTTATTTCAAAACAAACATCAAGACAATAAATTTAGCTAACAAGATTAGCTTCTGATGCTAGGGAATAGAATAAACTGTTTTTATTTTTAAGTAAATTTTCAGGAGAATCAAATTCACGAATCTCTCCATCATCCATAAGTAATACTTTATCATAATCCATGATAGTATTAAGTCGATGAGCTATCGTCAAAATAGTGCAACCTTTAAAATGTGTTCGAACCAACTTTTGAATAAGTTGATCTGTTTCAACATCCACAGCAGCCGTAGCTTCATCGAGAATTAAAATTTTTGTTTGCTTACGTAAAATTGCTCGCGCAAGACAAATTAACTGTCGTTGTCCAATAGAAAGATTTCCGCCACTTTGAGAAATATTGTGATTTAATTGATCTGGGAATTTTTCAACAAAATGCTTCAAATGAGCTTTTTCAATTGCTTCCCAGAGAACTGAATCATCATATTCATTGAAAGGATCAAGATTAATTCTAAGTTTCCCACAAAATAAAACAGGATCTTGTGGGATAATTGTAAGGGCTTTTCTAAGTTGATGAAGCCCGACCATTTGATAATCCATATTGTCAATGAAAATAGTTCCAGATGCAGGTTCAATTATGCGAAACAGTGCCAAAGTTAAAGAAGTTTTACCAGCTCCAGTTCGACCCACTACTCCTATTTTTTGTCCTGCAGCAATTTCGAAATTTAAATTTTTTAATATTAAAGGTAAATTCGAACGATAACGAAGTGAAAAGTTTGAAAATTTAATGTTTCCTTCTGTGGGCCATACTTTTGGTATGTTAATCGCTGATGAAATCCATTCAGCTTCATGTTCATTTTCAACATATTCTTGAACTCGTTCCACTGCAACAAGGCTAATTTCAAGGTTATTCATTTGTCGAGTTATTTCTCCTAATAGTCCTCTTAACATTGTACTTGTGGATGCTATGAGGCCCACAGATCCGACTGAAATGATTTCAATATAACCAAAATAAATTGCGCCAGCTGTAAGAGCTAAAGAGAAAATGGCAGTTATAGAATCCATTGCGACCATCATCCAACTAAAGGGATCTGATATTAGCGGGCTTTTAATAATCAATCCATACCGATTAGCAACATTTTCAGCAAGCCAAGATTCTGCAGTTATAGTATCTTTTCGAAGTAATTCATCGCAGAAAATTTTTTGAGATTTAGAAATTCGAATTGAAGTTACACCAATGTATGATTCGGTAGCCTGTGACAATACTGTTGACCATGATTTTGAAGCCAATCGTCGTATTTGAACAACAGTAATAGTATAAAAATGCTTAAAATTACGATAAGTAATTTGATTCCTTTTAACTAAAACAAGCATACCATGACAATAGCTGCAAGTATAACCACGGGAATAATAAGAATTGCAAGTTGGGGCATAACAATCATGGCACTTAAAGTATAAAAAATACAATCGGCAATTACTTTTGCAACATATCCTAATTTTTTAGATATGGCAAAATCAATTGTTTCGATATCATTACTAAGTCGATTCAAAACCCTTCCCATGGGCGTTCGATCAAAAAATTCCATAGGCGAACGTAATAATGAAAATAAAAGATTATCATATAATTTTGTGCTAGCATTGTATGACCCATATGCCATAAAAATTGATGAAATTGCAATAACTAAACAACTTGAAATTCCAAAGGCTCCATAAATTTCTAAACCTCGTAAATTTGTTACATCACTTTCATTATTGCCACCATATTGAGATGACCACCTTGCCATCCACACTTGACCAAAACTTTCAAGAATTGTTCGGATGACGAATAAAAAAATAAAATAAAACAATGCAAAAATGATTCCGAATGATTTAATATAATACCAATACATTTTATAAGAAACTTTGCCGGTCGTGAGCTTTTCTTCTTTTATTAACTTCGCGTTATCAATGTTGGAGGAAGACATTGAAAGCCGTGATGATAAACTTCGCCTTCGAGATATTACGTTTTCGTCGCTATCGTTTCTGTTGCAAAATGATGCAGCTTCATTTTGATTATTTCTAATATCTTTTTCCTCTTTTATTTCTTGTTCATTTTTAACTGTTAATTCTTTTACCATTTCCATGAAAGTATTATTCCTTTTTGAAAATAACTCATTGAAAGTTCCAACATCAACAATATGGCCTTCTAAAAAAATTACATGCTTTAAAAAAAGTAAAGACCTTTTTCACCTTTCATTACTACAATTTTATCACATTTTGCAAAAAACCCAATTGAATTTAATGCAAAAATTCTAGTTTTATTTTTCAAAATCCCAGTATTGCCAATAACATTTTGAAAAATATCAGCTCCAACATGACTATCAACTGCACTTAAAGTATCATCAAGAATATACAAATCAGCATTTTGATAAACAGCTCTTGCTAAAGCAACTCGAGCTTTTTGTCCACCGGAAAGATTTAATCCTCGTTCACCTATTTCTGTTGCATCACCCGCGTGAAGCATTTTTATATCTTGTTTGAGAGCACATGAATCAATAACTTGGCGATAAAGGATGTCATCATAAGATTTACCAAATAAAATATTTTCTCTTAAAGTAAGATTTTGAATCCACGATTCTTGTGGAACATATGCAATTGAATAAGAAGGCTTACGATAAAATTCACCAGAAATATGATATAGTTCACCACAAATGGAAGAAAGAAGTGAGGATTTCCCCGCTCCAACTCGACCAACAATACCTATAAGTTCTCCTTCACAAATTTCAAGATTTAAAGATTTCAATATTGGTTGATGGTTTGCTGGAGCCCAACTAAAATCAACATTTCTCATTTCCAGTACAATATTTTCTTTTGATGGTTTCTGAATGGTGTTTAACAATTCAGGAATTTCTGATTCAAGCAAGAATTCTTGGATTCGAATAAAGCTTATTCTAGCATTTATAGCATTTTGAACTAAATTTGGTATACGATAAACCGGTGTTCTCATTAAATTAAAGAGCATTAAAGATAAAAATGCAACTTGAGGTGTTAATGAATGCCCTTGGATAATAAGATATCCAACAAGGGAAACAATTGTTGCAATAATTGGATAAGCATTAAATGCAATTCCAGTTAACGAAGAACAATAAAGCATAAATCTTTGAAATTTCATTTCTTTCATACGATTTTTAGCTATTAAAATTTGCATTGGTTCTTCCCATGCATAAAATTTAAGCGTTTTGATACCAGCTATTACATCACTAACAAGTTTTAACCGCTTATCTTTTAACTGCATTTGTTCTCTCTTAAAAAAATTAATTTAAACATTGAAATCAATTTTGCAAATGGCAAAAGATACGACGTTTTAATATACTGTTAATGCAAACGCTTGGGTATCAAAATTTTATCTTTCCCCTTTGCAACTTTTGTTATGATGACAAACCTGAAAAAATGATGACAAAGTAAAACCTATTCCATTAATAGGTAAAAAGAACGCGAAAATCGCAAGGCCATAAAGAGCATTAATTCCAATCACAAAACTTAATCCAACGATACAGCATATCAACTTAAATGTATTAATAAAACATCACATATATAGTATGAGCGCTTACTGTTACAAACGTAGACACAAATTCTGGTAGAGTATAAATCAACGTTCGAATCATATTTATATCAGTTGTAAGTAAATTAACTATTTGCCCTGCTGAATACTTTTCTTTAACATTTGAAGAGTGTTTTAACATTTTTTGATATATTGCATTAACCAAAATAGATTGAATATCCGTGAAAATGAGAAGGCAGTAAAAATCACTTCGAGCATTTAGAATAAATCGAGTAAAAGTTACAAGGAATGTTACAAAAACGAGTGTTAATCCACACCAAAGAGGATACTTATTTTCAATTGAAGTAATAATTAATTTTAGAAGTACTGGATCAGTTATAATAAATAATGCAAATAAAAAACTTAAAAGAATACTAGCAGAAAATTGTAACCATTTACATTTTAATAAAATTATCAAAAGCCATGGAAAAATATATTGTTTTTCTTCATTAATTTTGATATTATTAAAATATTTTTGATATTCTAATATAAGCTTTTGAGGATCATTTCGAGAGTCCAAGGACCAAAATGTATCGTAATTTATCGCATATCGATATCCATTAATAATGAGATGTATCCCTTGAGCAAAAAGAATTCGAGCCAAAGATGATTGCTTTCTATCGGGATCAATCTTAAAAAAATTAATAAGCAAGAAACCTGAAGAAAAAAAGAAGAAGCAAAAAACCTTTTTATCATTATTATCACCATTAGAATTCGTGTCCACAAAACATAAAAAAATTACCATGCATATTATAGAAATAATTTCTATGCCAAAAATTATTAAAATAAAAAGATTAATCTAAAAATAAATGCTATTTGGAAGCGTCAACAAAGTTCAAGAAATTTGTATAACCCTTTATTGTTATTATTTTTCAAAATTTGCTTACTTTTAAAGTATTTATAAAAACAATTACTTCTGGAATGATAGTAAGTAATCTTATAAAATAGCATAAATGTAACCATATTGAACTTGAAATACCGTTATGACAACATAGAAGGTATGAGAACAAACATGTAATCTAAATTTAATTTTTTTTAATGTTCTAATTTGCAAAGTCTTACTGAAAAAATACAAACTGCAATTTTGTCAAGAATTGGCTCAAGACTACTAGGTTTTTGCACAATTATCAGAAGAATCAATTGAATCAAACAAGATAAAACAATCATTATTGCAACACATTTTTTCAACCATAACAATTTAGTTTGTAGTAATTTGCTTTGTAAATTTATCCAACTATAAAAGATTAAAAATAGTAAACATAAAATTGAAAAAATAGTTAAGATATATGGAAGAAATACGAATGCCAAACATGGTGTTATACTTTCAGAAATGCTGCTATTACTTGAAATTGAAATAAATATTGAAGTTTCACATGGAAAATTATCATTGAAAATAGCTTTCACCATTGTTAAAATTTAAAAATCCATCCATAAATAAATAAAAACAAAAACTAAAAAAACAAAATTAACAAATGAAGATGATAACAAAAACGTGTCAATTTTTTTACGTCTCAAAAGTGTAAAAAACGTTCAATGATTTTTGAAGGAAAAATTGTTATTTTTTTCAACCCTGCTATCAATATGTTGGCGACAGTTTCAAAATAAGGGGAAAAAATCAAAATGACGTAGAAACGAATGTGCGCTGTGATTAAAGCGTTAAATTCTTTTTTTAGTATTTTTATGTCAACATGTCCTAAAATTTTGTTGTAATTTTCTAATTTTTAAATAAATAAATTTAAATAATGATTCAATGGCAGATGGGGAGATAAATAATAAACTTTGAATCTTTCTCTCCTTGATGATTCATTGACAGCGTCAATAATAAATTTTATATCGAAATCTTTTTAACAAACAAAAGAAGTATGAAAAAATTATTCAAATTCGTTAGAAAAATAGGGTACTTAAAAAAGTATAAAAAAGCCCGCGCAAAACCTTTATTTTTTTGTGAGGAGACTATGTCAATGTGTTTGTTGAGTAAAATACTTAAAGATGATGATGAAATAAATTTCTCTAAATGATTTTGCAAATAGGAAAATATAAAAAGCTTGCAAAGGTTTAATGAGTTATTAAATCTAATTTAATATTTAAAAAATGTGCCACAAATGTAACCGGTGAAAAAGATTTATGACTATATTATTGCCAATTTACAAAGTCACATTAAAAGGCCGCCAGAAAAGCTTAGAGAACTTTGTGCTTTATTTAATTTCAAGTTTTTATTAAATTATGATGAAAGTTGAAAACAGAAGTTGGCACAAATTTTTTCATATTTAAAAGCTTTAAAAAAAGTCATAATTCATTCATAAAAGAATAATTCTGAAAACTTTTGTGACATTTTATTTATTAGAAAATGACTTTCTCGGCAGATTTATATGATTCCTTACAAGGTCAAAATGTTTATGTTGGACTGATTTATTTTGCTTGTGGCCTCTTTCTTACATTTTCGCCTTTGTTTTTTTATATGCTAAATAATGTTTTACCCAAACAAGTAACAACTTATAAATGCCTCTTAACATCTTGTGGAATCTCAACTCTTTCAATGGCTATTTTGCGAGCTCTGTGGGTTCCAATTCCAACCATTCCAATTATGGGAGTTTATTCCGCTGGGATTATTGGAAAACTTGGTCCAACAGCAAATTTAATTTGTGCAAATATTTATTTCGTTTGTTTGATTAACTCACAATTGTGTATTTGTTATTGCTTGATTTTTCAATTCTCTGCTCTTCGACCATTTTCAAGTGTTGCACATTTGGGAAATTGCCCCACACGAGTAACGCTTTGTTATGTTTCGTATTTTATTTTTATGGCAATTACCATCAGTTCATTGCTTCATTTTTCTGTCGTTGATCGAACCGAATACATGGAATATGCTTTAAAAACTAACAACATGTACGCAGTGGAGCTAATTAATAAGCAACCATCATGGATTGGTTTTTCTTCCGCCATCAAACCAAGCGTCATCGCTTTTGGCATATTTGTAACTATTCCAGATATCTGCGTTGCCAGCTTCTCAATATTCTTAACAGCTCGAATTTATTTTATTATTGAAGAAAACAAAGATTCTGTTAGTTCAGTAACTCACAACTTGGAAAAGAACCTTTATCGTACTTTTGTATTTCGAACCATCTGCATCGTTGGGATGTTTACTCTTCCATATATTGGAACAGCATTGGCGATACTCTTTGAAATTCAAATACCTGAATTGGGAATTATTTTTCATATTATTATGATTCTTCAAAGTATCGTTTGTTTTTCTGGGACTATTATAATGGTCAAACATTTTCGTGTTTTCATTTTCCGTTGTTTCTATCAAAAAGTTTCTGATTCTTCAACTGCAAATACATCAAATTGCAGCAATAAAACTCGTAAAACCACTCTTACAGTAACTCAAGAAAGTCTTTTTCCTATTCGAACAAAGATTTAATTTAATATAAAATTTAACTTTTTTATTTGATAAAAATATTTTTTGATTATTCTAAGAATAAATTTGTACCATTTTTATGTTTAAAATGATAAATAGAATAAAATCAATTAAAGTTAAAAAGGACTAAAACACAAACAAGACGAAAAATTTATTTATCTTCACCATTTTTAATTTGTTCCATTGCATCTGGGAATGGAAACCATGGATGTGTTGATGCACTAAACACAACTATGTTAATCAAAAAATTATCAAAATTTATTTTCCATACCTTTGAAAAAGGAATAAACGTTGACGTTCTTTAATTCCATTCATTTTTTCCATATCTTCGGGTGAAATTTCGAAATCAAAGATATTTATATTATCTTTGATATGTTCGGGAGTGACAGATTTTGGAATGACGGCTAAACCCCGTTGAATTAAATGTCGCAAAAGAATCTAAAACATTTTTACTTGAGCCATTTTAAAAAATAGTTTGCGAACTTGAGGTGTAGTTTTATTGTATTTTTTAGCTAATTCTTGTGAAACCGGATGTCCAAGAACGTCACCTTTTGGTGTGGAGTTTCCCGAATCACCTTTTTGACGGCCTAGTGAACCTAAAATAAAAATGATGACTGAATTTTGTGCTTTGACCGGAAACGACAGACAACTAACCAATGGGAGCATAAGCAGTAAAAATAATATTCAGTTTCTTTAAAAATTCTGCTCGTTCAAATTCGGGTAATAAAATATGGCATTCACCCTAAAACTTTGCGATGGTTTATTGCTGGCTGTTTGCAAAATAAAAATGTTTGCTTGATAATTATGTGGCTTAATTTCAGCTTCATCATAAATTTTCTGAATATCTTCATTCGTAAAATTTGACAAACCAATAGACTGAAATCGCTTACTTATAGTAAGTATGTACATATTTTCTCAATAAACCCTCACTTTTAAAACTCCCTTTTTGTGATACTTTTCTAGTACACGCCAAGTATCCATAAATGGAATTAACGCTGGAACCAATTTACCATCACCATCTTTTTCAGCATCATCTTTTCCTGGCTTTTTCTAAAATACCCTTGCCTCTATGATGTAAATGAATACCGCGGGAATACAAACTTTTGCAGGCATTCCCCAATGAATTATATACAAATCAAGATAATCGGTTTGAAGATTTTTTAATTGTTTTTTAATCATTTCTTCCGCATCTTCGGGTTTATGACAAAAATATGGCAACTAAAACTTGAAGCTTTTTTAGGATCAAAAACGAGGAGTTTTTAAATTTAGTAGTTTTTCCTTTCGAGTCAAAAAATATTTAGTAAAAATTACTTTAGTTTCAATAAATAAATCTTCACGTTTAATTTTTCCTTCTTTATAAATTTCTTGAAGAGTTTCACCAATAATTTTTTCATTTCCATATAAAAATGCTGTATCGATTAACCGATAACCTTCTTCAAGAGCCAAGCGTAAAGCAGGTTTAAGTTCCTTAGGATCTTTTGCCTATAAAATTTTCCATTTATCGTGGAATGAATAAAATGAGTAATATCTTACATCAAAACTTCCTAAACCAATTTGGGGATATTTAAGTCCATTGTGCATCGTTAAATAAAGAACTTGTGGCATTTTTAGATTGGAGTAAAGTTATAAACTGAAAAGATGAAAAAAAACTAAAATATAAAAAATCGAGCCGGTAAAATTTTTCACAAAAAAAAGGGTAGACTTTTTTATTTTTTTGGTGTGTTATTGTTATTCAACATTTCTTAGTCCCTCTCATCTTGAAATACTTGATTGGTGTAACAATTTTTTAGTGATGCATTAACTTTTCATTTGAGAGCAAACAACCAAAAAACATACGTGCAAAAAAACATAGAGAACAAAGATTAGAAAAAGAAAATTTTTATTGCAAAAAAATTAAACGCATGTTCCAAGTTATTATTAGCTAAATATTTTTCACATTAAGATATAGTTTGTAATTATAATATAAATGTTTTCTTTGATTTTCATAAATAGCTTTAACAATTATTCATCTTTTCCTCCAAATTCATCGATGACATCTTGGAATGGAAATTCGGGTGATTTCAATGAACTAAAATAACCTTTTTGCTTATATCGTAATTAAGGTTAAAAAAATTACTTGGTAAACAAGAATAATCGTTTATGTTCAACAACTTTATCTAATTTCTTCATATCCTCGGGAGTTAGCTCAAAATCAAAAATATCAATGTTTTCGGCGAGGTGTGTGGAATTGGAGCTTTTTGGAATGGCTGTGTAACCTCGTTGAAGGTGGTTTCGTAAGAGAATCTAAAGAAAAACGGCAAAATGATTACAAAAAGCTCTTTGAAAAATGGTATTGCCGCAAGTGAAAAAATGAAAAGCATTCATTCATAAATTTATTGATTAATTACCTGTGACGCGGTTCTATTATATTTTTCCGCAAGCTCTTTGACGGCTGTTTTACTGAGTGCATCACCCTCTTCGCGAACATTACCGTTTCCACTTCGACCACGAGAGCCTTAAAATTTTATATTTTTAGTTAAAACGTAAAAAGTCGTCCACTAAGTTGCTTACCAATAGGAGCATAAGCAGTAAAAGTAATATTTAAGTTGCGAACAAATTCAATCAACTTTGTTTGAGGAAATAAAATATGACTTTCCCCCTAAAAATTGGAAAAACTTTAGTTTCGTCAAAAAAAAAAAATAGCAGACTTACTTGATAATCATGTGGCTTTATTTCAGCTTCATTATAAATTTTTGTTATTTGGGATTCATTAAAATTTGATAAACCAATCGCCTAAAATAGCAATTTTCAATAATATATTTGATTTGATGCATTGTGTATGTATACCTTAAAAGTTCCATTTTTATAGTACTTTTCAAAAACTCTCCAAGTATCCATGTGTGGGACATTGCAAGGGACAAGCTTGCCATCAGAATAATCCCTAGTGCCTGCATCTTTACCGGGAACTCTCTAAAATCCAAAAAAATTTAGGCACGTTTGATACAAGAGAGATTAGATTACTTTTGAGCACATTGACCAATGAATTAGATATAAATCAATGTAATCAGTTTGTAAATCCTTCAATTGTCGAGCAATATACTCTTCAGCATCTTCAGGTTTATGGGCAAAATTTGGTAACTAAAATTTTATATTTATTGTTATTTCAATGGGATTCTTTGTGGGAGCTTTTCGAGTTGTTGCAAATTTCTAACCTTGGAAGTAATGAAAATATCTTTTCTTGTTAAATTTCCATTTTTATAATAATTTTGCAAAACATCGCCAATCATTTTTTCATTTTGATATAGGAATGCTGTATCAATGAGGCGATAACCCAAATCCAAAGCAGTTTTAATTGCTTCTGGGTCATTGTTCTGTAATATTTTTTATATGATTTCTATTCAAAAGTTAAAGAATGTGAAAACAAACCAGCCATGTTCCAAGTCCCAATTGTGGATATTTAACGCCATTGGACATTGTAACTGAAGGAATTTCCCCATGAATGATAGGTAAAATTATAACCTGAAAATGAAAAAAAACTTAAAAATTATCTTTCATATAAAATGAAGCGATTACCAATAATGAAGATAGTAGAAGATACATGTTGGTTGTTAACTTTAAAACTGAAAAGTTCCTTTTTTAAATCAAAAATTAACAAAGTTAAATAAAGGAAAAATAAATCAAAATTTGTGGTTTTTGATTACTTTGAATGATGTCTTTTATATATTATTTCTTCTTTCAAAACATTTTAATTGTAAACAATTTTTTTTGGTTTTGATTTCATTGAATCGGGAGAAGAAAGTGTAACATCAACGTCAACTAAGAAATTAACTCCTTTTTTGCAAATAGACAGAAACTTACTTAAAGTCTTTTATTTTTATTTTTTTTCTCACAAAACAAAAAATGAGAACAAATTTTTTTTAGAGTTTGATCTTATAATCCAGCAACATCTGATTCCATTTGAAATCGTTCAGCATAAAGTTTAAGGGTTGCTTTTAATTCGATTGTCATTTCACTAATGGGAACCATTTTTGAGATGTTCTTGGATTTAAAAATGTAATGGCTAGGGAATCATATTTTGCTCGGAAAATAGCATCTTTGAGACAAAATTTAGGAAAGCAAAACTGAAACTTTTTCGCTTTCAAAAATTGGTGAAAAATTATATTGTTTGAAAAATTTTGATTCCGTTGCATTGCGTTCAACAACCTTTCAACAGAGTTGTGACCTCGACGACGAAACGTGAAAACGTGTTTCATTTAGGGTAAATATCGAGAAAGGTAAGGAACGATATTAACTTCAGTGGAACTGCATTTATTAACAAAAACATGTGAAGAAAGAGTGTCTCAAAAATAATTACGTTCAAACGTGGGACGTTGCGAAAAAAAAAATCAAAAAACATTTAAAAATTTTAAAATAGAAATTCATTTTTTTACTTTTTTGATTCATCATGATTGAAGATTGCGCAAGAAAGAAAGTTTGTGCAGCTGCAAACTAAAATCCCTCTTTTTTTGGTCAGCTTCGTCCATCTGCTTGCTTCAAATCTTTCTTCTTTTTTTCTATCCATTTTTCCAAAGCATCATTTTTATTGATTTCTCTTGTACATTTTTTTGGAAGGCTATTAATCGTAATAATTTTTAAAGTGTTTTTGTTAAAGTTTGAAAATGGTATTTATTTACCAAATTTACTGTAGCTTTATAAAAACGATATGAAATTAAAGTTTATAATTTTATTTGTTATTTTGAGAATTTTATTTTACAGCATTATTGGTTAGTTTAAAAGTATCTCTCGGTTTAGAATTAATTATTTGGGTTTAGTTTCAACAGAATATTTAAAAATGAAAAAACCATATTTGCCATTAATTGAATTTCCATTGGGACGATGGTCGAATTTTAGCAATAATAAAGCAATAGAGTTAGATAAAAGTTATTTAGAATATATTCGAAAATATTTTCCTAGCTTTAATAGTCGCATAAATAAAAGTAATGTGAAACATCATGAAATAGATGACCCGGTGACTTATCAACATAAAATAAATGTGAGTTAATTTTGCATTTGAATGGACTCTTTTGAAATTATTTTTTTAGTCAACAACTGCTTCAAAAAACAGCAGCGGCGTTGTTGATCCAAAAATGATCAATAACAAAACAAATTTATCGATTAATGGAATAACAATTGCTACCAAACAAAAAACACAACAAACAAATCCAGTAACAACATTTCGTCCGCCAACAAATGTTACCGCCTCTCCACCTACCAATAATGCAGTTGGTTGCCCTGTGGATCAACCACTTGGAACTTGGAGCGGATGGGTGATAAGCGAAAAATGCACAGCAGATTGTGGATCATGTGGTCGCCAAGCTAAAACTCGACAATGTCTTTCATACAATGGTAAAACTGGTAGTGGATGTCCTTGCATGTAAGTTTTTAGAAGCAACAGATTCTTTTTGAAAAGAATGTTCAAGAAACAGAAATTTCTTTTAATTATTTTAAAATAAAAGCATCAACTTCGACATCCAAAAAAATAGCTTATTTTTAGGGGTGAATATAAGCAGCTTGAACCTTGTAATATCGGAGTATGTCAATTTCCAAAGCCATCTTGTTGTCCACCTTACAATCTTATGTTTATTCAAGGCTTTTTTGCATGTGGACCACACAATGAAACTATCATACAAAATTTTTTACAACAAGCTTCAAACGGTTAAAAATAAAAGGTTTTATTTACAGAAGTTCAAATGAGCAATCATATATACAAAATAAAATAAAATATTAATTACATATTTATAATCGAAGAAAACGAGCATAATTTGCTCGAACATTATCTTTTAAAGGCGTTTCACGATCGAGAGCCACGACATCAGTTGGTGGTGATTTTTCACCAACTAATAAAGATGCTGGTGATCGTTTGATGCGTTCAACAATAACCGTGGGTTCAGCTTCATATGGATCAGCTCCCGTTTGACGAACCGCTTCATCAGCCATTTGTGAAGCTAATGGACTTGCAGGTTGAGGGAATTCAGCTTCAGGATTATGTAAGGCTCCAACAATAGCAAGAATAGACAAAAATAAAATAATAAACACTTTCATTTTTTTTAATTTTAAAGAAGAAATTGTTCGATTAGTTTTGAGAGAAAAAAAGCAAAAGCTAAAAGCCAACGAAAAAAGTCATTCAACTTAAATATCCCTGCTGGCTGTTTTTATATAATCTAAAGCTAATAAGTGTAAACATGTTTTTGATCACAGAAAAAAAACAAGATAACACCTGATTTCTTTCATAATTTGAAAAAGCATAAGCAAATCAAAAACGTTTATTAGATAGAAATACATAGAGTGAAGTAGTAAAAGCTAGCATTTTTTGACAATCTTATAACTTCAATCGCTTTCTGGGATTACTCAAAAGAAAGTTTCATTTTATTCTTCAATACACTTCCTATCACTGATATTATATCATCCCAAATATTCACAAGAATTAAATATTATTAATACTTTATTATTTCATAAACACAAAATTAAAACTGTTTTTTAGCAAATAATTTCTTGTTTGATGATTTTCTTAATCCATTCGCATTCAGCATTGAATGTAAAAATAGGAGCTCCATCATTAGCAATTTTTCCGGTTACACCAAGAATAAGCAAACGACTATCTTTTGGAGGCATTACGAGAACGGAATCTTTTAAAGGAGCACCACTAGTATTTTTTGCCAATTCTTGAACGGTGACAACGGTTTCCATCATTTCTCCATTGGCTAAAAAAAAATTAAACAGAAATTTTTTTTAGAAAAAGCTTACTTTTGACTCGTTGGAAGTAAGTGGCAGTAATTTCTCCATTAGGACCTGGAGCAATTACAGCAGGCTTAATTCCAGCTTGATTCTTTGGTGCAAAAGGAACAGGTAACTAAAAAAGAATATTGTAGTTAAAAAAGATAGTCCATAGGCGTCTCAATTCAATAAATATATATCAAAACTTACAGTGATGATAGCCATGTTTTTGTCCAAAGTTTCCAAGTTGAAGCCATCATGAACAGAGATTTTCTTTGAAAAGGTGTATTCAGAGATTGGATAGAGTGATTCATCTTCAGGATATGTTTTTTCTTTACGATAATCAATGAAGACGCCGGCAGCAAGTTTACCATTGATATGCAAGCAGCTAGCAGGAGCAATGATATGTGAAAGAGTGATGAGACTTCCAACACACTAAAAGCAAAATTCGTAAAAACGCGAAATATATTTTGAAAAAAGAAACTTACTTCTCCAATCTTGGTTGTTTTTCCATCTTCAGAAAGCACTGGAATCAAATACATAGGACTGTCACCAAGCCATTCAGTTGATAAAACGCAGCATGGAAGAAGAAAGAGAAGAGAAAGAAGAAGACGATGACGACCATCCATTGCAAACAGAGTTTTAGTTATGTTTGAGCAAAAAGTTTTGTTTTCTTGTAAAACCATTGCTTATATATCAAATTTGAGGTAAAAATATGCATAAAATAAAAATGAAAGTTTACATAGTAATTTTTGCAAGCATCATAAACGAAAAATGCGATTAGCTTGCTTGCATGTTTTTTTGTTCTTGTTGGAATCCTAAAATCAGGTGGCTTATTCCTTCAAAATCTATTATAACTATAGGACAATATTTAATTACACGATTTCTGAATAATTTAGTTTTTAAAGGTTATTTTGTTAAAACTGTCATCTTGATGTATGTCGTGCTTATTCTATTGTACCACATTGTTTTTATGTAAATGAAAAAAAGTTAAACCATTCGAAACAAATTTAAACTTTCCATTTTTTGATTTTTTGTTCATCTAAAAAATGGTTTGAAACATTGGAAAACAAAGCAAAAAATTGTATTGATTCTTTTTTTTGCAAATAGTTTTCATATCGCTGGAAATTAAACGACGACTCTGCTCGAACTATGCATAGTCGAATACTAGAATTTGAGATTATCGAGCCTGAAAATCAAAGTTTTGAAAAGTAATTTTGGTAATATTTTTAAGAAAATTATGTAATTATTAATATTTTTAGGATTATCTTGAAGGAATTTATTTCTCCATTCAAAAGCTGCGATAATTTTGTGAAATCAATTGCATCCTTTTTTCCAATTTTTCTATGGCTTCCAAAATATTCGATTCATGAAAATTTATTGGGCGATGCTATTGCTGGAATAACTGTTGGAGTTTTACATGTTCCCATAGGTTTTTTTGTAACAAAAATGCCATTTCAAATTTTTTTTTTTAAAGGTATCGCTTATGCTCTTTTATCTGGCGTTAAACCCATCCATGGTTTATATATGTCATTTTTTTCTGCATTATTTTATACATTTTTTGGAACATCAAGACATGTGTCACTTGGTCTGCCTACACTTTTATATTTTCACTTTTCGCGATTTAAAATTCTTTATTTAGGAGCATTTGCAGTTGTAGCTTTAATGACTGGAGTTGCAAATGAAAAGATTATGACCAAATATTATGGCGACAATGCCACCGCCATATTCGAACTTGAAGATTATTCAAGTTATTCTATAAATCCAATAATAATAACTTCAACTTTAGCATTTACTGTTGGAATTTTTGAAATTTTCATTGCTGCATTGAGACTTGATTTTCTTTGCGTTTATTTTAGTGATCCTTTAGTTGGCGGATTTACCACAGCTGCAGCAGCGCATATTCTAGTTTCACAATTAGATGATATTTTTGGGTTCCAATTACCAAGAGCTTCAGGTCCTGGATATTTATTGGTTATTCTTTATCAGTTGTTAGCTAAATTGCCTGAAGCAAATTTATTGGCTTTGGGAGCTTCAGCTGTTGCTACAATTATTTTGGTTATTGGTAAAGATTGGATTACGCCTTTGGTAAACAAATTATCTCCTATAAAAATTATAATACCTTATGAATTGATTGTGGTAAGTGTTTTTAAAGTTAAAAAGGATTTGATGCTAGGATATTTGAACATTGGTGTTAGGATTCTTAGAGGGTTACAGGAAAGTCTATGATATGTTGTTTATTATATTTTTAGATGATTATTGGCACCATAATTTCCCATGCTTATAATTGGAATGAATTATATAATATTCCTGTGGTTGGAAAGGTGCCTCGAGGTCTTCCAACTCCTCAATTTCCAAGTATTGAACTTATCCCAGAGTGCCTTCCAACAGCTTTTGCAATCACGATTGTAACTATTGCAGTTCACATTTCAATGGCAAAAATGATTGCTAAACGTTTATCTTATGAAATTGAACCATCTCAAGAAATTTATGCCGTTGGATTTACTTCGATCCTTTCATCATTTTTTCCAGTATTTCCATGTTCAACTGCATTAAGTCAAACCATGGTTGCTGTTGAAGGTGGAGCAAAAACATTGTTGAGTAATGTGTTTACATGCATATTTTTGTCAGCAGTAATATTATGGTGTGGACCATTTTTTGAATCTCTTCCTTTATGTATTTTATCTACAGTGATTATAGTTGCTTTGAGACCTATGTTTATGAAATTTAAAGATTTACCAAAGCTTTGGAAATTATCAAAATTGGATTGTGTAATTTTTTATTTTAAGCTGAGGAAATATTAATATAATGTTTTAGATGATTTGGATCATAAGTTTCGTCGCTACAGTTGGAATCGATGTCATTGAAGGTTTGGCAATTTCTATAGCATTCACACTTTTTACAGTAATTTTGCGGACACAATGGTAAAAACTCTTTTTATTTAAAAATTATTTTTCGAAGTTGAAATGAAAATTTTTAGGCCAAATTGGAATGCATCCATGACAAAACCCGTGCCTGAAACAAATCAAAAATATCTTCGACGAACTTGCATTTTTAAATTTGAATCATTTTTACTTTTTACAAATTCTGAAAGATTTAAAAAAGCTGTCTTTGAAGTTTTGAGAAGTTGGACTGGTTTTTCATTGAGACTACGTGAAAGTGAAAAAGTAAATTAAATTTTGCAGCAAAAACGAAATCGAGAAATTTTAGGCTGGCTTTTACTTTGTTTTTGATTGTTCTGCATTGAGTCAAATCGATATCATGGGTTTGAATGCTTTGAAAGATGTAAGAATTTTGTATTTAAAATTGAAAAAAAGCAACTTTTTAGGTTATATATGATATTAAATTCAAAACCAAGGCGAATATTTATTTTGTTAATGCTAGAAGTTTGTTTATAATTAAAAGTTCCATGTGTGTAATTGTTTTACAGAAGAAATCTCGGATTTATTAGTATATTCTAAAGTTGCTGAGTCGTACGACGATTTCTTTCATTCTGTGAATGAATTTTTAGAAACCATGAAACATTAATCGATGACATGTTCAAAAAAAGCTATGAAGTTACAAATTTTAGCAATGATAAATAGTGAGCGTTTGCTGTGAAGATATTATTTAACAATAATCTTTATTATAAGTTTTCGCAATTTTTTGTTATTGTATAATACAATTTCTGAGGCACATAACATGAAAAAAAGAATAGCCACAATCATTAAATAAAAAATAAAAGAATACACGTATTTTAAAGCAACAGAAAAATATAAAGAAAAAAAAAATGGGGTCATGAGCTCACCAGAATTCTTTTATAATCAATAAAAATACTTTTGTGTTTAAAAAATTTAATTTTAACAATAAAATTTCTTAAATATTAGAGCAAACCCGTGCTTTAAGATTATCAAAAATTAATTTTGAGTTTTAATCCGAATCAGACATGGTTCGACATTCAGCAGTGATTTTGCCTTCAAACATTGGAACAATATGATCATCGTGTTCAATGGCGGTCCATTGATAAGGATCTTCACCATCTTCACAAGAAGATTTAAAGAAGAACCGTTTCGTACTTCGTGAAGAAACTCCAAATAAATGGCGGAATTCTCGAAGGGTTAAAGGTTTCGGCTCACATTTGGACACGAATGCCATTTGTCCCGGTTCTCGCAAGCTTACAGTCATTTCAGTCGAAGATCCAGTCGGTCTACTTGGTCGACTAAAAATGGATTAATAATTATAAAATATGTTATGAGTAACACATCTTCGTAAAAGATTATTATCATATTTTTTTGCCTCGAAAAATTTTTGTTTCGACAGAGTTTTGAAAAAAAAACTAACGGTAATGTCGCAGATTGTTGATGTGAAGGAATTTGATGGGGTGTGGTGGAAGTTTTTCTCATTAATGTTTGAGAATTTCCAATTATATTATGATTTATATCTGAAATTAGTCATCTATCTATTTTTACCTAAGTTTTAGAAACTTACGATGATTTGAAGCTGTTGGAGCACTAATGGTTGAAGCTTGAGCATTATTTTCTCTTGCTTTTTCATATAATTTTTTCATTCTTGCTGGATCATTAAAAGAATTGGGATTTCCTAAAGCACTATCAGCTGAGAAAAAGCCCGAACTATCGCTAAATGATAAATAATGTGGCATGTATGTGGAACCCATATAAGAATATTGAGGTTGTTGTCGATGATCATATCGAGGATATTGATGATGGGGTTGTTGTGGTTGTTGTTGACTATTGCCGGATTTACTTGAATTTGCTGGTGGTGGAGGAGCAAATCCTCCATTTCCATATGGAGAAAATCGACGATCTCTTGGAGCTTTTGGTGGAGGAAATGGCGCAGGTGAAATTGATTCTAAAAATAATGACAGTAAATTTTTGTTGATCCATTTGGCTTTTTATACCACTAATTCCAAAAATTACTTACTTGATCTTTGATGTAATCTTCGTTCAAATTCATTTACATCATCATCTTCATCATCGGGTTCAAAACCACTCGTAGCTGCCACTGTGGCAGCAGTGGTGGAAGAAGTCAATGGCGGTGCACCAAATGAATGAAACATGCTTGGTTGAGGTTGTTGAAGAAGTGGTGGTGGTTGGGATGACCACATCGTGAAAGCTGGAGCTGTCATTTGTTTTTGATTTACATATGGTGGTTGGTTGAGAGTTTGGGATTGAGTGTAACTATTTTCAACTTGTTGACGATAATCAGGAATTTCTCGCGCGTATATTATTTTACCAAATTGTCTTTCGAGGATGGCAATTTCATCTGCGATTGCTGAGAGTTTTTGTGTTAGAAGATTAGCAAATTCATCTCGTTGTTCGGGGCGATCATGTCGCATGCCTGAATGTTGATTGCTTTGCTGAAACGGAGAAATTAAGTTTAGTAAAAAAGGGTTCTATAGTTTTTAGTTATTATTTTTGCTGCAAGATTTAATTTTTTTTATCTTACTTTTTCTTTATTTTTTAAACGATCTCGTGTTTCTTTTCGATATCGATTTTGTTTTCCACCAAATCCACCATCATCGGTGCTTGAATGTTCAGAAAATTTTAATTTAAAATTTGCAACATTTGGTTCACTACGAGTCATCGTTTTTGAAATTCCATTATTTGAATTTGGTTTAATTTTTATTAATGAACCCGATTCATCCAAACACGTTCGGGATTGATGATGTGGGTATCCAGAAGTGGAAGGTTGAAGATCATCATCGATTACACTTGATCCAACAACGGAAGATGAAGCAATAGTTACTGGATGTTTGAGAGTCATTTCCTCAAATGTTTCTTCATTCACATAACAATGTTCTGCCAATTCTGCATCCAAAGGTGGATCTTGTCCAAATCCATTTGAATATCGATTAACAAACTAAAAAAATTTTAATGGTCATTTTTTTGGGAAAGATTTTTCAGGTTTCAAAGGTGAAGTTATTTTCACTGCTATACTAAAGTTTTAACCCAGATAGCAAAAAAATTTACCTCATTAAATTCAGATGATAAAACAAAAAGTGAATGTTGTTTTCTCAAAAAGCTTTCAACATAAAATATTGCTGGATCAAAAAGATTTTGTGGTGGAACTAAATTTTGATTCACACATTTATGAACTTTATTTGAAATTTCTATTCTCGTTCCTTCATAAATAAAATTGCATGAACCCGATTTAAGCGAAATAAATCTTCGATGAAGTTGTGAGGCAATCATAATAGCTTTTGGATCATTTCGTTCAACGGCTTGTCGAAAACCTTGAATAGCAAAATATAAATCCAATCCATCGGTGGAACGATTTGAATCAGAAACAATCCAACTTCGAAAACAATCAAGTGCTTCACGATCGGACAAAATAGTTTCAAGTGAATATCCATTATTTGTTGTTAACTCAGAATCAACATGACCAGAATTTTTAATTAAAGCCATTTTAGCTGTTTCAAATTTAAATAATGAGTTTGCTGCTACTTCATTCATTTAATTAAGATAAAATTGGTTTTCTCCTATAAATTTTTTTGTTAAAAGTTTGCAACATACACAGAGAAGAAATGAAATGCTTCAAAAAAAACACGGATAATTTCACGCTAAAAAAGTACACTTTTTTTTTAACAAAGCGTAAGTAATTAAATTATTTCACGCCGCGGAATTTAGGAAAAAGTTTTAACCAACAAACACTAGCATCTTAGGATTTTATTACTTCCAAAATACATCACTTACTATTTTAGCTGCTAAAAAGTAGACGATGTTCTCAAAAATAATTTTACATTTTACTTTTCAGCCTAAAAAATATATTTTAAACGGTTTTAAAGATGTTCTAAAAATACTAGGCTTTCATCTCTCTTTTTTATAAGTAGTCATGGAGACTTTTTTATGAGAAAAAATAAACCAAAAAATGAAACAAAATTTATTCAATGCGCGAAAACCCAAAAAAGGAAGACAGACATTATTTTGAAACGACAAGGAAAAAACTGCTGCTATTACCTTTTTTTAGCACTTTTTTAAATCTCGCCTTCATTTAATAATAATTTTTTTGACTGTGACGAATTCCTTTTTTTGAAGTTGGTTGAGAAAGAGGTACAAAAGCATGGCGGCTTTTAATTAGGCTTCCAAGGTGCCACTTCAAGCCACTTAGGTTGGAAAAAAACAGAACCAAAGGAATATTTTTTTAAAACATCAAAGTTGAGGAAAAACTATTTAATGTTTATGAGATGGGATGGATGCAATATTATTAAGTTTAGCCTAAAGCAAAAAGGCAAAGCTTTGATGTTTCACCGACATACATCATCATTCTCTGGCTTTTTTTTATTGAAGATAATAACTGTAAAAGTGTCAATCAAAGGCATTTTTCAAATAAAAATAAAAATCAAAGAAGAAAAGTTTGAAAAGAAATACTAATCATATTTTTTGAGAGAATATGAAAAATGGCAATGAAATGATTCACAAAGGGTTTTCTTTGCTAATAATAGACTCTCAATAAAAAATATAATAGTGTTAAGGCCATTGATGATGAAAAAAATAAATAAAAGCAAAAACATCAAAACAGCAACAAAAAAAGCGTTGAATCTTTGCACTAAACTCGGCTGCTGTGCTTTGGTTGGCGGTTTTGTGGCGGCAGCGGCTTTGATCAAAAAAGAAAAAAACTAAAAGGCAAAAAAATAATATGGCGGCGGCGACAATCAAAAAAAGATGCCGACTTTGAAACCAATGAAAAATGCTTCAAAAATATAAAAAATAAAAATGTGTTTGCGTGAAATTATTTATTTTTTTGAAATTTAATTGCTATTAATGGTTTCGTGGAGATCTTGAGGCCTTTTATAAGTAAAACGGAGAAAATGTGGTAATACAAAGAAAGAGACGTGGTAGAAAAAAACAATAGCATTGCTTAAAGACTGCAACTAATGATAAATTAAAATGCAAAAAATATTAATAGCGCATGATTAATTAAATTATTATCTATTTACCATACGCAGCTAGTATGCAGCACATACATAGTTGGTTTTACATTTTCTTACATTATAATTTTAAAAGAAGTATGGCATCATTTTGACTCTTTACTCTCCTATTATATACAAAATTTGAAAAGATTATATAGACTTATACAAAAAAATAAGAAGTGAAGCAAAAAATTAAGGTTACATCATTCATGTATTTATCTTTTTGGGAAAAAACGTTAAAAAAAAAGAAGGATAAATTTTTGTTGCTATGATTACAGACTATGGAACGAAGAAGAAGAAAAAGAGAGACTTGGATAATAGATTAAAAAAACATCTCTCTAATTATTTGGAACAGAAAAATGGGCTTAAATTCAAACATTCAAATGCAAAGTTATTTTAGCAACAAAAAATATATAAAAAAAGAGAACTCAATCTTATCAAAACGATACAATCCTAAACAACGAATGGATAAAAAAATGCACAAGACTAACTAACTCATCGACAGCTATTAAAAACAAAAAAAGTTTCTCATTATTTTTAGATAACTTTATTTTTTCCTTTGTAGCTGAAAAATAAAAAATAATAAAAGCAAGCACCCTCGTCACCTTTTTTTCTTTTCTCTTTCCTCTTTTAATCGTCGGCATTTGAGCTTTGAAGGAAAGGAAAAAAAGAAGAAGTCGAGAAATCCTATTATTTACTCCTTCCAAAAACTTTTGTCCTTTCACCTTTTCTCTATCTCTTTTTCATTTTTACCGCTACCTTTTATTTTTCTTTCTTTCGTTTTTATTTTATTTGAATTTTGCCGATGACATGAAAACCAATCAAAGTCGCCTCCCGAAACCCCCACTTGCCCTCATCCTTCTTTTTTCTTTTTCTCTTTGGTCTTTTTCGGTTCCATTTTTGGAAAGTACATACGCAAGGCGCGACGACAACAATCGGTGTTGAGCCTTGCGCGCAAGCGTAAGAAGAAATAAAAAGAAGACAAATTTGAAGCGCCGCTTTTTTTTTTTGCTTTTTGCGCAGCGGCAAAACTTCAAAGTGAAAACCCCAAAAAATAACACTAAAGGAGGTCCTCGCTATATATTTTTTTCTTTAATTTCCCGCTAAAGTAATGCGCTTTTGTTTTTGTGAAGAAAAAAAATAGTGTAAAAAGGAAGTGTCTTTTGATGTTGATGCGACACAAAGAAACTACAAAATGATGATGATGTGGTCATTCATTATCTTCACCTAAGGGCAGCTACTATCAAGGGAGTTAAAAAGGTTAAAAATTAACAAAATTCCCAAATACCATTCTCGAAAATAATAATCAAAGTTAGTTTAATGCCCTCAGGGCATTTTAGCTTTTTAACCTTCTTTTTTTCTTTTTTTAAGTTTGAAAATTGATGACAAAATTTTATTTTTTTTTAAGCAACACAAAAAAGTATTCATTTTCTTTTTTTTCTTTTCCTCTTGGGTGTGTGACTAAGTCCTCCTCTTTTAAGTTAAAGCAACAACACAAGGAAAGGAAAACCTTTACCTATAGTTGAAGGCAAAAAATAAAATAAAATAAAAAGATGAACAACAACAAGGAAAAAATAATTCAATCGATATAAATGAAATGAGTGCTTATAAAAATTTAGAGGGTCTTTTTAATATAACTTTGACTAAAATAGAAGAAAAAAAAGGAGGAAGCGAATGCGTTAATAATGAGAGAAAGAGGAAATTGAAAAGTGAGAAAAATAAGAGATAGAAAAGATAGGAGGAAATGCAAAGATTTGTTGGTGAATAAAAAAGTGATTAAAATAATAAAAGAATAAAATAAAAGCTTGGTAAAAAATGGGGAATTTGAAGTCAAAATATCATCCATTAGTTAGTTTATTAATACCAGCCGATAAAACAAAATATCAATTAATTCAAAAATAAAATCTTCGGGATTTTTCATATTTAACAAACTTGAAAATAGGAAAAATCATATTCAAAAAAATAAAATTATCACCAAAGTCTTAAAAGTTTTTCTTCTTCGTTATTACGATTCTAAAACACATTTAAAAGTCCCCATATTTTTAAGGAACAATAACAACAATTCTTTCTCAAATTTTATTCTTTCAATTAAAAGCATTAAAACTGGCTCTTAACAAAGCTCAATTTCAATTGGAAAACTATTTTCTTCATTTTAATGGGAGCAATAAAAAGTTTTTTGACCATTTTCATTTGCTTCGTTGAAAAAAAGCGAGCTATCGAGCTACTAAAAGCTTCCGAACGAGAATAAAAAAGTAAATTGTCACATTTTTTTAATTCTCGAATTAAAAAAAAGAGAGGAGACATGTTATTTTCCATTTTTTTGACAGCTAGCTTTTCCTCAAAAAAGGGAGTCACAGTCTAAAGTCCGTCGGCTTCTAAAACTGGACTTGAAAAAGCTTAATCTATCTATTTTTCACACTTTAGTCGGATGAAAGCAAGGAAAAGAAATATGAAACAATAAAACCGGGAATAATTTTGGCTATTTTGCTCGCGATGAACTTCAAAAAAAGAACAAAAAAATGATCTAAAAAAATTAGAGCTTTTATTATTTTTTTGAATGTAAGAACATGAATCAGAAAAATTGTTTGGGGAAACAAAGACAAAAAATGTTCTTGGAAATTCCTTTACATTGATAAGAATATTATTGTCCGCTACTGAATATTTTTTTTGTAATCCACCACAAAAAAATGTGCTTAAAATCCTCACTGACTAACTCAATTGTAAGTAACTCCATCTGTAGGCGGGTCTCAAATTTATGTTTATTTTAGCCAAAATCCTCCAATCACCATATGTGATGCGATATCTTTTCCGAAGCATACCATCTCAAAAGCAATATGACAAGGCTTGATTTTCAAAAACATAACAATCAAATAAAATAAACTTTTATCTATTTTTTTTTTCTCCCAACAAAAAATAGATATATTGCCGCATACACTTAAAAGCACTTTTTCGATGTTTTTTTTTCTCAAAAAATATATACTAAAGAAAAAAAATAAAATAGACAATATTTTAAATAAAAAAATCTACCGACAAAGGAATTTGCCGCCAAAAAGAAAAAATTCATTGCTTAGGGTTTTTTTGAATGAAAAAAAGGAAAGAAGAAAGGCTTAACATTAGTGTCCAATAACAACAACATCCAACCAACAAACCAATAAAACTTTTAAAGTTTATCTTTTTTCCTATTTAAAAAAACTTCTTTTGAATTTTGGTAAAGTCCTCTTTGCTGTTCTTTTGATTTTGCGACAAAAAGATAAAGTTTAAAAAACTTTAAAAGACGATTCCGAATTTAAATGGCTTCAATGTGCAAGCTTGTTTTAAATGTACAAAAAATAAAAACAAAAAAAATAAACTCGAAAAAAAAGATAGGGAAATGGATAAAATTAAATTTTATTTGTTAGCGGTGGAAAGATTTTGATCAAATGTAAAAATTAAAAAATATCGAAATAAAAAAAGCTAAATAATGAAAAATTTAAAGAATAAAAAATAATAAAACAGCTAAAGTATCGTTTTTAAAATAAATGAAAATATCCCAAAACAGAAGTTCGGTATATTAGCAAACATCTTAAACTTATTTACATATACTTCATGCATGTGCAAAGAATGATTATTATTCAATATCCTATTTTTTTACAACCAAGCCATTTTATTTTTCCACATATATATTTTTTTACTACTTCACTAAAAAATCGACCAAACCTTTCTTTTTTCATTTTCTTTTTCAGAAAGCATAGCAATTTGTCATTCGATGGCGCGGCGGCGCCGCCAAGGGCAGCAGATGAAAATCCTCCAACATACGCACGAGCACGCTCGTCCTCGTTGCCCAACCCTATCTATTTCTTTCTCATTTTTATTTTCATTTTTGACTTTTTGCTTTTTTACTTTTTGCCACCCAATAGGCGGCAGTAGCAACCGATCCATCGAAAATTTTAAAAAAGCTTTTTTTTCCTTCCTAAAAGCAATAAAAGTGCCCCTCATGAAAAATAAATAAACGAGAGATAGAAGAATAGATTACTCCTTTTTTATCTGCTATTGTTTCTCGGATTGGAAAAAAAGGTTTTATTTTTCTCCTGTTGAGTTTTTTACCTTAAAACTTTTTCAAACGATCTTAAAAAGCAGATGAAAAAAATTCTAAGCATTACAGTAGCTTCCCGTAAATCTAGGCAAATTTTGAAACCTATAAAAGCAGTCAATAGAATCATAACACGAAGAAAATAAAATTAAGGAAGTAACAAATTTTTTGTTGTAAAAAAATAAATTTGGCAACTAAATAAAGTGAAAATGTCCGGAAATAAGAAACCGGAAATAAAGGCGAAATTGAGAGTTTTTTAAAAGACAAAGTTCAATTTTTTTTCTCCACCCAAAAGTTTTGCAAAAAGAATAAAAATAAGCTGTTTTGTTTAGTGAGAAAAATACATAATATTGAATTTTATGTTTTTGTTTAAAAAAGAGTATCAACAACACCTTAGAAAACTTTTGACAATGTCCAATATCAATCACGGAAAACTCTCATGATTTTTATTCGCAGATACAAAATGGTCGAACGCTACAGTAATATTTAGATTATAAAGTAACTTTTTTTAAAGAAAGCAGACGCTAACATAAATATATTTTTTATATAAATTTAACAATTTTTCTTTCTTCAAACAATTTTGTAAATCGTTTTTCTTACTTTTTTCATTCACAAAAATTGTGTTTCTTTAAAAATAGGGGAAGATGAAACACCAGGGGGTAGTATTGAACAACAACAGAAATAAAAACTTTTTAAACACTTTTTCACACATTTAAAAAAGGCGGCTTAAAGCAAAGCAAAAATAAAAGTGTCAGAAGAAGGGCGAGAAAAAAAAATTATTTGAAGAAAAAAAAATTTTTCTTTTTTTCCTGCGTTTTTTCTCTTCTTCTTCTGCAATCAGTTAAAGCAATCAGTCAATTTTCATTGAATGTTTTTATGCTATGTATTTTTGCCGCCACAGCAATAGCAATAGCAACCAACAAACCCCGCTAGCAATCATCAATGTTTGAATGTGTTGTCTCTTCTCGCTCGTTTGCTACTTCTCATCTTCTCGTTTTTTTTCTTTCTGATATCACAACACAGTGTTAAAAAAATTTTTAGTCGGCAACTTCAAAAGCACGAAAAAAAGCGAAAAAGAAATCAGCGAGAAAAAATGGTGTTCCTTTTCATTGCTTTTTTAATGCGTGATCACTTTTTTTTTTCGCAGCGGGCAAAATAAAAAAATCAAATGGCAATCATTTTTGCCTGTTATTTAAGCAAAAAATAATAGACAAGCACTGAGGATTCAAAAGTGGAGAAATTAACTTACATAGTTTTAGCGAAATAAAAGTTAGAAATGTCCCAGAAAAATTTAAAAAAAAATCGTGCTGAAGAAGTAACAGAATAACTCTTTTTTTTAAGCGACTCCTAACACAAAAAATCAACTCGCGACATGCTTTTTTCTTCATTTAACCAAAATTTATCAATACTAGAAGCTACGCCGGCCTTCGGCCGGCCAAGAAATTAAAAATGAATAAGCATAGCTCTTATTACTGTATCATATCCCTTTTCTGAATACTATCTACAATTTTGATCTTGTGCCCTATCTCGATCCCATGCCGTCTCCGGATGCTATCATGTTTTTTAAAGCTAACGCATCCTTCACTTTATTTTGGTCCTTGGATCCTTCCGCTGATATTTATTTATTGGATCTTTCTCGAGATAATAGTTCCATGAATCCATGTCCTGCTATTAGCTTCATGGATCCTTCTCCTAATAATAGCACCATGGATCTTTGTTCAGCTATTATCTCTATCGATCCTTGCTCTGATATTAGCTCCATGGATCCCTCCCCAGCTATTAGGTCCTTAATGCTTCCTCAAAAGAAAACCGCCACTCATCACCGTTTCATTTCTATGAAATGAGAATGCAAAATCCTTTTCTTCTCTTTTTCATTCTTTTTTTCCTTCCTTTTGCTTGATTGAAAATAGAAAATTTGCATTGAGGCAGAGACGCACTAACAGACAATGAAAATTGTAGAGAAGGAATCAAGCATTTTCATTTTATTTTCTTTGCATCAAAAAAATTGTTAGTTGTAAAATAAAAACCAAATCAAATTTTTTGTATTATTTGTTCCATTAATGATAGATAAACTTTAAAGCATTTAAAAGAACAATCAAAATTAAAGAAAATGGATGGATCTTAACCTTGGAAAAAAATCATTCAATAACAAAAAACGAATAATAAGAAAAAAAGATATTAATTGTTTGACCAAACGAGGGCGAGGAAGCAAGAGTACAGAGTTTCATTCCTTCTAACATTAGAATCTTTTTATGGCCATTTAATTTTCCTCTCATTTTGGGAAATGAATGAACGCAAAAACGACGTAATTAACTTTTTATGGTATTTGTTTAAATAAATTGCTATTAATTAAAATGACTAAAGGCAAAATTGCATTTAGTAAAAATTGTTTTTTGGCGCTTAATTGGTAGATAGCCGAATCAAAAAGAATGTTAAAGAAAATCAGAGAATGAGGATATCTTAAATTTTAGAAGAAAAAATTGTAATTTTTGACACAAAAATCATTTGACAAAAGATTTATTTTTTTGATTTACACAAAATTTCTTCCTTTTTTAACCTAAAAATAAAAAACTCCATCAAAAAAAATATATGGAAGTATTGTTTCGCGCAAAAAATATTCTCCCAAAAAAACAATGAGGCAAATAAAGAAGAAGCAATGGCGCGAAAGAAAGAAAGGCCACTGTTTTTACAATCTCATCATTTTTTTATGGAGAAAACAAAAAAATGATGAGAAAAAATATATTTTTTCTTGACTTTTTCTTTTTTGATGACAGCTGGAAGAGAATAGAAAATATATTATTTTAATAAATTAAGAGTGAAGCGAGTGTTTATGGACATCATCATCTTCATCTCTAAACTCAAACACTAAGTTCAAGACAGACGACAACAATAGCATTTTCTTTAGCCCCTTTTTGCATGCATGAATTGAAGAAGAAAAAAAGTGGAGCTTTAACTTGGTGTATGAGACGAGGTCATTCAGTTCGTCTAAGATTTTTTGAATGAAGATTGTTTACAGTTTTTTAAGGATCTTAAATTTTGGTCTAGAAGATTGCTTGAAATGAAAATAAAGGCTAGTTTTTGGCTTTACGAAAGTATAATAATAAACTATCTTTAATTTTTTTCGTGAAAACTAAAAAAGGTAGCAAAAAAAAAAAAGGATTTTATAAATGACACACACTTGACTAAAAAATGAAAAATAAGTTTGAAAACTAAATCTCAAGAGGGTTTTGAATATGCTTCTTCTTCTTCTCGCTTTCACTTTTCAAAGTGCACATTGAAAAGCTGATTTTCAAGTAGCAAGCTACAAAAAAAATTCAGTAGCTAAAATACTAACTTTTTTTGTTTGTTGAAACTAGAAATCAAAAGATTAAAAAAGTAAAATAAAATTCAGTTTTTTGTTCCAATTTTTTCATTTTTGCAACAAAACCATAAATAATTAATAAAATTGTTAAGGAAAGGCTAAACTCTATTTATTAGCTATATATGATAACTAACTATCACCCAAATTAATTTATCAATGAAGACTCAAAAACTAAAAGATATATTTTTCTACGGGCATGAATAAATTTTTTTCAACTTTAAAAAAGCGTCATTGAATTCTCATCAACTCTTTTTTTTCTTCTTTTTTTTTTTGCAATCATTATTTAGTTGTCGCTTTCATTTCGTCTTCTTCTTTTTCCATTTCTCTTTCTTCCATTTTTAGCTTTGATCTTGCCGACAGCCGCCGCTTTTTTTCGACACTGAATGATGATATTGCGCTTTTTTACACGCACCAAGCACGTTTTTTGTCCATCCAACAAAAAAAAAGAGACAACAACTAACTAACTAACAACAACACACGCACAATTTATTCAAAACAAAGCTTTTTTGGGATTTTTCCTTTTCTTTTGAGATTGAAAAAAGGCTTGCTTCTTTGTTTAGTTATTTAGATATTTAAAATAAGTAATTTATAATAGCATAAAAATTAATTTTCTTGTTGAATTTAATTTTTAAAATGTTTTTACCTTTGCTTTTTTTGCCTTTTAACCTTTGTTTTTTGTGAAGTCATTTGGGAAAAAAAGAATATTCTTTGTCCTTTGAAAGCGACAACGACAACAAAAAAAAGTTTGGAAGAAGAAAATTAATGATTAAACATATAAAAAAAGTATTATGTATAATGTCGGTAAATTTAAAAGAGTTTTTTATTTTAATACAAAAAAGAGCCATAAAAAAGCGGCAAACTTCAAAGCATTTGGCTGCCAACTTCTTGGATGAAAAACTGATACAGAAGAAAGAAAGGACAAGAAAAAAGAAATCAAATCAGCTCAAGAAAAGTGAATAATGAGAATAAATGATAAAAAAAATTCTTTCATTTTTGAGTTGTTTTTGGTTTTAAAAAAAAGCAATTTGGAATAATGCTTTACACATTTGAAAAAAATCAGGGGCAAATCTAGGTAAATACAATAATTAAATAAATTATGCATTTCACAATGTATGTATTTTGTCTAATAAAACTGATTCACTAAGTTGTATGAGAAAATTAATACCCTCAACCAATAATTAGTAAAGTAAACGTAATTTAATAGTAGGTAAAGTTGAAGGTATCTCGAAGAAAACATATGTGTAAATAATTTGAAATTTAGAGATTATGTAAATGCAATTTGTGCTTTGTGTCCCTTAATTTGCTCATAGTTTGTAAAAAATAAATTGTAACATTTTTGTCAAAGAAAGTTTATAGCAGATCATATTATCCTTTATGTATGACGATTTTAAAAATAATAAGCACACTCTGATTCTTATGAATTTTATTAAAAGCATAAAAATAAAAAAGGTTCGTAAAAAAGAGTTGGTCGACCACACAAAGTTCAGGTGACATTTTTAGTAGTGATAATTAGTATTTTGTTAAATTTGCTTCCAACTTCTTTGTTTGATCTCTCTATTTCTAAGTAAACCCATATTAAATAATAATAACAAGTAATTTTTAATTCCATGTACAAATACATATGTCCATACATATGTAAGTTTCCCTCAAAATAAAATTACCACTTTTAACTTTTTTTTATTTCGTTAAAAATAAATTCATTTTTTTATTCAATTTTTATTAAATAAAGAAAGCTAAAAATTAAAACTTAATTAAATAAAGAAGTTGAAAGTACTATCAATAATTTGATTAAAGTTAATATGTTTCTGAAACTTTCAAGATTTTAATAATCACTTTTTAAAAATTGTGAATGTTGACGATGAGTGGAAACAACAGTTCATTTGATTTGGATGTATTTTATAATATTACTTTATATTTTGATGAGAAGAATGTTGTGGCATATAAAATTTATCAAATATTTGCTTTTATTTCACTCATTTTTTCATTTGCAGCATTAATTTATTTGATTTTTAAAGAATGTCCCGTATTTGGTCATAATACAGCAAAGTAAGTAGAGGATTAAAAAAAAATTCTTTTAAAATTGTGAAATCAAATTGCATCTCGGGATTGATAGACTAGTAAAGTATTTTATGAAAAATTTCCAATATAATGGTTTTAAGAAATTAAAAAATATTTTATAAACCTTTTTTTTCAGAATTATAGCAATTGGTTATAAAATGACAAAAATAATTCAAAGTTCGATGGCTTTGGCCCTCACCACTCTTCTCGTAAATTTTCATTATAGTATTTTCTTTCCATGCATTTTATATTTGCATAGTTTTATTTACGTTGCATCCCTTCAATTTTGCCTTTTTTCATTATTGATGGTTATTGATATCGCGGTTAGAAGTCATATAAAATGTTGTAATTATGGATCAAATTTTTTATCCATTATTTTTATTCTTGCTTTAATTATTTTTACTATCGGTTTATCATTTTTAATTTGGTATATCGTTGGTTTATGCTCATATAATTATTTTATTATTGTTTTTATTTGCGTTAATGGGTTATTACATCTTAATAATGTTGTGGTAAGTTTTCGATGCTTCTAAAATCCTAATATCGACCACTATTCAACCAAAAAATGAAAGCTTTTGGAATTCCATGAGCTTTAAACTTATTCAAAAATTAAAGGTCCAAATCATTTCCATATTTTAGCTTGCAATATATCTCACAAAAATTGTTAAAGAAATGCGACGAAAATCTGTTTTATCGAGTTCATTAACAGAAAGACATGAGGTAAAAGAAAAATTTGAACAAATGAACTTTGCTTTAATCTTACTTTATTTTTGCTTCAGTGCTCTAAAAATTTAGAATTATTACAACATTTGCTACCCAAAATTATAATTGGTTTAGCGTGTGGCACTTTATCCCTTCTTGGTTCATTAACAGCAAATTATATTATTCCATCAGGTCCATATGTTGGTTATGCCGCTTGTTATATTGTAAGCCCCCATTTTTTTTGTCACAAAGTTCAAGATGAAAAAAAAATTTATTTTAGTGGTATGAAATTGGTTCGATTTCGACGTCTGGTTTTGAATTATGGCTTGGAGTAAAACATCGATTTTGCAATAAACAAAATACCATACAAACAATATCCAAGCGCATTGCTACAGTTCAAACAGTTGATGATCATATTGAAAGTTTAAAACAAATTTGGGAAAAGTAAACGTAAAACAAAAAATGACAATTGCAATTACAGCCATCATAAATTTTAAACAAATTTAATAATATATTTAATAATTTTAGTGTATTTAATTATAGATAAATTTTGTTTTACTCAATCAGCAAGCATTGTATCTTTAAAAAAATATTAATAACAAACGCCGTGGAAAACTTTAAAAAGCAAGCTTACATATATGCTTCTTACTTTAATTTCTTAATAAAATTTGGACATTTTATTTGACAGAGTTATACTTATATGTTTCTGGAAAACTCCATTTCAAAATGTGTTCTACGTTGTGCAAAAGTTCAAGCTTTTTTTCTTCTTTGCTCATCTTTGCTCAGTCGTTGTTAATACTTTTGGAAAAGAACGTTTCTCTTTCTCTCTTCTATTTGTTGTTCAAAGATCTCTCCTCCCTTTCTCTTCTCTCTGTTTTCACTAAAAATGGACCAAAAATCGGTTGTTGTTTTTGCGTAAACAAAAAGAAAGACTCACAACGTTGCTATTTTTTTTTGTTGTTGTTGCTTTTCTTTCACTTTGCATTCATTATTCATTCACTCTCATTTTTCTTCGTTTTCCATAGTTTGGTCGAATTATGCTCTCTTCAATTTTACCTGATATTCTTAATCCTTCTATTAAAGAACCCGATGTGACTGGTCCAGGATATGCAAGTCCAGCGGAAGCTTGTAAAGGTCCGCGTGAAAAATTTATGTTTATTACATGTCCATCATCAGAACCGGATAAAGCTCCCGACGCTTTAGTTACAATTGATGTGGATCCTAAATCAGAAACATATGGTCAAGCAATATGTAAATTAATGATGCCAAATTTGGGTGATGAAATTCATCATATGGGATGGAATATTTGTTCATCATGTCATAATTGTAAAGATAAAAAACGATCCCATTTAATTATTACATGTTTATTATCTTCGCGAATTTATATTGTTAATGCTGAAGATCCAGCAAATCTTATTTTAACTAAAACAATTGAAGGTGAAACTTTAAAAAAGTTTGATGTTCATTTTCCTCATAGCATTCATTGTCTTGCTGATGGAAATATTATGATTAGCACTCTTGGTGATGCAAGCGATAATAATAAATGTGAGCTTTTAAATTTGTTTTCATACTTAAAATTAAACAAAAAGTAAAACTATTTTTTATGAAGCTTCGTTTCAGCTTTAAGGTGTTATACGAGTTGAGAGATTATTATTTTTAGGTGATTTCTTATTAATTGATAGCAAAACTTTTGAACCAGTTGGAACTTGGGTTAAAGGTGATATAAACAAAGGCAATAAGCTTTTTTGTTATGATTTCTGGTATCAACCTTATCATAAAGTTTTATTTTCAACTGAATGGGGCTCTCCCAAATGTGTCACTAAACAATTTAAAATGACTGATGTTGCTTTAGGTTGGTTTGTTTCAAATTTTATTTATGTTTTTATCGGGTTCTTTTATTTTAGGATATTATGGACATAAAGTTAACATTTTTGATTTCCCCGAAGGAACTCTTCGTCAAACGATAACTCTTGAAGGCGATGAAGGATGGTGCCCATTTGAAATTCGATTCAAACATGATCCCAAAGATCGAAATTGCTTTTTAATTACCGCTCTTGGTTCAGCCTTATATCATCTTTGGAAGGATAGCGATCAAGATACAGAATGGAAGTACCGTGTGGCAGTTTCGATTCCATCTAAAACTGTTAAAAATTGGAATTTACCTATTATGCCTTCTTTACCCACAGATTTAGTTATTTCTATGGATGATAATTATCTTTTTATGTCTAATTGGGCTCATGGTGATATACGAATGTATGATATTCGTGATCCATTCAGTGTCAAACTAGTTGGAAGAGTTTTTATTGGTGGTAGCATTCATAAAGAAAGTGGAGTCATCGTTGAAGAAGATTCTGAATTAGTTGTATGCTTTTTGCATCTTTGCTTAGTCTTTATTAAAATGGCTTTATTTTAGGGTCAACCTGAAGCAACATATGTAAAAGGAATTAAAATTGAAGGTGGCCCACATCGTCTTCAAGTCAGTCTTGATGGCAAACGATTATATGTTACCACACAACTTTTCTCTCCATGGGAACGTTAATTTTATCCACAAAATTTTATAAGCGGTGGAAAACTCATTCAAGTTGATGTTGATACTGAAACTAAAGCTGCTTCAAATCGACTCAAAATCAATCAAGATTTTCTTGTTGATTTTGGAACTCTTTTTGATAATGGTGTCCCATATTTTGCTCATGAACTTCGTTATCCCGGCGGCGATTGTGTTTCAGATATCTTTTTATGCACTGATAAAGATGCTGATAGCCGTGGATGTTGTAATAAAAATGACTGTGATTAGAGCCAAACTAAACTGTAGCTTTGTATAATAATATTTTGTCTAATATGAAAGTTCCATTTTTTTTTATAAAATTTAATAAATAAAAAATACACATTTTGTATAAATAATAAACACACAAAATTATAATTTTTTAGGAAGTGAAAGTGGCGGTGGTGGTTTTGAGCTGCTTGAGCTTGAACTTGTGCTTGTAGGAGTTATTCCAAAATTTGAGAGATTAAAATTAATAACTTTTCTTTTTCGACGACGATTTGAGCGACTTAGATGATCGGTTTTAAGCTTTTGTTGAACATATTTAGGGTAATTTGCTTTAATATTATCAACTGCAGTTTTTAATTCTGCGGAAGTTGTTGCAAGACGAAGTTGAAATTTAGCATCAAGAATCTGAGCATCAAGACCATCCAAGCGATGATTATGTTTCCCAGGTAATTTTATTAGTTCATCACCTTGCACAGAAGTGCTAAGGCGAGCTTTACAATTTGGAAAACAACATTTCCAATAAACTACACCCTTCTTTGTTCCATTATTTCGATATGTTGCATTGTCACAAATTAAATGCCTTCCTCGAATTGCGCCATTATCTCTTTTAATATCATACATTTGATTGGGTTTTAATTCCCATGTCATTCTAAAATATAATAATGAATCTCTTCCATTTTGAAATTAAAATCTTTCTAAGTTATTAATTTTTCAAAAAGCTCAAAAATGAGGTACATTAAAATAAAGTTTCATCATACGGCTACCATATTTTTGGATCAAGAAACTCTTGAATTATAATTTTTGATTTAACGGCTAAACTTTCTTTATAATGAATAAAGTCACAATTTTTGTTCCGAAAATGAAAGAGACATTATCAGCGTAGCCCAAAAATTGATTTACGACGCTATCAGACCACACCGATAGCTGACATTTAAAGGGTGCTTTTTTCACCAAAAAAACTCGTTTGAAAATGCTATTATGTAAGGTTCTTAATTAACAAACTGCCATACCCGTTATTAGACTAGCATTTTCAAGTCTTATCTTTTGATATTTTTGTAATCAATAACAATAATAGCTTTTTCCATTTTTAATCCCTTCAAATAAAAAAATAAACTTACGTTTCATTTCTGTAAACTCGAGGAGCACCAAAAACCGTGGAAGAATCGGGGAATGGGTTTTCAAAGTTGATGGTTGGAATTGTTGAACTATTCGCCTCAACTTTGACTTTTACACCCATAGTTGAATTGTCCTGATTTGTGCTATTATTATTACCGCCATTTCCGAGTAAAGCTGAAACTTCACTTAAAAGTTTCTGATCATTTGGAATATCCACATCTTCTTCAGACCTAAAAGTAACTCTCAATAACCGATCAAAAAAATAATCGAAAAAAGCTTACATTTCAGATTTGCATTGAATTAATGGCTTAAATTCAATTGAATCAATTTCATCCGAAATGGGTTCAGTTTTTACAATATTTAATAAAAGTTTATCCAATGCTGAACTCATTTTTTTCAAGAACACCACAGATTTTTTGAACAATTAAAAAATAAATAAAAGAAAATTACGTTATTTAAAAACTTTGTTGTTTTTTCTGACAACAAATTTTCTTTGACACGACACAAAATCGAAAAAATAGAGAAAAAAAATGAGGACAAAATGTGGGATGGAAGTGAAGAAGAAAAAAAAATATGCGCGCAGTCTTGTTTGTTGCTGGTTGTTTGTCCGTTTTTCTTTCTCCATTGCTTCGTCACCTTCACTTCTTTCTTTTTTTCTTTCTCTTTCAACATTTTGTCCGTTTTTTTTTTTCAACCATTCAATAATGGCAAAAAGAAAGGGATGGGGAGAATATGACGAAAACAAAATATTATTGATCGTGGTACAATGAGATGAAAAAAATTAGGCTCATTTTTGCATCTCAAAAGGTTAAAAAATGAGGAAGTGTTTGCTAATAGGCCAGGTTAATTATAAGCAATAAAAAGTTATGAATATTTTTGAAAAATAAAGTTGCGAATGAATTCTAATAGTTTTTTGAGGCCCAGAAAATTCCTTGAATACAATTTTTTTCCAGTAAGTTGTGTTACCAGAAGATGAAAAACAGGCACATTCCTTGAGTTTGATACTTTTAATTTAGTTTCGCTCTTATATATTTAAATTTTGTAAGTGAAAAAGTATTATTAATGCAAATGAAAATGCTTTAATCGATAAAAAATAAAAACAATAATAAAATTAAATACATAATTGCTTGAAAAAAAAACCAAAATGCTTCCATTTTTTAATTAATCATCTTCTTCACTCCTTTCATCTTTTTTGTCCTTTTCAACTTTGCATTTCTATAAATATAATTCCTTTTAAATTTGCAAATATTAGCGAGAGTTAAAGCAAACCTTCAACAATTTTTTCAGTGAAAAATAAGCATTATCTTCCAATAAACTATATAATTTATCTACGGGGCAAGCTTGATGGCAACCTGGGACAATTTTTGGGATTAATTCCCCATTTTTGCGATAATAAATCTGAAACAAAGATTTGTTTGTGAAAGGATTATTTAAAAATATTTAATTACTTCAACTTCAAAACTTCCAGCATCACCTTCATAAATTTCCATGATGATTGCTGCTGCGTAAGGAATTTGTTCGCCATCAGCAATTTTAAGGGAATAAAGAAAGGTTAAAAGAGTTCCATCGTGCTGAAATATTTTTTTAATAAATAACGAAAATGATAAATTAAGCTAACCGAAGAATAAAGCATCATTTTTGATGGTTCACTTTGACTTGTATTTGCAACATTTTTTGCACGCAAAAGCCAATCACCAAGTAAAAATCCTCCACGAAATTTATGTAATTTTTCATCCGAAAATTCATTCAATCTCGCAAGTCGATCAATTTCTAAAATTATATCAAGGGTTGTGTTTCCATCATATTGAGGCCAAGTTTGATCAAACCACTCGGGTTGGGTCAAATTATGAGCCATCTAAAAAAATTCAATTTAATTTGAATGATGTCAAGATTGATTACTTCACGTTTAACATTGGATAATCCAGCTACATCGTCGGTGGTTATCGTAGAACCAAATCCAGTGACATTTGCCAAAAATGCGTAAAGGTCAGAATATTCGGTTGCAATTTCATCCAATAAACCTGAAGCTTTTTTATCAAAATATTTATCATATTCAGGGCAATCGGTGCTCGTGGGTTTCAACAACTAAAATTTAAAGGATATTTAAAAAAAATTATTCGTTAATTTTCTAAAACTTACAAAATCAGTATCTTCCGGTCCTGTGGTATGAATGGGAATGGGAGCTTTACGAACAGCTCCATTGGAAGTGCATTGATTAAGTTGATACATTCCATCCAAAAGAGCTTGAGCTGAAGAAATAGCTCGATCAGAATCAGATGATTTAATATAAACTTCGGTGGCTTTAAAAGTATCATTAACAAATTTTCCCACATATCGATCTCTCATAAAATTTCCAAGTTCTTCAAGTTGTTCAGCACCAAGCTAACAAAAAAAAAGTAGTGGTAATTTTAAAATTCTAAGATGCTTTGTGAAAAAAAAAATCTTACATCAGTTAATTGTGACCATCCTCTTGGCCAATAATCTTCGTTATATTGATCATTTGGATATGGTAATTTTCCAGGCGCTCGATCACCATGTCTCCAAATAGCTTGAACAAATCGAAGTTCACGACCTTTAACTTCGACGAAGAAACACCAAATAAGAGTCGATAAAACTAAAACTTGTTGAAACAAAATACGACTCATTTTTTGTTGTTTGCGAGGATGGGATTTTCGTTGAAACAAATGGTATTATTAGTTCATGAATTAAACATGAATTATTTCCCTCCTCCTTTTTATACAAACACGAAGTGATTTTTATTTGATTTTTTCAATACCAACCGCTTCGTTAGTTGAGGTACGTACAAAACACTCTTTTCTTCTTTTTTGTTTCATTGATTTTATTTTGATTTTTTATTTAATAAAAGGATTAAAAAAGAGAAATATCATTTCAAGTTCAAAAAAAATGCTGTTGTTAAATGCATATAAATTGGAAAAATAAAGAAAGTGGGATCAATGGATACATTGAGATTGAAAATGTGATTCATACTAGAAAAGTTATTACATCCGCTTCGAATTTTTTAATAATTTTTAAAAATTTCTTTTCATAAAGTAGGAGCTAAAAAATCAAATGCATAAATAACAACGGCTAGATAAGTGGAGAACATAGTAATGCATCCATCACGATTAGGGTATCAAATGTACTTGAAGACTTTTAATTTTCTCATACAGATCTCAGGAAGTATGTTTATAAATGTTAGTATTACCAAATACAAAAATGGTGACTTTCGAGTTAAAACAGGCGTTAACAAACATCCTTTTAATTGTTACAGTGGAGGTGACTTCCGACTTTTCGTGATTCAGCTCAATAGCGTATTGTTAAAATTTAATTTTTTTTGCTTTTTAGAATTCATTTATTTTATTTTTAGAGATTGTTTTATTGGATAACCAATAATAAATCAGTGCCCTATTTCATAAAAAAAGTTCATGAACTTTTTAGAAAAGAAAGTGAACTTTTCCATTCAAGACCGAGATTTGTCAAACGAAAAAAGTTCATGAACTTTTTCTGTGTGTAATTTTTTTTCCCATTAAAAAAAGTTCATGAACTTTTTTCGTTTGACAAATCTCGGTCTTGAATGGAAAAGTTCACTTTTTTTTCTAAAAAGTTCATGAACTTTTTTTATGAAATAGGGCACAGAGATTTATAAAAAATTGTGTAGAAAAAATTAAAAGTTGGCTAAAAAATGGAAAAAAAACAAAAAAACTTGCAATAACGAGAAATCTCAAAGCGATTTGACGAACACACACAATGAATGAATGAACCAAGCTTTAAAAAAATATTTTTGTTTCATATTTTTAGAAAAACGTCGATTATTGAATCTTTTTCATTACTTTTCTTAGTAATTTGTTATCCCATGAATTAGGTTTGAGCTTTAAGCCATCTTTTAAGCGTGTTCTATGCATTTTTTGCAAAATAGAATATTATCTTAAGTTTGGTGTTTATCGCGGAAAGTTTCAATCGTGTCACATTGATTTCTGCTGACATTGCTTTCACTCACATTTGTCACAAAATAATTGCTAATAATATTTTTAGTATTACAAAATGGTGTATGTAAGCCGAATAACTCGAATTAAGCGATATTTAAAGCATGCCCCTCGACATTTATTCAATAAATATCCCGAACAATTTGTCGGATATTCAACTTTTGGAGTAGTTAGTGTATGTATTGTTACTTGGAAACTGTGGGGTGTAAATGTTGAAGGATGTAAGCTGCTTTTAATAATGTTTAAATCAGTGAGATGATGATATTTATTTATCGCCCTTAAATTTTATAGATAAACCATGGTATCGTGGAAGATATGACGTTGTTCGACCTGATGATCCACGTGCTCTTAATTGGCGCACACCCGAACAATATCCAGCTGCATATGAAACAAATCGTCAAAATAATGGTTATAAAACTGTTGCTAGAGATTATGGATATAATCTTAAACATTAAAATATATGTATGTATATCCATATAGGATCATTTATTGAATATTAGCCTTTTTTTATACACCATTAAAGTGTATTAATGTCTTTATTTTTCTCTAAATAAACAAAGTACGATAAAACAAACTTACATATTAGATTTATAACAACTTTTTTTGCTTAAAAATTATTATTGTCTTTGGCATGTTCATCCACCAACTTGTAGGTTGATATTGATGCGGTGTGAGTTTGTTGTGCACGTTAATTGTTTTCACGTTTCAAAAGAACTTCATTTCAGATTATAAAAATAAGAAATGTTGTTTATATATTTTAAAGATAAACTTGTATCAAAATTTCAATAAATAACCATAGAAAAAAGGCCTTTTAGTAAACGCATTTTTTTAAACTTTTAATTTCAATCGTAGTTATTATTGCACCCTCGAGCAAGCCTGATGCAAGTCTCAGCTATGTATGAGAAAACTCTATGTTTCTAAAATGTAAAATTTTTTAACTTAATATCCAAACTCTAATCTCGAAATCGCTTATTTTGGCAATTTACGAATATATGTAAAATAACTTTGATTTTATGGTTGATTGGGAATGAATTTTTTTTTTACGAGAATTCAGGTTAGCCTCGTTTTAATATTTTTAATTGAGTTCACAAATTTAGTTTTTATTATATTTTCTAATTTCATACTTGTTCGATTGACATTTTCTAATTATTAAACAATGGAATTGTTCGATAAAAATTTCCAAATCTTTAGCCTGCAAGCTTTTGTACCTTTTTTAAATAACCAAAGTCAAAAATATTGTCACCATATGTTTTTTTTTATTCACCATTCAATAAGTCAGTCAACAAATGAATTATTGACCATTAATTACAGTTCTTTTTTTGTTTTGTTACACCTGCCTTTCGAATGAGTCCAAATAGAGCCTCATATCCGACGTGCCGGCTGTCAATTTTCTTCCTTTCCTTCATTTTCTTTTCACCGTCAATTTTTTTCCATTTTTGGTGGCAGTGGTGGTGGTCATTTTTGTGTAAAGATTAAAAAAGGAGACAATTTATCGCTCTCTTTCATTTTTAGTTGGTTTGGTCACTCAGGGAGATTTAAAACCAAAAAAGTCTCAATTTCGCGCATATTTATTATGCCCAAATACAAGCAAACCACTACCACCACCACCCAAAAAAATAAATATAAAACCAAAGCAACAGTTCGCGTTCATTCATCCATCGACGGAAAAAATGGGGAAATGGATGTCGGTTGTCGAGGTTGTTGGACGGCGGACGACGACGACTGTCGATGTCACTCATTCATTTCAAAAATGCATCCTTCTTTCATCAAATCTCTCTTCTCTCGTTTGACTTTCCTTTTTTCTTATACCTTTTTTTAAAAAAAGAGGATTTAAAAAAGGGTCGAATTACACCTTTTAAATTTTTGTATTTTTTTCTTCTTCACTTACTCTCTCATTTATTCAGTTTACTTGGCTTAAAAAAAAAAAAGATGGATATTTTTTTTTGATTTTATTTTTGAAAAAGGCTTTGATTTAGAAAAAGTTTCATGGTAGGAAAATTTGAGATTTACAACAAATTGTGTAAACAATGTGCTTCTACAAGAAATTTTGGGATTAGTAATTTTATAAGCGATTTAGAAACCTCTAGCTATATATTATTATCCTTGCTAACAACTTACATGTGTATCTAACTTTTGTAAACATAAAAACCATCAAAAAACAAGTTAGTCCGGTTTTTTTTATCGCCAACCATTCATTTTGTTTGCGTCATCAAATAATAGATGATAACTTGCTGCTGCTGATATTATTTTTGTCATTTCCTCAAAAAAATCATAAACTTTTATGGATTTTTTCAACCAAAAACTTTTTATTGCTTTTTTAATAATGTTTAAAAAAGATTATAAAATAGTTCCAGAATTTTTTTATACTTTAAAAATACATACATATGTGTTGTTGACTCATTTTTTGATTTTATTTCATCGTGACCATTAATGTGTAAATATTCATTTTAATTCCATGCGATTTTTGATTCAAAAAAAAGAAGAAAGTTTTTCTTTTAAATTTTTTTGATTCCTTGCATAGAGTTGCTGTTGGTGTTACAACAACTGCATTTTGATTCTAGAAAATTTATATAGCAATATTTAGTATTTCATATTTAAGGCCAACAATATCAATGCCTTTTTTAAAATTAATTACTTTTTTTACATTCTGAATTTTATATTTGTTAATCCTTTTTTTATTATCATATCATTTTTCAAACTTTTCCATGTACGCAGCATGTAAAAACGAATACCGTCCATTCCTAATTTTAAAAAAAAAAAATACTAATAAATAATAACAAAAAAAAACAAAGAAAAAAACACAGCTATTGTCATTATTGTCGACGGCGGCTATTCTTTTTAAATTTTATTTATATTTATAATATATTTTTTGAATGGTGGCCTTATACTTGACGGGACACTCACTAACTCTTCAATAACCAACCAAGAGAAAGTAAAAAAAAAAGCAAACAAAAAAACGTCAATTTTTTTCCCTTGCAAAAAAGGACACCAACGTTTCGCTTTGTGGTGACAAACTACACAAACACGCAGCAATGTAAAATATTTTTAAGGAGAGTGAAGAAAAATAAAAGAACGTAAAAATTCCCTTTTTTTAGTTGAAAAAAATGCTTGATTCAGCTGTTTTTTTCTCTTCGTACTTTTATAAGATTTTTTGGATTTAAAATGAGTAAGCTCTGATTCGAAAAATAAAATGGGAAAAAACGGGATTAACAAAAGCTGATTCATCGAACTCTTAGTCAACGAAATCCATCCACGTTTCACTTTTTTTTCTCTTTATTTTTTTAAATGGATTTTTTTCAAGGCCAATATTTTTCTTTACTTTTATTTATTTCTTTTGTTTCTAAACCTTATTTAAAAAAATGAAAAGCTTTTTGTTAGTTTTTTGACTTTACTTTTTTTCTAAAGCTATAATCAATCGCTACTCCCATTCGTCTTCTTTCTTTATCAATAAAACAACAAAAAAATTCAGTGTGAAACGTTTTTTAAACAATTGAAGTTTTGGGTCATTTTTCTCCAACATTTTTTATTTTAATTTTTTTTAAACTATTTTACAAAACACTAAAATATTTCAAGAATCAAAACTTTGTGTTTGATTTGTTTGTCTCAGATGCTAAAGTCAACGTCATGCTTTCATTAAAGAAAAAACGTGATCTTCACTTTTAACTATAAAGAAATTGAAATGATTTCATTAAAACTTCAATTATTTTCTTTATCAATGTTCGATTATTTGTTTTCTTTCATTCTTTCATTTTGACTCCTAATTTGTGTGCTTTTTAACTTTCATTATTATCATTAGTCATCAAAGAATATTTTAGCGGTTAAAAAAGGTTGCTTCTGAAATGCTTCTTCTTCAAAAAAAGAAGTTAAAAGCTCTGATTTTCGTCTGAATTGTTTGATTCAAGTTGGGTCAAAACTTATAATTATCAACACAAAAATTTTGTGTTATCTTTTTAGTATTTTATAAAAAATTTCATTTTTTGCATCTTTGTTTTATCCATTTATTTTTATATTCCCCTTCGTTAATTAAATCTTGCAAAACATTTTTTTGTTTTGTTTATTTTCAATTATAAACTTTTTTTCTCGAACCAACAAAGGAAAAAGAAAGAAGGAGGAATATCTTGTTCCAAATTCGCAATATTCTCTTTTTGTTGTTGTCAAGAAGAAAACAATCAAAGGAGGAGTGTCAAATCTTGCTTGCGCTTTTTTTATTTCATGTTTTTTCTTCTTCAAGAGTGTTTTTAAAACATTTATTTTACAATTAAAAAAATGGTGTTTTAAAAGAGTGTATTTGTGTGAAAGAAGCAAGGATTTTGGAGGAAAAAAAAACAAGAAAGAAAGCGATGACAAAAGCTAACAAATAAAAATTGACAAAAGTTTTTTGCGAGTTTATTGATTGCTTTATTTATTTTCTTTTTTGTAAAGCCTTTATTTTGCAAAATTTCTGGACATTTTAGAAATTTTAAAAATGGCTCCAAAGCCTTTGTCACCGCGAAAAGCTGTAGTTGGAATAGATTTTGGAAAACTTGTGTATATTCCACATGAAATTGATGGCTATCAATTGGGTAAACTCGCGGATATTCGATCTGATGGCCTTGCAGTTGAATTGCTTGGAACTCAAGATATTGTTAAAGTTGATCATGATGATGTTTTTCCTGCAGATGATAATCAGCGATCTGATGTCGATGATAATTGTAAGTATTAATTAAACAATTTCAATTAATTCCAAGGGCCTCAAAAAGCTTATTCTAAATGACCCCACTTTCACATTATTTCATCACTAACAATTTAAAGATACTGTACCCTTTTTAGGCGCATTAATGTATCTTAATGAAGCCACGTTACTTCATAATTGTAAAATTCGTTACAAAAGAAAACAAATTTATGTAAGATTTTCATATTTAACTTTCTCCTTAAATAGTTTCTTTTAGACATATGTTGCAAACATTCTTATTTCTATAAATCCATATGAACAAATTCCTGATTTGTATAGTAGTAAAACAATTAAATCGTATATGGGTAAATCACTGGGAACTATGCCACCTCATGTTTTTGCCATTGGTAAGCTTAGAGAAAATAAAAATCTTTTCTTTATGCTTTTTTTATAGCTGATATGGCTTATCGAGATATGAAAAGGTTAAAGCGATCGCAATCGGTAATTGTTTCGGGTGAATCCGGTGCAGGAAAAACAGAATCACAAAAATCCATTTTACGATATTTGTGCGATTGCTGGGGCGCTGCTGATGGAAGGATTGAACAAAGACTTTTAGAAAGTTTGTTTTTTCTAAATATGAATATTCCTTAATTTGTTCTTTTCTTTTTTTTTAGCAAATCCAATTCTTGAAGCTTTTGGTAATGCTAAAACCCTTCGAAATAATAATTCTTCAAGATTTGGAAAATTTGTTGAAATTCATTTTAACACCAAATTTCACGTTGCTGGTGGATTTGTTTCCCATTATTTACTTGAAAAATCTCGATTATGCCATCAATCAGAGGGTGAAAGAAATTATCATATTTTTTATCAGCTTTTAGCTGGAGCTGATGAAGCTACGATGAAGGAATGGAATTTAGGATCACCAGATAAATTTCGAGTAAATTTTTATTTTTTTTAGTTTGAAACATAATTTATTTGTATAAATTTTAGTATCTCGCTGGAGGATGCACACAATTTTTTGCTTCAGCGGCTTCTAAATCAAAAATTCCAAGCACTCGATATTCAAAAGATGCGGTGAAAGTTTTGACGGATGATCTTGTGGATGATTACGCAGATTTCCATCGCCTTAGAAAAGCTCTTTTAGACGCAGGACTTTCGGAATCAAAAAGGGATAATATTTTTAAAGTCATTGCTGGAATTTTACATTTGGGAAATATTGAATTTGAAGATAATGTTGAAGATTCAAAAGGTGGATGCATGATTTCTCCAAGATCTTCGACTTCGATAAAACATGCGGCAAAATTGCTTGGAGTTGATACTCATGAATTATTAAATGGGTTAATAACTCGAGTGATGCAACCAGCAAAAGGTGGAGCTCTTGGAACTATTATTCGAGTCCCTCTTAAACCTCGAGAAGCTTCAAATGCTCGAGATGCTTTAACTAAAGCTATTTATAATCGAATTTTTGATGTCGTGGTTTTATCAATCAATAAATCCATTCCATTCACAGATTCTATAAATTATATCGGTGTTTTGGATATTGCTGGTTTTGGTAAATTTAAAAGAAACTTACAAAGTTTTTAACAACAAATTTCAGAATTTTTTGCCATAAATTCTTTTGAACAATTTTGTATTAATTATTGCAATGAAAAGCTTCAACAATTTTTTAATGATCGCATTTTGAAACAAGAGCAAGATTTATATTCGAAAGAAGGATTAAATGTTCCAAGAATTGAATTCGCTGATAATCAAGATTGCATTGAATTATTTGAAGAAAAACCCACGGGTCTTTTGGATTTATTGGATGAAGAGGCTCGATTGCCTCAACCTTCGCCTCAACATTTTACAGAGGCAGTTCATCGAGCACAAAAAAATCATTTTAGATTATGCGTAAGTTTTTTTATTTCTATGCAATACATTTTCTTTTTGAGAAGAACATCAACTGAAACGAAACCTAATCATTTGTAAATATTCATATTTTTAGACTCCACGAAAGTCAAAACTTCGTGAACATCGAGATATGCGAGAAGATGAAGGATTCCTAATTCGCCATTATGCTGGAACTGTTTGTTATCAAACTTCTCAATTTTTGGATAAAAATAATGACGCTTTACACATGTCATTGGAAATGTTAATGGAAATGAGTTCAAATTCTTTAATAGCTGAAATATTTAAACCGTCACCAGAAGCAATAAAAGCCGCAGCAAAATCTCGACCAACTGGAAATAAGCTTGCTTTTGCTTCTGTGAGTAGTAAATTTCGAACTCAACTTGCACAATTATTGGATAAGCTAAGAATAACAGGAACTCATTTTGTTCGATGCATAAAACCAAACTCAACAATGGAACCATCAAAATTTGATGGAGCTCAAATTTTATCCCAGCTAAAATGCGCTGGAATGGCGAGTGTCTTGAAACTAATGCAAAAAGGTTTTCCATCGAGAACATCCTTCGCAGATTTATATGATCTGTATAAAGACTTATTACCACCAAAGCTAAAGCGATTAGATCCAAGATTATTTTGCAAAGTTAGTTTGTTAGCTGAAAAAAAAAAACTGAGTTTTAAAAGAATTTTTTAGTGTCTTTTCCATGCTTTGGGATTGAATGATTTTGATTTTAAATTTGGAATGACTCGAGTATTTTTTCGTCCAGGTAAATTTGCTGAATTCGATCAACTCATGCGCCAAGATAAAGAACACATGAGTGCTTTGATTGCTAAAGTTAGTACATGGCTTCACAGAATGCGATGGAAGAAGGTTCAATATGGTGCTTGGTCGGTTATTAAATGTAAGCTGCTTTCATTAGCATCTTCAATAATTTATAATAACTTATTTTAGTGGATAGAAAAATAAAATATCGAGCAGCAGCTTTAATTAAAATTCAATCCTCCGTTCGTGGATTTTTAACAAGGAAAAGACAACAACCAAGATTATCGGCGTTTAAAAGGGCAAAAGCTTTACAAAATCGATTCAGCGAATTGGGCCCACTTGGTTCAAAACTTTCAGATAAAAGTAAACAATTATGGTTGGCTAAAATTCAAAGCTTTTCACAAGCTATCAAGCAACTAATCGCAAACATACAAGTAAAGATTTCAACTACCTTTAGTTTTTGTTAATTTTATAATTTCTATAGGATTCAAAAGCTTTCAATCCATCTCAAGCAACACAAATTTGTGCCCGTCTTGATGTGGAATTGGATTCAATGATGAAAGAAATTAGAGTTCAAGCAGCGACGGATGAAAAAGAAAAAATGAAAAAGATGGAAGCAAAAATGAGAGCAGAAAAAGAAAGACAAATTACAGAATTGCGTGAAAAAGAGGCACAAGAAAAACGATTGAAAGAATTGAGAGATTTGGAAGCAAAGCGACAATTTGAAGAAGAAAGACAAAAGCAAAAAGCAAAGGAATCTGAAATAGTAAATGCCGTAGAAATTGAAGCCCAAACTCGAAGATTAAAGCAACTCGAGCAAGAAAGGTTGGATGCAGAATTAGCGAGAAGAATTGCAGCCGAAGAGGGTCAAAGCTTTGATAATGGCAGTCGTTTAAATGGAGCAATGAATAATAATAATAATAAAAATGTTACTATTGTTAATGGAACTAAAGTTGATTTAAGTACATGGACTTATGCACAATTGAGAGATACTATCAATACATCAAATAGTAAGCTTTTAATTATAATGATAAAGTTTTCTTTAAATGTTAAATTCCAGATATTGAATTGCTTTTTGCTTGTCGACAAGAATTGAGTTCCCGATTAAGAAATTATCATCAATGGAAAAGTCATAATGAACCCACGAGCAATACTAATCCATTCGCTAGGGCTCCCGATTCAATCATGGATAATGCCATGTTACTTCATCCAGAAATGTCATCAACAAAAGCTCCACCACCAATTCAAAGATTCTTTCGAATTCCTTTCACTCCACCTTCGAATGATCCATCATCATCATCTTCAGCAGCCGCGGGGTTATGGTATGCACATTTTGATGGACAATTTGTTGCAAGACAAATGGAATTAAAACCTAATAAGCCTCCAATTTTATTATTGGCTGGAAGAGATGATCCAAAAATGTGTGAATAAGAATCGGGGAATGGGTTTTCAAAGTTGATGGTTGGAATTGTTGAACTATTCGCCTCAACTTTGACTTTTACACCCATAGTTGAATTGTCCTGATTTGTGCTATTATTATTACCGCCATTTCCGAGTAAAGCTGAAACTTCACTTAAAAGTTTCTGATCATTTGGAATATCCACATCTTCTTCAGACCTAAAAGTAACTCTCAATAACCGATCAAAAAAATAATCGAAAAAAGCTTACATTTCAGATTTGCATTGAATTAATGGCTTAAATTCAATTGAATCAATTTCATCCGAAATGGGTTCAGTTTTTACAATATTTAATAAAAGTTTATCCAATGCTGAACTCATTTTTTTCAAGAACACCACAGATTTTTTGAACAATTAAAAAATAAATAAAAGAAAATTACGTTATTTAAAAACTTTGTTGTTTTTTCTGACAACAAATTTTCTTTGACACGACACAAAATCGAAAAAATAGAGAAAAAAAATGAGGACAAAATGTGGGATGGAAGTGAAGAAGAAAAAAAAATATGCGCGCAGTCTTGTTTGTTGCTGGTTGTTTGTCCGTTTTTCTTTCTCCATTGCTTCGTCACCTTCACTTCTTTCTTTTTTTCTTTCTCTTTCAACATTTTGTCCGTTTTTTTTTTTCAACCATTCAATAATGGCAAAAAGAAAGGGATGGGGAGAATATGACGAAAACAAAATATTATTGATCGTGGTACAATGAGATGAAAAAAATTAGGCTCATTTTTGCATCTCAAAAGGTTAAAAAATGAGGAAGTGTTTGCTAATAGGCCAGGTTAATTATAAGCAATAAAAAGTTATGAATATTTTTGAAAAATAAAGTTGCGAATGAATTCTAATAGTTTTTTGAGGCCCAGAAAATTCCTTGAATACAATTTTTTTCCAGTAAGTTGTGTTACCAGAAGATGAAAAACAGGCACATTCCTTGAGTTTGATACTTTTAATTTAGTTTCGCTCTTATATATTTAAATTTTGTAAGTGAAAAAGTATTATTAATGCAAATGAAAATGCTTTAATCGATAAAAAATAAAAACAATAATAAAATTAAATACATAATTGCTTGAAAAAAAAACCAAAATGCTTCCATTTTTTAATTAATCATCTTCTTCACTCCTTTCATCTTTTTTGTCCTTTTCAACTTTGCATTTCTATAAATATAATTCCTTTTAAATTTGCAAATATTAGCGAGAGTTAAAGCAAACCTTCAACAATTTTTTCAGTGAAAAATAAGCATTATCTTCCAATAAACTATATAATTTATCTACGGGGCAAGCTTGATGGCAACCTGGGACAATTTTTGGGATTAATTCCCCATTTTTGCGATAATAAATCTGAAACAAAGATTTGTTTGTGAAAGGATTATTTAAAAATATTTAATTACTTCAACTTCAAAACTTCCAGCATCACCTTCATAAATTTCCATGATGATTGCTGCTGCGTAAGGAATTTGTTCGCCATCAGCAATTTTAAGGGAATAAAGAAAGGTTAAAAGAGTTCCATCGTGCTGAAATATTTTTTTAATAAATAACGAAAATGATAAATTAAGCTAACCGAAGAATAAAGCATCATTTTTGATGGTTCACTTTGACTTGTATTTGCAACATTTTTTGCACGCAAAAGCCAATCACCAAGTAAAAATCCTCCACGAAATTTATGTAATTTTTCATCCGAAAATTCATTCAATCTCGCAAGTCGATCAATTTCTAAAATTATATCAAGGGTTGTGTTTCCATCATATTGAGGCCAAGTTTGATCAAACCACTCGGGTTGGGTCAAATTATGAGCCATCTAAAAAAATTCAATTTAATTTGAATGATGTCAAGATTGATTACTTCACGTTTAACATTGGATAATCCAGCTACATCGTCGGTGGTTATCGTAGAACCAAATCCAGTGACATTTGCCAAAAATGCGTAAAGGTCAGAATATTCGGTTGCAATTTCATCCAATAAACCTGAAGCTTTTTTATCAAAATATTTATCATATTCAGGGCAATCGGTGCTCGTGGGTTTCAACAACTAAAATTTAAAGGATATTTAAAAAAAATTATTCGTTAATTTTCTAAAACTTACAAAATCAGTATCTTCCGGTCCTGTGGTATGAATGGGAATGGGAGCTTTACGAACAGCTCCATTGGAAGTGCATTGATTAAGTTGATACATTCCATCCAAAAGAGCTTGAGCTGAAGAAATAGCTCGATCAGAATCAGATGATTTAATATAAACTTCGGTGGCTTTAAAAGTATCATTAACAAATTTTCCCACATATCGATCTCTCATAAAATTTCCAAGTTCTTCAAGTTGTTCAGCACCAAGCTAACAAAAAAAAAGTAGTGGTAATTTTAAAATTCTAAGATGCTTTGTGAAAAAAAAAATCTTACATCAGTTAATTGTGACCATCCTCTTGGCCAATAATCTTCGTTATATTGATCATTTGGATATGGTAATTTTCCAGGCGCTCGATCACCATGTCTCCAAATAGCTTGAACAAATCGAAGTTCACGACCTTTAACTTCGACGAAGAAACACCAAATAAGAGTCGATAAAACTAAAACTTGTTGAAACAAAATACGACTCATTTTTTGTTGTTTGCGAGGATGGGATTTTCGTTGAAACAAATGGTATTATTAGTTCATGAATTAAACATGAATTATTTCCCTCCTCCTTTTTATACAAACACGAAGTGATTTTTATTTGATTTTTTCAATACCAACCGCTTCGTTAGTTGAGGTACGTACAAAACACTCTTTTCTTCTTTTTTGTTTCATTGATTTTATTTTGATTTTTTATTTAATAAAAGGATTAAAAAAGAGAAATATCATTTCAAGTTCAAAAAAAATGCTGTTGTTAAATGCATATAAATTGGAAAAATAAAGAAAGTGGGATCAATGGATACATTGAGATTGAAAATGTGATTCATACTAGAAAAGTTATTACATCCGCTTCGAATTTTTTAATAATTTTTAAAAATTTCTTTTCATAAAGTAGGAGCTAAAAAATCAAATGCATAAATAACAACGGCTAGATAAGTGGAGAACATAGTAATGCATCCATCACGATTAGGGTATCAAATGTACTTGAAGACTTTTAATTTTCTCATACAGATCTCAGGAAGTATGTTTATAAATGTTAGTATTACCAAATACAAAAATGGTGACTTTCGAGTTAAAACAGGCGTTAACAAACATCCTTTTAATTGTTACAGTGGAGGTGACTTCCGACTTTTCGTGATTCAGCTCAATAGCGTATTGTTAAAATTTAATTTTTTTTGCTTTTTAGAATTCATTTATTTTATTTTTAGAGATTGTTTTATTGGATAACCAATAATAAATCAGTGCCCTATTTCATAAAAAAAGTTCATGAACTTTTTAGAAAAGAAAGTGAACTTTTCCATTCAAGACCGAGATTTGTCAAACGAAAAAAGTTCATGAACTTTTTCTGTGTGTAATTTTTTTTCCCATTAAAAAAAGTTCATGAACTTTTTTCGTTTGACAAATCTCGGTCTTGAATGGAAAAGTTCACTTTTTTTTCTAAAAAGTTCATGAACTTTTTTTATGAAATAGGGCACAGAGATTTATAAAAAATTGTGTAGAAAAAATTAAAAGTTGGCTAAAAAATGGAAAAAAAACAAAAAAACTTGCAATAACGAGAAATCTCAAAGCGATTTGACGAACACACACAATGAATGAATGAACCAAGCTTTAAAAAAATATTTTTGTTTCATATTTTTAGAAAAACGTCGATTATTGAATCTTTTTCATTACTTTTCTTAGTAATTTGTTATCCCATGAATTAGGTTTGAGCTTTAAGCCATCTTTTAAGCGTGTTCTATGCATTTTTTGCAAAATAGAATATTATCTTAAGTTTGGTGTTTATCGCGGAAAGTTTCAATCGTGTCACATTGATTTCTGCTGACATTGCTTTCACTCACATTTGTCACAAAATAATTGCTAATAATATTTTTAGTATTACAAAATGGTGTATGTAAGCCGAATAACTCGAATTAAGCGATATTTAAAGCATGCCCCTCGACATTTATTCAATAAATATCCCGAACAATTTGTCGGATATTCAACTTTTGGAGTAGTTAGTGTATGTATTGTTACTTGGAAACTGTGGGGTGTAAATGTTGAAGGATGTAAGCTGCTTTTAATAATGTTTAAATCAGTGAGATGATGATATTTATTTATCGCCCTTAAATTTTATAGATAAACCATGGTATCGTGGAAGATATGACGTTGTTCGACCTGATGATCCACGTGCTCTTAATTGGCGCACACCCGAACAATATCCAGCTGCATATGAAACAAATCGTCAAAATAATGGTTATAAAACTGTTGCTAGAGATTATGGATATAATCTTAAACATTAAAATATATGTATGTATATCCATATAGGATCATTTATTGAATATTAGCCTTTTTTTATACACCATTAAAGTGTATTAATGTCTTTATTTTTCTCTAAATAAACAAAGTACGATAAAACAAACTTACATATTAGATTTATAACAACTTTTTTTGCTTAAAAATTATTATTGTCTTTGGCATGTTCATCCACCAACTTGTAGGTTGATATTGATGCGGTGTGAGTTTGTTGTGCACGTTAATTGTTTTCACGTTTCAAAAGAACTTCATTTCAGATTATAAAAATAAGAAATGTTGTTTATATATTTTAAAGATAAACTTGTATCAAAATTTCAATAAATAACCATAGAAAAAAGGCCTTTTAGTAAACGCATTTTTTTAAACTTTTAATTTCAATCGTAGTTATTATTGCACCCTCGAGCAAGCCTGATGCAAGTCTCAGCTATGTATGAGAAAACTCTATGTTTCTAAAATGTAAAATTTTTTAACTTAATATCCAAACTCTAATCTCGAAATCGCTTATTTTGGCAATTTACGAATATATGTAAAATAACTTTGATTTTATGGTTGATTGGGAATGAATTTTTTTTTTACGAGAATTCAGGTTAGCCTCGTTTTAATATTTTTAATTGAGTTCACAAATTTAGTTTTTATTATATTTTCTAATTTCATACTTGTTCGATTGACATTTTCTAATTATTAAACAATGGAATTGTTCGATAAAAATTTCCAAATCTTTAGCCTGCAAGCTTTTGTACCTTTTTTAAATAACCAAAGTCAAAAATATTGTCACCATATGTTTTTTTTTATTCACCATTCAATAAGTCAGTCAACAAATGAATTATTGACCATTAATTACAGTTCTTTTTTTGTTTTGTTACACCTGCCTTTCGAATGAGTCCAAATAGAGCCTCATATCCGACGTGCCGGCTGTCAATTTTCTTCCTTTCCTTCATTTTCTTTTCACCGTCAATTTTTTTCCATTTTTGGTGGCAGTGGTGGTGGTCATTTTTGTGTAAAGATTAAAAAAGGAGACAATTTATCGCTCTCTTTCATTTTTAGTTGGTTTGGTCACTCAGGGAGATTTAAAACCAAAAAAGTCTCAATTTCGCGCATATTTATTATGCCCAAATACAAGCAAACCACTACCACCACCACCCAAAAAAATAAATATAAAACCAAAGCAACAGTTCGCGTTCATTCATCCATCGACGGAAAAAATGGGGAAATGGATGTCGGTTGTCGAGGTTGTTGGACGGCGGACGACGACGACTGTCGATGTCACTCATTCATTTCAAAAATGCATCCTTCTTTCATCAAATCTCTCTTCTCTCGTTTGACTTTCCTTTTTTCTTATACCTTTTTTTAAAAAAAGAGGATTTAAAAAAGGGTCGAATTACACCTTTTAAATTTTTGTATTTTTTTCTTCTTCACTTACTCTCTCATTTATTCAGTTTACTTGGCTTAAAAAAAAAAAAGATGGATATTTTTTTTTGATTTTATTTTTGAAAAAGGCTTTGATTTAGAAAAAGTTTCATGGTAGGAAAATTTGAGATTTACAACAAATTGTGTAAACAATGTGCTTCTACAAGAAATTTTGGGATTAGTAATTTTATAAGCGATTTAGAAACCTCTAGCTATATATTATTATCCTTGCTAACAACTTACATGTGTATCTAACTTTTGTAAACATAAAAACCATCAAAAAACAAGTTAGTCCGGTTTTTTTTATCGCCAACCATTCATTTTGTTTGCGTCATCAAATAATAGATGATAACTTGCTGCTGCTGATATTATTTTTGTCATTTCCTCAAAAAAATCATAAACTTTTATGGATTTTTTCAACCAAAAACTTTTTATTGCTTTTTTAATAATGTTTAAAAAAGATTATAAAATAGTTCCAGAATTTTTTTATACTTTAAAAATACATACATATGTGTTGTTGACTCATTTTTTGATTTTATTTCATCGTGACCATTAATGTGTAAATATTCATTTTAATTCCATGCGATTTTTGATTCAAAAAAAAGAAGAAAGTTTTTCTTTTAAATTTTTTTGATTCCTTGCATAGAGTTGCTGTTGGTGTTACAACAACTGCATTTTGATTCTAGAAAATTTATATAGCAATATTTAGTATTTCATATTTAAGGCCAACAATATCAATGCCTTTTTTAAAATTAATTACTTTTTTTACATTCTGAATTTTATATTTGTTAATCCTTTTTTTATTATCATATCATTTTTCAAACTTTTCCATGTACGCAGCATGTAAAAACGAATACCGTCCATTCCTAATTTTAAAAAAAAAAAATACTAATAAATAATAACAAAAAAAAACAAAGAAAAAAACACAGCTATTGTCATTATTGTCGACGGCGGCTATTCTTTTTAAATTTTATTTATATTTATAATATATTTTTTGAATGGTGGCCTTATACTTGACGGGACACTCACTAACTCTTCAATAACCAACCAAGAGAAAGTAAAAAAAAAAGCAAACAAAAAAACGTCAATTTTTTTCCCTTGCAAAAAAGGACACCAACGTTTCGCTTTGTGGTGACAAACTACACAAACACGCAGCAATGTAAAATATTTTTAAGGAGAGTGAAGAAAAATAAAAGAACGTAAAAATTCCCTTTTTTTAGTTGAAAAAAATGCTTGATTCAGCTGTTTTTTTCTCTTCGTACTTTTATAAGATTTTTTGGATTTAAAATGAGTAAGCTCTGATTCGAAAAATAAAATGGGAAAAAACGGGATTAACAAAAGCTGATTCATCGAACTCTTAGTCAACGAAATCCATCCACGTTTCACTTTTTTTTCTCTTTATTTTTTTAAATGGATTTTTTTCAAGGCCAATATTTTTCTTTACTTTTATTTATTTCTTTTGTTTCTAAACCTTATTTAAAAAAATGAAAAGCTTTTTGTTAGTTTTTTGACTTTACTTTTTTTCTAAAGCTATAATCAATCGCTACTCCCATTCGTCTTCTTTCTTTATCAATAAAACAACAAAAAAATTCAGTGTGAAACGTTTTTTAAACAATTGAAGTTTTGGGTCATTTTTCTCCAACATTTTTTATTTTAATTTTTTTTAAACTATTTTACAAAACACTAAAATATTTCAAGAATCAAAACTTTGTGTTTGATTTGTTTGTCTCAGATGCTAAAGTCAACGTCATGCTTTCATTAAAGAAAAAACGTGATCTTCACTTTTAACTATAAAGAAATTGAAATGATTTCATTAAAACTTCAATTATTTTCTTTATCAATGTTCGATTATTTGTTTTCTTTCATTCTTTCATTTTGACTCCTAATTTGTGTGCTTTTTAACTTTCATTATTATCATTAGTCATCAAAGAATATTTTAGCGGTTAAAAAAGGTTGCTTCTGAAATGCTTCTTCTTCAAAAAAAGAAGTTAAAAGCTCTGATTTTCGTCTGAATTGTTTGATTCAAGTTGGGTCAAAACTTATAATTATCAACACAAAAATTTTGTGTTATCTTTTTAGTATTTTATAAAAAATTTCATTTTTTGCATCTTTGTTTTATCCATTTATTTTTATATTCCCCTTCGTTAATTAAATCTTGCAAAACATTTTTTTGTTTTGTTTATTTTCAATTATAAACTTTTTTTCTCGAACCAACAAAGGAAAAAGAAAGAAGGAGGAATATCTTGTTCCAAATTCGCAATATTCTCTTTTTGTTGTTGTCAAGAAGAAAACAATCAAAGGAGGAGTGTCAAATCTTGCTTGCGCTTTTTTTATTTCATGTTTTTTCTTCTTCAAGAGTGTTTTTAAAACATTTATTTTACAATTAAAAAAATGGTGTTTTAAAAGAGTGTATTTGTGTGAAAGAAGCAAGGATTTTGGAGGAAAAAAAAACAAGAAAGAAAGCGATGACAAAAGCTAACAAATAAAAATTGACAAAAGTTTTTTGCGAGTTTATTGATTGCTTTATTTATTTTCTTTTTTGTAAAGCCTTTATTTTGCAAAATTTCTGGACATTTTAGAAATTTTAAAAATGGCTCCAAAGCCTTTGTCACCGCGAAAAGCTGTAGTTGGAATAGATTTTGGAAAACTTGTGTATATTCCACATGAAATTGATGGCTATCAATTGGGTAAACTCGCGGATATTCGATCTGATGGCCTTGCAGTTGAATTGCTTGGAACTCAAGATATTGTTAAAGTTGATCATGATGATGTTTTTCCTGCAGATGATAATCAGCGATCTGATGTCGATGATAATTGTAAGTATTAATTAAACAATTTCAATTAATTCCAAGGGCCTCAAAAAGCTTATTCTAAATGACCCCACTTTCACATTATTTCATCACTAACAATTTAAAGATACTGTACCCTTTTTAGGCGCATTAATGTATCTTAATGAAGCCACGTTACTTCATAATTGTAAAATTCGTTACAAAAGAAAACAAATTTATGTAAGATTTTCATATTTAACTTTCTCCTTAAATAGTTTCTTTTAGACATATGTTGCAAACATTCTTATTTCTATAAATCCATATGAACAAATTCCTGATTTGTATAGTAGTAAAACAATTAAATCGTATATGGGTAAATCACTGGGAACTATGCCACCTCATGTTTTTGCCATTGGTAAGCTTAGAGAAAATAAAAATCTTTTCTTTATGCTTTTTTTATAGCTGATATGGCTTATCGAGATATGAAAAGGTTAAAGCGATCGCAATCGGTAATTGTTTCGGGTGAATCCGGTGCAGGAAAAACAGAATCACAAAAATCCATTTTACGATATTTGTGCGATTGCTGGGGCGCTGCTGATGGAAGGATTGAACAAAGACTTTTAGAAAGTTTGTTTTTTCTAAATATGAATATTCCTTAATTTGTTCTTTTCTTTTTTTTTAGCAAATCCAATTCTTGAAGCTTTTGGTAATGCTAAAACCCTTCGAAATAATAATTCTTCAAGATTTGGAAAATTTGTTGAAATTCATTTTAACACCAAATTTCACGTTGCTGGTGGATTTGTTTCCCATTATTTACTTGAAAAATCTCGATTATGCCATCAATCAGAGGGTGAAAGAAATTATCATATTTTTTATCAGCTTTTAGCTGGAGCTGATGAAGCTACGATGAAGGAATGGAATTTAGGATCACCAGATAAATTTCGAGTAAATTTTTATTTTTTTTAGTTTGAAACATAATTTATTTGTATAAATTTTAGTATCTCGCTGGAGGATGCACACAATTTTTTGCTTCAGCGGCTTCTAAATCAAAAATTCCAAGCACTCGATATTCAAAAGATGCGGTGAAAGTTTTGACGGATGATCTTGTGGATGATTACGCAGATTTCCATCGCCTTAGAAAAGCTCTTTTAGACGCAGGACTTTCGGAATCAAAAAGGGATAATATTTTTAAAGTCATTGCTGGAATTTTACATTTGGGAAATATTGAATTTGAAGATAATGTTGAAGATTCAAAAGGTGGATGCATGATTTCTCCAAGATCTTCGACTTCGATAAAACATGCGGCAAAATTGCTTGGAGTTGATACTCATGAATTATTAAATGGGTTAATAACTCGAGTGATGCAACCAGCAAAAGGTGGAGCTCTTGGAACTATTATTCGAGTCCCTCTTAAACCTCGAGAAGCTTCAAATGCTCGAGATGCTTTAACTAAAGCTATTTATAATCGAATTTTTGATGTCGTGGTTTTATCAATCAATAAATCCATTCCATTCACAGATTCTATAAATTATATCGGTGTTTTGGATATTGCTGGTTTTGGTAAATTTAAAAGAAACTTACAAAGTTTTTAACAACAAATTTCAGAATTTTTTGCCATAAATTCTTTTGAACAATTTTGTATTAATTATTGCAATGAAAAGCTTCAACAATTTTTTAATGATCGCATTTTGAAACAAGAGCAAGATTTATATTCGAAAGAAGGATTAAATGTTCCAAGAATTGAATTCGCTGATAATCAAGATTGCATTGAATTATTTGAAGAAAAACCCACGGGTCTTTTGGATTTATTGGATGAAGAGGCTCGATTGCCTCAACCTTCGCCTCAACATTTTACAGAGGCAGTTCATCGAGCACAAAAAAATCATTTTAGATTATGCGTAAGTTTTTTTATTTCTATGCAATACATTTTCTTTTTGAGAAGAACATCAACTGAAACGAAACCTAATCATTTGTAAATATTCATATTTTTAGACTCCACGAAAGTCAAAACTTCGTGAACATCGAGATATGCGAGAAGATGAAGGATTCCTAATTCGCCATTATGCTGGAACTGTTTGTTATCAAACTTCTCAATTTTTGGATAAAAATAATGACGCTTTACACATGTCATTGGAAATGTTAATGGAAATGAGTTCAAATTCTTTAATAGCTGAAATATTTAAACCGTCACCAGAAGCAATAAAAGCCGCAGCAAAATCTCGACCAACTGGAAATAAGCTTGCTTTTGCTTCTGTGAGTAGTAAATTTCGAACTCAACTTGCACAATTATTGGATAAGCTAAGAATAACAGGAACTCATTTTGTTCGATGCATAAAACCAAACTCAACAATGGAACCATCAAAATTTGATGGAGCTCAAATTTTATCCCAGCTAAAATGCGCTGGAATGGCGAGTGTCTTGAAACTAATGCAAAAAGGTTTTCCATCGAGAACATCCTTCGCAGATTTATATGATCTGTATAAAGACTTATTACCACCAAAGCTAAAGCGATTAGATCCAAGATTATTTTGCAAAGTTAGTTTGTTAGCTGAAAAAAAAAAACTGAGTTTTAAAAGAATTTTTTAGTGTCTTTTCCATGCTTTGGGATTGAATGATTTTGATTTTAAATTTGGAATGACTCGAGTATTTTTTCGTCCAGGTAAATTTGCTGAATTCGATCAACTCATGCGCCAAGATAAAGAACACATGAGTGCTTTGATTGCTAAAGTTAGTACATGGCTTCACAGAATGCGATGGAAGAAGGTTCAATATGGTGCTTGGTCGGTTATTAAATGTAAGCTGCTTTCATTAGCATCTTCAATAATTTATAATAACTTATTTTAGTGGATAGAAAAATAAAATATCGAGCAGCAGCTTTAATTAAAATTCAATCCTCCGTTCGTGGATTTTTAACAAGGAAAAGACAACAACCAAGATTATCGGCGTTTAAAAGGGCAAAAGCTTTACAAAATCGATTCAGCGAATTGGGCCCACTTGGTTCAAAACTTTCAGATAAAAGTAAACAATTATGGTTGGCTAAAATTCAAAGCTTTTCACAAGCTATCAAGCAACTAATCGCAAACATACAAGTAAAGATTTCAACTACCTTTAGTTTTTGTTAATTTTATAATTTCTATAGGATTCAAAAGCTTTCAATCCATCTCAAGCAACACAAATTTGTGCCCGTCTTGATGTGGAATTGGATTCAATGATGAAAGAAATTAGAGTTCAAGCAGCGACGGATGAAAAAGAAAAAATGAAAAAGATGGAAGCAAAAATGAGAGCAGAAAAAGAAAGACAAATTACAGAATTGCGTGAAAAAGAGGCACAAGAAAAACGATTGAAAGAATTGAGAGATTTGGAAGCAAAGCGACAATTTGAAGAAGAAAGACAAAAGCAAAAAGCAAAGGAATCTGAAATAGTAAATGCCGTAGAAATTGAAGCCCAAACTCGAAGATTAAAGCAACTCGAGCAAGAAAGGTTGGATGCAGAATTAGCGAGAAGAATTGCAGCCGAAGAGGGTCAAAGCTTTGATAATGGCAGTCGTTTAAATGGAGCAATGAATAATAATAATAATAAAAATGTTACTATTGTTAATGGAACTAAAGTTGATTTAAGTACATGGACTTATGCACAATTGAGAGATACTATCAATACATCAAATAGTAAGCTTTTAATTATAATGATAAAGTTTTCTTTAAATGTTAAATTCCAGATATTGAATTGCTTTTTGCTTGTCGACAAGAATTGAGTTCCCGATTAAGAAATTATCATCAATGGAAAAGTCATAATGAACCCACGAGCAATACTAATCCATTCGCTAGGGCTCCCGATTCAATCATGGATAATGCCATGTTACTTCATCCAGAAATGTCATCAACAAAAGCTCCACCACCAATTCAAAGATTCTTTCGAATTCCTTTCACTCCACCTTCGAATGATCCATCATCATCATCTTCAGCAGCCGCGGGGTTATGGTATGCACATTTTGATGGACAATTTGTTGCAAGACAAATGGAATTAAAACCTAATAAGCCTCCAATTTTATTATTGGCTGGAAGAGATGATCCAAAAATGTGTGAATTGACTTTGGAACAAACTCAATTAACGAGAAAAAAGGGTGCAGAAATATTAGCTAGTGAATTCGAAGCTTTATGGCAAAAATATGGTGGACAACCATTTTTTTCTAATTTACAAAATACCAGAATGTAATAAATTTTCGGTATTTCAAATGGAAGTTGTAAAATACTAAAATAAATATTTATAAAGCCTTATGTTTGGAAATTTTCATTTTGAAATGTGGAAACAGTGTGGGAGAAACAATAGTAAATATGTATTTATTATAGAAGCAAACAACTATAAAGAATAACCAATAAATATCCAGGACTTGAAGCTCTTGGTAATTGGAAACCAAAAATATCATCTAATTGTGAAACTAAAATATGCGTTGCCGCGGCTGTAGTAAATCCGCCAACTAAAGGATCACTAAAATAAACGCAAAGAAAATCAAGTCTCTAAGCAGCAATGAAAATTTCAAAAATTCCAACAGTAAATGCTAAAGTTGAAGTTATTATTATTGGATTTATAGAATAACTTGAATAATCTTCAATTTCAAAGATAGTGGTGGCATTGTCGCCATAATATTTGGTAATAATCTTTTCATTTGCAACCTTTGAAAAGACAACGACAATATTTTTTTGCAAGCTAAAAAGGAAATTAAAAAAAGATATTTTTTGGTAAATTATTTTATTCTTATAGAATGAATGCTAAGATCAATTCCGAGTTTCTGATTCTTGTTATTTCTTTCACCATCTTGTTTTTTTATAATTATTTTGTTGATGATTGTTTTGTAGAGGACGATATCCAAGGCAATGGAACAGCGTTTTCAAATTTAATTTTGTCTTCTTTTTTTGAATTTTAGTGAATTTTGTATCTTTTTTGAATCTTTTATTTTGATATAATTTTAACCTAAAATTGTAGCGGTGCACTTTTTTTTCCAATTATTTTTAAACTCAAACACATAAAAATTTTTATATCCTTCTTTCAAATCATCATTTTCTGACATTTGACACGCAGTAAAAGCATGAAAAAAAAATTAAAGCAATAATCATTGAGTTTATTTTTCTTTTCAAAAAATAGCAAAAAATTTACTCTACGCCATCGTTGATTTTTTTTTAGCATTGATCAATTTTGCTTTAAAAAATGAAATAACAAATATCTTTTTGAAGAACTTCATTTTGAATTGACGACAACTGTTTTAGTAGGTTTTGCATCATTAGAGAATCAATCTTTTTTGTTCTTGTTTGAGTGGTCGAACTTCTCTTTCCCTGACTGATTACCTGCTTTTTTTAGCTGGACGAAAAAATAAGAGAAAGAAAAATGATATTGGATCAAAGAAAGAAGAACAATTTGGAAGTTGAAAAAAAATTGCAAAAGTTTTCTAAATTTAAGCTTGAGTCTTTTTTTGCTATTTTTTAAGTCTTTGATTTAATTTATTGTCGTGTTTTTGGGATTTTTTGTTATAAATTTCATTTCAAATTGATTTGATGGGTCGATAAATGGCGGATTAACTATAGATGTTTTTAAAAAATAAACTGCTGATTATTCTTTGCTCAAAAAACATTTAATCATTTTGTTAAAACTTTTCCCTAAATTTTTAAAGCCGGCCTTGATTTAGCTATGCAGATTTATATTCTCGTGCTGAATCTCTTTTTGTGTTTTGGAATATTCTTTGACAACAAAAATAATAACCAAAAGAAAAGCTGATTTCATGCATTTAATCCTTACTTTTTAGTCAATTTTTTGTCTTTACTTTACTCTACCTATTTTGTATCCATCAACTTCCAGTACATGTGGTTACAAAAATATAAACGTAAATACATACTTTTACTCTTAATTGTTGTATTTTTAGCTCACATTAGAAATACCTCACGATCAACTTTTTTTTCTTTCCATTCTAAACCTGCTTTTGAATAAAGTTGCATTAAATTAATTAGCCTTTAACTGCCATCATTTTCAACACGTCGCTCCAAAGATGCACTCGTTCTGTATGAATTTTTACTAAATTTATAATTATTTCATTTTTTCTTCGTCTTTGAAAAAAAACCTTCCAAAGTCATTCATCTTTTTTTAGTTTTTTTACTCATCGTGTGTCGTTTGCAACAAATAGACGAATATAAGAAAGTTTTCTTTGCGAAAGGAAAGAAATTTGTAATTTCATTTATTATCAGTCTATAATCACTTTTGTCGAAGTTACGTTCCTCAAACTTCGCTGTCAACGTTTTTTTTTTTTTTTCAAACACTTCTTTTTATGGATTGAAAAAAAGAAAAGAGAAAAAAATATCATCTGAAAATATGTACCCATATTTATACCTCCTGGAGCGTGTTTATTTTGACCGCTACAACTTCTCTGTATTTTTCTTTGACTTACTTTTTTTTTAAAAATATTTTTAAATTTTCCCTAAAATTTTCGAACGACCAAGAAGTATTCATTCTACCTCTTTTTTTTCGTGGCAATCATTTGGGAATTAAACTAAGTTGCTTGATAACATTTAATTTTAATTAATTTGATATCGTTTTTTTAAATATACGTCAGTCATGAAAATTTTTTGATTTTGCAACAAAAAATGGAACTTCCTAAATCTGATACTATCATCCGATCATGTCGCTTCCAAAAGCATATGCTTGACTTAAAAAATTAATTCATTCGACTAAAGCCTCAAGGGTTTAATATATTTTAATTTTTTAACTTAAAAATGCAACAAAAAAACCCATATTTATTTGCAAAAAAAAACAAGCAACGTTAAAGTGAAAAAAAAGAAGCTTTAAATCATTTTGCCGCTTTCATCTTTTTGATAAATGCTTTTTTTTGTTTCTTGCTTTCATGTGCCAAAACTGGAAAAATATGGTTTATTTATTTTTTATATAATAAAAGTGTATTTTTATTTTATTTATTTATAAGCGCCTTTTTTGGAAAAACACATATTTTTAGTTTTTTGTTTGCATAACTTTTTATTTTTTATGAAAACTTTGGAGAGTTTTTAATTCACAAAAAGTTTTAAGCTAATGTGTGCCAATATTTGTTTTGCCATTTTCTTGCAATTCTTTCAACAATGTGTCGAAGTTCTTTTTGCAACATAAAAGCCTTGGAAACACAATACTTTGCAAAAAATAAAATATCCTACCTTTTCTTCCTCCATTTTTTTGTTTGTTACGCTTGACCGCTATTTTTTTTAGATATTTAAAACTCAAAAACGGAAGTGTGTAAACTTTAAAAAAATTTATTTATAAATCATAACACAATTTTAACCAAGAGCCGTGGACATTTTCCTTACTTTTTATAGTCAATCGGCTTCTACTTTTAATTACAAACAAATTTATTTGACGCCATAAATTTTTCTTTCAACAAAACAATAAACTTTTTTTTGAAATGAAACAATCTTCTTTTTCTTTATTTTTTTGTTAGCAGCTTAAAACTTCTTTTTTTCGTGGTTCATTGTTGCCCCTTTTTTATGTACGTTATTGCATCGCTTTGTTTTGTTTTGTTTTGTTACCCTCTCTTTCTCCCGTGTTTCTGTGTTTATACGTATGTATGATGAAAAAAAGAAATGAGGACCAACCAATTTGACATCTTCTGCTTCAATGAATTCAACGAATTCTAACAGCTTCCCTATTGTTTTCCAAACTATTTTTGGGGAGCCTTGTTTGGTATATTAAAAATTCTTTTTTCTCATATTTAAAGTCTAAACCTGTAGTAAATAGTTTTTCTTCTTTTTGAGACTCGCGGCGATTCACATGGTAATAATCTGGAATTTTTTCATCGAGAAGTCTTTTTTTGTTACAATGATAAAAGAAAAGTTTCAAAAAGGTTATTTTTTGATTTCATTATTTTGCGTTAGATTTTATATGAAAGGTTCGGGAAAACTTAGCTTCTTTTTTTTCAATTCAACTTACTTTTTGTGTGTATGTTGCTGCATGCATCTTCTTTCTTTTCTGCTATTACTGAATCAAACCTATAACGATTTCCGTTTTTCTTACTTCTGATGCTTCGTTTTTTTAAATGGTTGTTTTTATTTTAAATTGGAGATTCAACTCTGCTATTTTCACTTTGTTTTTGCTATTCTTTGTAATTTGAAAAAAGGAAACTTCAAAAAGATAATAACTAACTTTTTGATGATGTATTCGATATTTTTTTATTATCATTCCCTTTCCATTTTTACAAAAAGTCAAAAACCTTGAATCAATTTTTTAACTCTCTCTTTTTTTTTACCAGCTTCGAAAAGATTCTTTGTGGTTTTTCTTTTTCTTTGAAGCAAACAAATTTGTTGAAAGCATTTTTTTAATTGATTCAAAGGGTTCCGTTGCAGTTGTTTGACCAATTTCTCTTCTATTTTTTTTCTATCCTTTAAAATTCTTGAGGAAAAAATGCTCGAAAAATACATTTTTTAGAAGACATTTTTTGGAGAAATTTAGTTAGCGCGTTTCCTAATACCCTCTATTTCCTTCTACTTTTCTTTTTCTTTCAAAATAGGCTTTTCCTTCTTTTTATGTATGGGAGAAGGGCATCAGTTTTTTTCTTCTCAAAAGTAAAGTTTAAAAAAAAAGATAAACCCGACAATGAAGTAAGTAACCGACGACGATGGCGATGAAAAAATAAAATAGGAATGGCCTATTAAGAATTGCTTTAAGAAAAAAACTTGAAAGAATAAATATGGCTACTTTTTTTACTTACAAAATTCAAAGAAAAGATACACGGATGAAAAATAGTTTTAATCTACTTTTATTTGTTGCTCGAAATTGAAATTTATTTAGGAATACAAATTCCAACGATTCCTTTGGGTTTACAACATCTTTTTTTTGGAAGCAAAACAAAAGTAATTTTTTTTTCTTGGCTTTGTTTTGAGTCGTAATTTGTTTCAATTTTTCCTTGAATTCCAATAAAAGTTTGGTTTCTTTCTGAAAAAAAGAAGCTATTTCCTTATTAGTTTTTGCTTGCAAGTGATTTCAGTAGTCGCTGATATCATAGGAGTGTCATAGTGTATTTATGCATACCCGATATCCCACCATTTTCCATTTTGTTAATTTTATCTTTCCATCCTTTTTTTACAGATATTTGCCTTTCTTTTAATATAATTATCAACTATCAAAATATAAAAGCCATCTGAAACACAATCTTTTTTTATTTCTTTTTTTGTCCCTTATGTTTGTGGTATAATTTTTATTATGTCATTTATTTACACATAATAAAGTTTTTAAATTTAATAAAACTTGATTTTCAAAATTAAAAAAATAACGCTCAACTTTTTTTGGATATTCAAAACAAGCAGGTGTAAAATAAATATTATAAAATATTAAAAACTGTATTAAATTTATTAATTTTGGGTAACAACTTTGAGCTTATAAAAATTGGTTTTATTTTTTTAAATTATAGGTTTGAGCGTAGGATGATGTTAAATTTAAGAGAATTGCTTTTTTAAACGTAGCTAAATATAAATGGGTGTTAACTGCCAGACAATTTTTTATGTATGTTTTTTCTCTTATAAACAAGTTTTGCTCTAGCCTTAATATTATTTATTTTTTTCTTTCAAGATGCATCAGCTTCATTTTTTTCTTGACCTCACGCTTGAATGCATTCTTTCATTTAATTATTTGAAACACCTGTTTTGGCAAATATTCAATATGGACTCGTGTGTTTCAATTGCTGCAATGTTTTCAAAATGTTTTTTAACTTCTAAAAAATTTAAAACTCATGGCAATTTAATTTTTGCAAAACATTTTTTAAATTCAAGGCTTCCTTGATAATTTTAATCGTTTTTTTTCTCTTGCATTTCCACCATTTTACTTTTTCATTATGTGTATTTCTTTCGCGTTATACATTCATCGTGGCTAATTTTTTTTTACCAATATAATATTCAACTTTTTATTTATTTTTCATTCAACTCTAAGAGTGCTTTCGTGAACCCCATTAAAAAAAGAAAACAATATTTTTTCTTATTCTTTTAAAAGAGTGTTTTTTGACCGAAAGATTTCAATAATGTTTTTTAGCTTTATTATTTTCCCGCCATATATTATTCTTTATTAAAAATATTATCCATTTATTAAATTATCTTTGAACCTTTCTTTTTCTTCGAATGTTGTCGATGAATTTAGTTTATCAATGGCTCATATTGCCGCAATCATCAAATTATCTTCTTTTATTTTAACTTTAATTATTATTTTGAATAATTATATAATATTTTCTTCATCTTCATTTATATCAGCGACACAACGAAGAGATTATTCACAATATTTTCCTCTTCATGGCTCAGTATTTCTTCCACATGATAGACATTTTGATTTTTTAAAGGCTAAAAAATCTTTTGGTTCATATAAAAATGATATTCCAACAAAATTTTTGGCTACATTGGAATCGGTGATGCCTATTTTGGATATCGCTATAAATGATGCCCATCGTAAATATTTATTACCATGGATTCCAAATACAAAAAATTGGTTAGATATTCGTGAAGTTGCAGTCTTTGAATGCGATGACCAAAAGCGTGCTGCATGGGCGGCATTGGAAGCATTGCAATGGACTAATGGAAGTGGAGTAAGTAAATGTTTAAAAAAATTTGCATATTGATTTTTATTTTTTAAAAAGTTTTTTGAATCTTCATTACCAAATTTTTAGCTCCATGTAACATTTGGTCCAGCTTGTGATTATGTATTAGCTTCCATTTCTCGTATTTTAAGTTTCTATCGAGTTCCAATGTTCACGAATGCGGGGTTTAGCGAATATTTTGAAAATAAAGAAGATGCATTATTGACAAGAGTTGGACCTCTTCAAGTAAACTTAATTATTTTATAATTCCTTGAGTCTTAGCACAAATATTTTAGAATCATATAACCATGATGGTTTCACAATTAGCAAATAGATTTAATTGGAAAAAGCCTCAATTAATGTATGAAAAATCTTTTTGGGAATCGGAATTACATGAAGCTGGCTTTTGTAAACTTTTAATGAATGTATGCTCTTTTTTTTGTACCAGAACCAGATATAATAAATAAATGCGTTTAGGGTATGTATGTATGGAGTATTGAAAAGAAATGGGATTTACAAGTTTCACCTCGAATACTTCCATCATATTGGGATTATAAAAATCCAAGAAAATTTTTTCGCGAATTTTTAATTGATAATGTTGGTGTTAATTATGGAGGTTGGTTTAGAGATTTTTCTTGTTTTTTATTTATTTAACACTTTAATAAAATTATTGGCATCCAACTTAAATTCGGGGAGGTAACTTTGAGAAATAAAAAACAAATATTTGTTTAAACTTTTAAACCTTATTTTTTTAAAATAATCGTGCACTTTTAATTCATTTTAAATTTAATTGTTAATACATGAACCAACTATGAAAAATGTTATATTTATAACTAATTGCTTTGAAAATCTATATATTTATTATGAATGACTTCACAAACTATGGGAACAATAATTTTCAACGTTCATGGTTATCATCAATGCTGCATCTTATCGATTTCAATTCTTCTACCAAATATTTATTCAACATTTCAAAATACACAGTTTTTTTGAATTGTGACGTAATTTTTCGACCAAAGAAAAAAAGTTTAAAAAAAGAATACAATTAAAAATTTTTGTCTGCTCTTGATTTTTTAAAGAATGAATGGAAACATTGAATTTTCTTATATAAATCAAAAATAAAAATAAAGCACGAAGGATGATTCTTCTTGTCAAGGAAAAAAAAGTCCAAAAAGTAAACAATGAAAAAAATATATAAAAAAAACTATTTTTATTTTTATAAGTTGACGACGACAACGAAAACGACGAAGATGAAACAATCATACAAACATACATAAAGCTTCTTCTTCTTCCTTCGTTTTTTTCTTTTTCTTCTCTCCTGCTCGATTTTAATCTCACCTTTTTATTTCTTTGCACTTAAATCAATATTTGATACAAAAAAAATATATTGAAAAAAGTTTTTAAACATGTTTTCTAAAATCAAAGTCGAAAACAATTTTTTTTGCTTTGTTTTTGTAAATTTTTTATTTTTCTTTGCAAACACGAAAAATTTTGCACGAACTTTTCTTTTTTACTGTATCTGCAACAAAAAAATTCTGTCACCTTTTTTTTTATTGGGATAGAGCGAATTGATAAGAGTGGAGTTATTAGAATGCTTATTTTTGAGGCTTTTATGATGTTAATATTTGAATCTCGTAAAATTTATTTACACTTTTTTGATGGAAATAAGTAATAATAAAGGAGAACGCATTTGAGATGCTTAACTTAATTTTTTTAACAATGGTAGCGAATTGTTTATTTAAAAAATCTTTACAGTTTAGGTGTTTGGAAGAAAAGATTAAATTTTTCGACGTTTGTAAACAAATTTATTGCTATTGCTACCGGTCAGCTTTTTTATTCCACATAACTTGAAAAAAAAAACCAATTAGCTTTTTTTGATTTTCTATTTTATCTTTCGCTGGCTGACAGTTGATATCACAATTCGACTATCACACATATTTTTTTTTATTTGGTTGATTCGAAAGTCATTAAGCCGCAAAACATTTGTTACTTTTTTTCTTGCAATAATTCAACAACATTTTTTTTTGCAAAACTTTTTCAATTATACATGTTTCTTCCCTCAGACATGATTTCATTCTTTCTTCACATTCCTAGACTAGACTCTCCAAGATAAAAGCTTCTCAATTTATTAATTTGTATTTATTATCGAATCAATTTAAAAAAGCTTCCAATGTCCCTTTTTAAAAAAGAAGGGATGATGAGGATTTTTCATGTATTATTTTTTTATTTCCTTTTATTTCTAAACTAAAAAAATTATGTATTCATTTTTATTTTTCTGTGTTTAACACAAAATTCTTATTCCTTTTTAAAACGGCGCCTAATTAGCTTTCTTTTTCTTATTTCTTATTTCTTTCTTTTTTTGTTATTTGAGTCTTTTTTTTCTTGGCTCATTTCTTTATTGAAGAAGAAAAAAAATGCAGCACTCTTGCTTTCTTCATTTTTTTATTTTTTTATTTTTTACCCTTCAGGGACGCCACTTTCCTCACCGCCGCCATTGCAACCGGTGGCGGCAGCGGTGTTGGTGATGGTGAAAAACAAGGGCAAAGTAAAATAAAAAAATGAAAGTAAAGTGTCTTTTGGTTGAATAGTTTGTTGTTGCCTTCTTGCTTTTCATTTTTTTTTCGTTGCTTAATCAAGCATACATACCTGTGTTCTTTGTTTCTCTTTTCACTCTTGCTCGACTTTTTTTTTTAGCTAATACTTTCCATTGACCTTCATTTTATTATATTTTTTTGACACATCTTTTTCTTTTTAACTTACCTTTTGCTTTTATTTAAAAAAAACTTTTGCTTACTTTTTTTTCTTTTCGAGTTCAGGAAGTTAAAAAAATTTTTTTCTTGTGGTTTCAATGATCATAGTTAACCATAACCATAGGTGGCATTTTTTAGTTTGAGTGAAAATTATACACATTAATTTGTTTATAAATAAAAGTAAAAAAATTATATGAATTAGATATCATCGAAATGTAACCCTTTTTTTGTTTTGTTTCTTAAGGTGGTGGCGATGATTTCTTACTTCTGACTCAACACCTTTTTTACATTGTATTTTTCAATCAATAAAATTGTAGCTTTTTGCAAAAAGTTTTTCCAAAGAAATCAAAAATATTATTATTTATTAAATTTTACAAGATTTTGTTCTATTTTAAATTTTTTTTGTTTTTCTGAAACGGATTACGGAATTATGGCTTCAGTTTTTCTTATTTAATAAACTATATTTTTCTAACTTTTATCAAATTTTTATTAAAGATTAAAAAGAAGCTTTTTTTATTTTTGTTCATTTTTATTTATCAAAGAAATTTTTTTTGGAAAAATTTAAAGAAATAATCGGTTGATAAACATTAACAAAGAAAATTTAAAAATGCAAACTTAAACAATTTTATGAATTTCGACTTTTATTCCATCATCTTTGGAATGTTTAAAATATATTTTTAAATCGCATTGTTTCACTTTTTTTTTCTTGCAACCAAAATCAATCAATTTTTTTGCAAGCAGCGTTGATCTTGCTGGCCATTTTTTTGTCGCCTCGTGGTCTGCGGCTGCCTGCTTTTAGTCATTCAGTCACTGTTTTCTTTCTTTCCTTTATATATGATATTTATTTTCTGCTAGCGTCGGTCTGCATCCTTTTTATTTTCTGCAAACAATGACAAATTTTATTTCGCGCCTTTTCCTCTATTTTTTATCGTTCGTTTTTTCAGCATTATTTTTGTTTGTTGCTTTTGCTTTAAAAATAGTTTAATATTTATTTATTTTTCACACTTTTTACAAACGAAAGCAACGCAGCTAATTTTGAGGCTCGCTGAATTAATTCAAGCTTCTATTTTCTTTCCTTTTTAAAAACGCTTTTAATACAATTTTAATAATAATTTGAAAATAAAAAAAATTAATCAATTCATTTATTTTCGACGGATGTCGTGAGAATATTTAAACCTTTTTTCATTCGTCAAGCTTTGAGCCTTTTGAAAAATCTCTTCTCCTTTTTTTTATTCTTTAAAGCATTTTTTTAATATTCGAAAGTCGTCGCCTTTGCATCTTTGTGTTTTAATCTTGACTCGCTTTTTTGATTCAAGCTTTTAAAGAAAAAGCAACATTGTCTTTAATTTCAAAAGAAAGCATGAAGGGAAAGTTTTATATATGCTTGAATAATTCTTCCTTACCATATATTTTTTTTACGCCATATTTTTTTCAAAATGCTTTGGTTTTCCAAAATTAATTAAACGTAGTTTGAAAAAAGCAACTTTCGCGATGGACGTAATTTAGCTTTCAGCCTAATTAACTATCAACAATTTTTGCATTCTTGCTAAATATTAAAATTCTTAAAAAAGTTCAAACTATTTTTCATTCATTCATTCATTCATTCATTCATCTTGGAAATCCCATGTTGCATTTTCTTGCAAAATATTTAAAGTGATTTTTGGCACGTTCCACATATTTTCTAGAACCAAAACTTTTATGTTTATCATAAATAAAGATTTGGTTGCAGTAGTTTTTAACTCTTTTAAAACAAATTTTCTCGAAAGAAAAAAATTCACCAAGTTTTTCAAACAATTCCCAACAGTCTTTACTCTATTCACTTTTTTACTACAAAATTCTTTTATTTTTCTTCGTTTGTTTTTTCTTAAAGTATTTATTTTTACCGACTTTAAAATAGAAAATAAGAAACTAAAATTCCCAGTGGACCCTTTTTTGGTTAACCTTTTTTCCTGTGGCTTCGCTGAAAAGAAAAAGAAAAGAAAAAAGCAATAGTTTTTTTTGTTCAAAAGAAAATCTTCTTAAATGTCCACTTTTTTTGTTTGGTTTTATTTATTTTATTTATTGAGAGGGTGGAATAAAATCATGGCTGCCCTTTAACCTCCTCACCCTTAAATATATCCCTTTTCGATTTGAAACATCATTTTCTGAGGAGTCTGTCTGAAAAAGAAAAATTTTAATTGCCTTTAATTAAATGTAAAATTTTTTGAGTTTTCTTTAATAACATTTTTCTTTATTTTGCATGCTTTTTCAACTTTTTACTTTTTGAGTGACTTTTTTTTGGAAGCTGCTACTTTTTTTTTGTTTTGTTGTTTTTTGGTTTTTGGTTGAAAGGAGAATGAATGACTTGAGTGGATAAAATAAATTCGACGTAAAAATGATGGCCGCAACAAAAAAAATTGGAAGGAAAGCAACAAAAAAACTTTTGACGCAGCGGCTATTTTGCATTTTATTTTACTATTTTCTAAATCGGCAAAAAATTGTTATTGTTGCATTTATTTATTTTTTGAATTTTTGGTGTTAACAACTTTTTATTAGTGGTCGTTATGAATGTTAAAAAAGGAGCACTTTAAAATATAAATTTTTTTTTGAAGTTAATATTTAGATGATTTTTTTACTATATAAAAATTAAATGTGAAATACCTAGAGTCTCAAGACAAAAGAGGATTTTATGATTTGAACTTCTCCTTCAACCTTTTTTTTGTTCATTGAGCAATTTATTTCTAATTTTTTTGTAGCCAAAAGAAGATTGTGTCACATTTTATTCTGTTCTTAAATTTCATATTTTTTGTTTATTATTATTTTTATGAGTCAAAAGGTTAAAAGCTAAGAAACTTATTTTTGGTTTTAATCTTACAAGGCGGATGTCTTTATGCCTCTATTTTTCTTTCAAAATTTTCTGTCAGTCAGATGATTATTAACATCGTTAAAGAAAAAAGGAAAAAAGCTTTAATAAAACCAAACTCATAGTCACTCTTTTTACTGTATATGTATGGGAATGTTTACACAATTTTTATTTCCGTTTTTTTCTTTTTTAAATGAACACTCGGCTTTTTTCATTTTTTTGATTTTTCATAAATCTTAGATCTTGCTCTTAAAATAAAAAATTAATACTGTAATTTATGGATTATAAAAGAAAAGCTACGATCGCTAAAAATAAAAACAGCGGTTTAGAACTTTTCAAAATTTTCATTTTTGGCATAAAAATTCTAAGTTTGTGGAAGATAAGTTTTTAAATATATTCGATACAAGACTCCGGGGTAATAAACGTTTTTTTCTTTAAGAAATGTGAGTTCCTACTGTGAAGTTAATTAAATGTTCAATCTATTATTATTAGTTCAATTTGATGAAATATTAAATCTGGAATATTCCTTTTTACCATTTACTATGTTATAAAGAGGTTAAATTTAAGAGCATAGTCTGGTTTACTTCCTCGCAGCATAAAATTATTGTTCCTTTGAGACTCAATCATTTTTATTTTCGTCGGTTTATAAAGTTTGTTGTAGTTTTTAAAATTTTGACTTTTGCGCTTTAAAAAAATATTAAAAAAATTACTTTGATATCATTTTCATTTCCTTTCTCAGCCGGAAAGAAATTATAGACCTTTAAAAATCCTTGGAATGCATTTTTTTTGTTGCACAGATTCAATAATGTTTATTTTACAAAAAAATCAAACTATCACGCTCTTATTATTTTTTTTAGATTTATTAAAATATAATAACTACATCGAAGCTTTTTTGGAATTTAAAGTAAAAAGTTAATTACTGGTTTGCTTCTTTAATGGCGCGCCTCAAAGCCTCAAAACATAGTGAATATTTATCCAAAACACCTTGATTTGTTAGTCATAAAAGCAATAGCAGCAGCTGCTACATACATGGGCAAGGGAGTGTGTCAAGGTTTTTTTGCTAGCGGTACCCCAAATTTTCCAAAGGGTCTCCCCTCTCTGCTATTTTTTGGCTAGCAGAAAAAAAAGCGGTACCCTCAGAATACAGAAAAAAATTTCCCTTGGTATCCCCTGTGGATTTTTTTCATTTTCTAAAAAACCTCAGCGGTACCCCGGTACCTCTGGGTGTGTCAAAACACACCCAAACACACCCTGTGCCCATGTGTGAGCTGCTATGATTTTTATTCCAAAAATTAATAAAAAAATAAAAAAGTGTGTTGGTGGTTTTTTGTTTAAAGGCAAAATTTTAAAGAATTATTTGTAAATAAACTTCTGAACTTTAAATGTAAACAAATAGGGTCAATCATTCTAAAGCGGCAGTTTTTTTATCACTGATTTGTTAAAACAATTTTCTTTTTGTTTATCGTTCAAAATTTTCATTGAATATTCAGCGATTACTTTTTTTTGCAAAATTTTTTTGTACCCTAAAAATAAAATATGCAAACTTCATCATACTTTTTTTATTTTATATATGTAAGTGAAAAACACGTACATATTTTTATTTAGATGTAAAATCTAAAAGCATAGCTTTTTCCTATTTTTTTATATTGCACTTTTACGTTTTTCTTCTTCTTCATGTTTTGAAAAGAAAAGCAATGCTGCAAAAAATTTTTTTCATGTTATTATTATTTTTTGCTTCATTAAAAGAAAGAGTTAGAGGCTGCAAAACTTTTTCTTTTCTTGAAGCTTATTAAAATTTTTAGTTGTTCGAGATATTTTCCTTGGCATTTTTTGTGATGGCAGGAGCCACAATTGCTGAATGAAATCTGCCTCGCGATTAGTGTTTCCTCGACACTTGCAAAATTATTTGCAAAAAAACCGTTTTCCAAAAAAAAATTAGACCATTTTTTGTTGTTCGACAGCTAGCATTTTTTCCGCGTATTAGTGTTATTTTTGTTGCATTATTTTGAGTCACCCATGCTTTAGCATCAGCATTTTCTTAGATGAATATTTTTTTCCAACTAAAGCATTTATTTCTTACATTTGAATCCGACTCATAACCATCTAAGAATTACTCCTCTACCGTAATGAATGACTTTTTGAAACATCACTTTTATGATAAAAAAAAATAATTTGCGTCAAATTTCTGCAAAAATAGTTGCAAATAAAAAACCAAGAACTTTTTTTTATTCAAAGTCAAAAAAAATTTGAATGAAACTAATTAAGCTTTATATTTTTGCAAAGAGACTTTTTGCTGCCTAACTTTTATGAAAATAAAAATTATTGACTCTTGGGATTGAAAAAAAAAGTGAAAATATGTATTTGAGGATTCTAAAAATGGGATAAAAGTCTGTAGTTGCCGTTTTTAGAATTATTAGAAAATTTATTTTAAAAAAAAATACAAAAAGAAGCAAATATAAAAGTTTGCGTGATGCCATGTTTGTGTTTGTGTGTTCAAGAAACAAATGAGCGAATGAATGTCGTCGTCGAGCAGCCAGTTTATGCGTGCTTTTGCAAAGTTGAAACAATGCTTTACTTTTAAGAATGTCGATATATTTTTTTATTCTTATATGACTTTTTTTTCATAGTTGCAAGATTTTTTTGACAAATTCCTATAATCACCTTTGCCATTTCAAATTCCATGAGTTAGTTCTCTTGCACTTCAAATAAAAAAACAATAAAAAACTAGTTCAAATATTTTCTTTTTATATTAATAAAAATTTGAGGGAATTCTTAAAACATTTTAATGCGTCAATTTTTTTTATCTTGTTTTGATAAATTTTTAACATCTTTTTATTATTAAAATATACTGTGGCATCCATCTTTTTTTTATTTCTTAATCTCACTTTTTTCAAAAAGATTATTTACGTAATCTTTTTTATTTTTTTATTTTATTTCTTTTCATTGCTTGTTTGTTTGCTTCATAAAATGTCTTTTTTACATTTACAAATCTTTTTCTATTTTTGCAAAAAAATGTTACTTTTTACATTTCTTATTTATTTTTTTCATTTACTCATAAGACTTTATTTATTAAATCCTATGTCAAAAAGAAGAAAAAAATATTAAGACTTACATACAAATGCAAGGTTGCCTATTTTTTATTTCTTTCTTTTCATGGATTTTGCAAAATCCTTTTTAATTTAAGCGTCTTTTTACTTTTATTATTATACTAAGAATTTAAAAATATTATAAAATACTTAGTAATAGTTTTTTGTTTTGTTTTTTAAGAAATTCGGGTGTAATACAAAAAAGAAAAGGAACGATTAGAGATTATTCAGATCAAACAAACACGGTTTTGCAAATTTTTAGTAGTGTTATGAATTATGAAAAAAAATTTTCTGTAATTTTATAAAAAAATTTAAAAGTTTGACTAGGTTTTTATTTTGTCTGTAAAAAATGAGAGTAAAATCTAAAAAATGCTAAGTAAAAGTGTCAACATAACTCCAACCCCACTTTTTTGGAGTTTATGCCGCCTATCGAAATTTTCTTTCCTGCTTTGCCTACAGTTAATTAGTTTTCTAGATATTAATTAAAAACAACATTGAACCTTTACTGTTATGATGTGATTTTTTTTATCTAAACGTTTGTAAACATTTTTCCAAAAAATGCTAGCTACAAATTCTTTTCATTAAGGTCGTAAATGTTTTTTTAAAAGCTTCCTTCATATTTTAAAAGCTTACAAAACATTTTTTTTTGAAAAGGTTAAAAGCAAATATATTAAAAGATTTAACAATTTTCTTTTTAATTTTTTCACGTTTAAAATCTTTGCTGGATGAGATTAAGCTTGCCTGCAATTTTATTTTGATACTACGAGGATTAAAACCAAATAAATAAGATAAAAACATAAAAGAGAATATAAGGCTCCAAGATTTTTTTTAATTCGTTGCGTGGAATAAGAAAAAGAACTAAAGATTTTTTTAATAATAATATTTAGCTGCCGAAGAAGCATAAGTAACTAGGAAAGATGAAGACTTTCTTTTTTAGGATTCAGCACCTCTGCCAGTGGATTTGTTTTTTCCGTTTTCCACTTTTTTATATAATAAAAATAGATAGAAAATAAAATCTTGTTTCTTTGGCTTTAGCGCTTTTTTGGAATTATTCATTTCCTTTCATTTTCCTTTTTTCTTTTTGCTCTGCTTTTTTGATAGAGATTTTAATATATATTTTCTCAAGCAATGTTAGGAGTTGTTGGCTCTACTTTAAATTACTTCTCTACACTTATTTTTTTGCTTATGTTTAGTTTATTTGGGTAAAGAAAATTAAGTGAGCAAAAAAAAGTGCAGCTTGTGTGATGTCGTGATGTGAGAGCCTTGGAAAAAGGTTAGTTATTCTTAGATTGTTTGAGTACTAAAAATATGTGGCTTTTATAGAATTTTTTATGCTTTATTTTACATAAGATTTTATCAACCATCAGCTGATTTCACTTTAGAAAAAAATGTAAACATCTGCAATAAGGTGTGTGTTTAGCTTCGAAATGCCATTTAAACGAATAATTACTTTTAATTGATGTTTACTTTTTTATATGATTCGTAGCCAATTAGCAAACCATAATTGCAACGCAATAATAAGTTAAGGCTAAAATAGTAATTCTACCATATCTTTTTAAATTCATATTGAGAATCATAATATCCCTTTTCACCCCATGGATTTTCATTTGAAGTTTATTAAGGCTTCATTGCTCATTTCTTCTCAAAGTAATTATTGATGTCATAACACATGTAAAAAACTTTTTAATTTTAATCATAGTTCGTTATGTTAAGAAACGTGAATGCCAGACTTTCAGCTGGTGCTTTCTCGTGGTGGTCGCTACAACTTCCTTTTTTTTTTTTGCAACTTCTATTTACTTTGAATAAGTCGAAAATGTTAAAGCATGCTAATTTTTATTTTTTTCTCTTTCATTTCGACGTCACAATTCTCTCGTGCTACTTCCGTTAACTTCAGTAAAGGTTGTCTAAAGTAATAAAAAATATATTTTTTTTTTACATTTGAGATAATAAAAAGAACCGAACTCATCCGGCTTATTACCACTACCACCTTCTAATCATTAGATTTAGTCACCAAAATCTCGGCTTTTTCCTACAAAAAAAATGTAATTTCATTGCCAAAAATTGTGCCTTTATAATTTTCCTCTATTTTTTTAAAAATTGTAATCTTTAATTAAACCCTTCGAAATGTAGAAAATAGTTATTTTGTTTCACACCATTTTTAACAACCTACGTTTTTCCGCTCATATGTATGCAACATTTATTTATTTTTTAAAGTATCAACAATCAATGAGAATTGTAACTTGGAATAATAATAATTGTGTTTTTTCTTTTGCTTTTAAAAAAGTAAGGAAATAAATATTAATTAAAAATAACTTCGTTATTGACTCTCTTGCTTTCTTTTAAAGTTTTTTACGTATATTACACGTGAGCGGTTTCCTCTTACATTTGTTTAGGCTTTTTTTACATAAAAAAAAACTTAGAGGTCTGCCCATTTGGATCGGTAGGTTGTGAAGCAAAAAATATCAGATATTTGAATACCAAATTAAAAATAGCACTCGATTACATTCATTTTTTTCACAACAATTTTATTTATCACCGCTGCATTTTTTGATAATTTATTTTAGATTGCGTTGTCTCTCTCTTTAAAACGAAAAACTGACCACAATCCACAATCACAACCACAAACACGCGAGCGAGCATCAAAGCTTAATTCTAAAATTGATTTACGGCCGCTTTTTTTGCTTCTTTTTTTCTTCTGCTTTAATGCCATTCTTACTTTGGTTGCAACAACAACAACTTCTTTTAAAGGCTTTTTTAGCCTTCGTTTTTTGGGCTTCTAATAAGAACTAATTCCCCCATCTTTTTTTGTCTCTTTCTTCCGTTGCTTCTTGAGATTTTTTTGCAACAAAAATTTTAAACATTTAAAAAAAATTTGAAATCTATGCAAAACATTTGTTTTTATGTTTGATAACAAACTTTTTTTTGAGTCTCTATCGTCTTCGACCATCCTACTTTTTTTCCATTCCTTAAATATATATTTTTCTTCTTATGATTTTTTTCCTCCTCTTCTTTTTCCTTTTTTCAATAACTTGAAAAAACATTGATAATATCTTCTTCTTTTTTGCCACCTTTTATATTTTTTTGTCCCTCTTGTTTTGTTTTCTTTTGATACTTCTTGATGATGACTGATGAAGTGTAGAAAAAAAAAAGAGAAAAGAAAAGGTGGCGACGTTTAGTCTAGCGCAGACTAACTTATGTTAGTTTTTATTTTGCTTACGTTTGAAATTATGAAAAAAGTTTTTTTTGTTAAAGCTTTGTTTCACTTTTTTATAGGTTAAGCGATTAGGTGTTTTGTAGTCTCAAAAGGGAAATAAGCGAGTGTTATTCTGAGTTGTTTTAGAATAAAAAGGCTTTGCTTCATTTTTTGGCCTTAAAAAATTTTTGAGTTTAAAATTCTCGAAAAAAAAATGCAAAACTCAGACATTCCATCATTTTCTTTGCAACCATCTTTGCCACTAACTATGCCTCCCACTGAGAAAATTATTATTCCCCTCCTCCAAATCCTTATTTCATCTCATTATAATTATTAGCCAAATTTATGTTGTTATGTAAAACAACTTACGTATATCCGTTTATAACATTTTTTTATTCATCTTCCTGCAAAAAATGAAATCTCTTATTCATTCATTTTTTTCTTTGACGTTAGCAAATGAATCCTTATAAAAGAAAAATTTATTACGGAAGCAACAGCAACCACAAGAAAAAAAGCCAACTTTTAAACTAGCTAAAAAAGAAAATATTATAGTCTCCACGTTTATTTTTTGCTGCTTTTAAAGCCATTTTTTTGCTACAGCTTCTTTAATTTAAATTTTCTTTTAAATCTTTTCTTTTATTGATTAACCTTCCTTCATTTGCTTATTTTTTTGGTTGCTGCTTTTGCTTTTCCCTTTTTCGGTTCATTCCATTTTTGACCCTTGAGAAGCCAAAAATATTATATTGCTGCTTTTTTTTATCATTGATGAAAGAAAAAAAAGAGGGGCTTCAATCTTATTTATTTTTTTTTCATTATTTCAGCAGCTTTTTTTTCTGTGTCTTTTTATATTTTTTGTTTGCAACATTTACGTTAAACACGAGACGACCTTATCATTCATAAAATCTATTCTCCTTATTTTTGTAGTTTATTTTTTGCTGAAAAATATGCTGTTTCGTTTTAAAGGATTTTTATCTTTACAAAACTTTGTAAAGGAAATTATTAAGAAATAGGTAAAACTTTTTTATAAAAGTGCAAAGTTTTAGTGTTCAGAGATTTCACACGGGACAGATTAGGCCGGAAATCGATAAGGTTGAATCGATGTTGTTTTCACTATTTTTTTGTGGATCGCATGTTCTTTTAGCTAACATTTTTTAATGAATCATGAATGGGGTTTTTCGAGAGTTTTAAAATTTAAAGTCTATCTTTTTTTAGTCTTCACCGTTCTTACCCTTTTGACTTTCCTTCAATAATCATAAAAAAGTGACAGAAATTTTTTTAATGTATCTAAAAAAATCATAACTTCCGCCGCTGCCTCTGATAAGCCTTTCAATTTTTTAAACTCTATCTCATGTTTGCATGTATTCGTGCACTATTTTTCTCTTTGATTTAAAGCTTTTTTTCTTCGTGCTAAACAAAAATATGTACATTTTAATTGGGATCAGTTTACTTTTTGGCGCCTTTTTTTGCTTGCATTTTTTAAAGTTTTTTTGTTGCAGAATTTGTTTGTTTCCATTTTTTTAATAAATTCCAAAAACATTCGGGTTTTTTCTACTGATTCTTTTTTGCTCCAATAATAATTCCGACATCATCATTTCTGCAGTTTCAATTTCAAATAATATATATTAATTCCTTTCAAAATCAAACAACGAACATTCAAACAAATAAAGAAATTATTATTCTGCAGTAACTAACTAAAAAAGTGAAGAAAAAAAATAAAGGAGCAATAATTATTATTTTCTTGTTTGTTTCAAACATCGAAAGTGAAAAAAATCCTCGCCACGCTGATTTTGGTTTAATAGCAACAAAAGCACCTCAAAAAAATAAACCGAAACCGTGGTGCAGTTTCATCAACCTTAAATTATTTTATTATCATTGATACTCAATGATTTTAAGACTTTTATTAATTTTTATTATTATTTTTGAAACAAATGAAACCGTTTTAAAAGCATGGAGACATGTGGGTCGAAGAGAAGTGTGGCCCTTAGCTATGTCGTCGAGTGATACAGAAGAAGGTGGAATAGTTCAAGATGATCCTGGTGGAGGAGACGATGTCTTGGATGGTGGAAGCATCCTGCCCAATACCATCGATGGCAATCCTGAAGCTGCGGTGGATGATGATGAATTGAGCGCATATAATCTTGAACGGCGTTCAAGGCAGCTTGGAAAAAAATATACCAAATATGAAGTATCTAAAAATAAACCCATTTATATTTTATTTCCTTTGCCCAAAGAGAGGGGTTTGCTGGAACATAATCCATTTGGAATTACTTTGCTCAAAGTTCAACCAGTGGTGGATGAAGCCATTTCGGAAGTTTATCGTCGACAATTAGTTCCTGAAGGAACAATTAAAACTCATTTTGAAGATACAAAATTAAGTGATGCTCATGGTCCAAATGTTGCTATTCATGCTTTAGTTAAAAATCAACTTGATTGCATTATTGGTAAGTGAAACTTTCTCGAAGGATCAATTATGGTTTTTTTTGTCACGAAAATCTGGAAGATAGCTTTGGGTTTTTTAATATTCACGTTTCTTTCGGATATTTTATTTTTATCATTTTAGGTTATGCATTTGTTTATGCTTTGGCTCCAGTAGCTCGAATGTCACCACATTGGGAAGATAATGATTCCCATGGAATTCCCGTGATAACATCCATTGGTTTAACAGCAAATTTAGATAATCGAAAAGAATATCAACTTATGACTCGAATATCTTCACCATATAAAGTTGTTAAAGATGCTGTGATAGCAGTGTTTATGAAATTTAAATGGGCTCGAACGGTATATTTATTTCATGATCGTCGTTCGGGCATGACGAGTCCAGATATCCCATATGGAGAATGCTATCTCATGATGGCTTCATTGGAACCATATTTATCAAGATTTCATCGAATGGAACATAATTATTTTATGTTTAATGAATTAATATATGATCGAAAAGCTATGGAAGAACATTTAAAAAAAGCTAGCATGTTTAGTAATGGTTGGTTCTATCATTTTTTTGCACCATTTTATTTGCACGAATTATTTTTAAAAAATAAGGTTAAAAAGTTTACCCAAAAAAATGGGAGGGGGAAAAAATAAATGTAGGGAATTTTAAATTGGCAAAATTGATCATTATAAAAAAACACCTTACACACTCAATAGATAAATTGGAGATAAGTAAACTCGTTTCATGGAAAATGTTGAAAATTTTAATTGGCTGACAAAAACGTATTTGATGAATCATGAAACTGCTACCTCAAGTTTCAAGAATATATGTTACAAGCAGTGTTCTTCCTCGCCCCCATTTTCGCACGCACGCCCCTGCCCCGCCCCGCCCCGGGGCGCGGGGCGGGGCAGGGGCGAAGTTTCGAAAATTCCAGGGGCGCGGTGCGGTGCAGGGGCGACTTTTTGGGAAAGGAAGAACACTGGTTACAAGGTTTCACTTGGAAATGAATAATTAAATTTTGTGTGAAACCAAAATTCTTTTCCAAACCAAAGGATTAATGTAAAAAAAATCTTACAACAATTAATTATATCGTAATAATTACTCAAGCTTAAAAATAATAAAAATAATAATAATACTCTGGTAAAAATAAATTACGTAATATAGCCATTGGCCTTCGGGAAAAAAATAAACATGTAAAAAATTGTATTTGAGCAAAGAAAGCTCAAATTTCTTTATTATTTTTTTAAACAATCTTCTTCTTCCAAGGATTTTCTTTGCTGCTGAGGTTCAAATTCACAAACGTCTTAGACTCACGTATTTTAACCACTAAAAAATAAAGAATATTAATAAATAATTAATTTAAAAATGGGATTTTCCTATTCGTGTGTGAAAGAAAGAAAGAAAATTTGTGTTTGTATAAAAGCTTTTTTGAAGTTTCAAAAATTGTAGGCTTATTAAAAAATTTCTTACAAATGCACCGACGAAGAAAAAATGACGGAAATTATAGTTTTTTTAAAAATTGTTACATTTTTTTGAGTTTCTTTTTTTTATTGCTTGTCTTTGATAAAGTTTTGTGGTTTTGCATCATAGAAGCAAGCGCGGCACATGGCATTTCTTCAAAAAGGGAAGGAAAATGTAATTACATTTTTTTTACACAAGTTCTTTTATGATAATTTTCGACGTCATTTTGCTTTTTGTGGTGGCAGTGAGGAGGTTATTAAGGCTACTAGCAATAAACTTTATTGAATGAAATAAGTTGGTTGAAGCGTAGTAAAGAAGTCAGGTGATGGACATTTTGAAGTTTGACATGAGAAGATGTGGAAAGGTTGTTTTTTTTTTGACTCAAAAAAGGTACAAGCTATAGTTTTTATTTTTGCCCTGCCAAATAATTCAAATTAAACCTTTTTAACCTCAAATAGAAAATTACCTTGCGTAGTTAAAATTCAAGTTTTATTTATTGTTGCAATTTCTTAAACTAAGAATTATTTTTCATATACTTTTTTGACTGACGTTTTCAATGACAACAGCACTCATTTTGGACCTTATTTATTTTTTTCACCTTATCTGATCATGTTGTCTGTGTTATCACGTTTTTCTTAAACTGCAATTTTTGCAACTTTCCTTTACTTCCATTTTAGAGTTAAAAAGCTTATGACAGGTGAAATAAAATGAAGGGCTCATGCTAATAAATTTTCTTTCTCTCTTTCCTATCAACCATAATTGTAAAAAAATCAATTTGGTTGGAAAAAGTAATTTGTCGACTGACTTCCTTTTTTTAAATTAAATTAGCAGAAAAAAAATTTTTTTAAGCTTACTTTCTTTTATTGCAATTATTATTACATATATATTTTCTATTTTGTTATTATGAAAGCAATTTTTTATAAGACCAAATTTTTGATTTAGTATCTATAAACAAAAACAATGAAGCTCCTATTATTAGAAAAATAGCTGCCGATTCTAAAACATTTTTGTTTATTTGTTTTTTCTGCAAATTTTCATTTGTGGAAATGAGAGAAATTCCATTGCTTGCATCATTTTGTTTAACATTTTCATTTAGCAAGAAAATTTATGAATTCTTGAAGCTTTTCAAGTTCCTGTTTTCAGCCTTTTTTAAAACCTTTAATGCCAACAAAAAAAAAATAAAGTGCATTATTGCCACTTCTCGCTTACTCACTCACATCATTCTCATTTCATTTTTTATTTTTGTTAAATAAAGAAATCTTAATTGCCTTAAGGCGGCTTGCTTGCTTGCTTATTTGAGCTTCGAAATATTTCTTATTACCCGTAACCCAAATATGCTGGCTGCATCATCCATCTCATTCTCATGGGATTGGTTGGGTTAAATCAACAAAAAAAATTTTAATTTCATCTTTTTTACTCTTTATTTTTATTTTTACGTTTTTAAAAAAAGAAATTAAGAGTTTACTTAAGAGCCATCTTTGCACAAAATTAAAACGTTTCTTAAAATTTTATGCAAAATTTCTTTTCCATTTTTGGACCTCATGCCGCTTTTATTTTTCACGTCGACTATGTATTTCTTTGGTTGATAGGAACCACTTTTTTCTTACTTCAGTTTCTCGATTTTTCGATTGTATTTTTTTTATTTTACTTCGAAATAATGTTTTAAAATTATAAACAAGATTTTCTTCCTCTTCATTTTTTTTCTTCTCAAAATTTTCAGATTTAAGTTTTTTTTCTTCAGCTCTTTTTTTCTATCTGCATCAAAGCTTTTAAGCTTCATGCAATTCCGTTTCAAGTTTTTTTTATTTTTCTCCCAAAAAGGAATGGCTTTGAATAATTTATAGTTTTTTTGCTTTCGTCAATTCTTTCCTTTTTTTTTCTTTTTGCTATATTTTTAAGTTTTTTTTCGGTTTCATTGTTTCTGAATTTTTATATTGTTTGGAAGAACAATAAAATGCCACATCGATGTCATCTTTCAAAATGTGATATGAAATTTTATTTTGAAGCGTTTAAGCATAAATCGAGTTGACAACAAGCTTTCTTCTTTTTCTTAGTTTTTATTTTGTTAAAAATATTTCTAAACAATAGAATTCTTTGTGGGCATCAAAAAAGAAATATGTATCATTTATTTTTTTGTGATGAACAGCCTATAGCGAAAAAGCGAAGAAATATAAAAAATGGCAGCAATTTTTTATATTATTTTTTTATCAAAGAAAAATGTCAATGTTTTGATTTTCTGCTCTTCTTCTGCGTTCTTTGCTATTTTTAGGGACAAAAATTCCCACTTTATCGATGTGTTTTTCTTGTTTTGCAAAAAAGAATATATAACAGATTTTTTTCTTTGAAATTTGTTTGATTTTTCTTTCATAATGTACCTTTTTTTGACCTTTATTATTCCTTTTTATTGTATCTTTTGTCTTTTGCATTATTATTTTTTCTTTTTTTGCAGAATAATTTTGCATCGATCAAAACATTTTTTTTGTTTTTGCACGTCGGTCACAACTTTCTTGATTTTTAGGAGCGATAAATAAGAGATAAAGATAAAAAGCTGGAAAATATTTTTATCTTTCATGACTGTCATCCAAAGTGATATTAGGAAATTTAAAAATTAAGCCATAGCAAAAATATTTTTATTCGATTTTTTTAAAGCTTATTCGATTTTGGTGCCAAAAAGAAATAGGAAGAAAAAAACTTGAAAATTCTAATTTCCGGTCTCAAACTTGTTCATTTTTCGAAATTTATGTTATTTCTCTGCTTTACAAGTTTCTTCCCTCACTTTTTTTGGTGCTCCCAAACAAAACTTTTACTTCCCACCATAAAGCGCATAGAATGGAATTATATTTTGAAGTTGTAAATTATTTTCCAATTTTTATTATCTCTGCTGTAAGCACATACTTTAATACTCATTTCAAATGATTCAAATTTGTTGTCATAAATCATCTATAAAAAAAGTAAAGTAAACCAAAAAACTTTAAAAAAATAATGTTTTCGATAAACCGCAGCAGCCCTTTAAATCATGCAATGAGAATATACATTGTAGCCATAAAAGGATTTAAAAGCATTTATAATTTTTTTGAATCTTAAAAAAAACATTTTTTTCTCTGCTGAAGTATTAAAAGAAAGGCGTAGGCATTTTTGTTGTTTTTGGCAAAAGAAAATAATATTAATGATTTAAATCTTTAAATTGTGACACTTTTTTTCTTTTTCAAATATTTATAATCCTTTTTTTAGAATTTATTTTGTTAGTTTTTTTGCGTTGTTTGTTTTTGTCTCCAAAAATATATTTCTTTTCTTTTTACAAAAAGTAAGTATTATATTGAGTAATGATGTGATTTAATCATAAGTATCTTTTTCTCTTTGCCCATCCATGGCAGCGGCGGAGATAGTTGCATTAAGATAGTCAATTTAAAAACTGTAGAAATAATGTTTTTACTTTTACACCGAAAAATATGAAAATAATATTTTCTTTTTGACACACTAATTAATTCTCCACGACTTTCGATCTTTTGTGAGTAAAGAATTTGCTTTGAATTTATCTTTGCTTAACTTTTTTTAAACATAAAAAAATTTGTCAATATTTCAATTTTGCCCTTGCAAAAATCACCAATTGTGTTAGTGTCTCTTTCAATATGACAGTTGTTGGTTGGTCAAAAACGTTTGGGGTTTTGTTTCTTTCTTCGCTTCTTCTTCTTTTCTTGAGTTCATTAAATAACTTCTTCTTTTTGTTAAAAGTAGGCAAGCGTCATTCATTCAAGCTTCTTTTTTTATTGCTCCTTCTTCTTAATCGTTTTTACTATCATTAAAATGAAAGACAGAAAGAATATAAATAAAGAAAATAAAAGAAATTCTTTGTCGAAATAATCATTTATTGAAATAATTAACAGCTAATAAAAAACCACTTTCTTTCTTTTCTTCTTTTCCCCAAAAATAATTTCTTTGCAGTTCACTTTTGCTATTTTTTCTTTTTATTTTTCTTTGTTAAAAAAAGTTTGTTAAAAACACATTTTTTATTTTTCCTTTTGTGTTTTTTGGTGCAGAAAATTTTGTTTCCTCTCATTTTTTCTTCTTCTTCATTTCATAAATTGATTGACTCAAAAAAAGGAAACGTTCTGTTCTTTCTTCTTTTTTTGTTGGAAAAATGACAACAATGGTATTTTGTTGATGAGAATCAATCGAAATTGTTTGGTTTTTTTAAATTTGTTTTTGAAATTGAAGTTTGAAAAGGTTACCCTATTAAACTTTTTTGCTTCAAACACTGAAAAGTCATTTTCGATGCAGTCCTAATTTTCCTTCGAAGAATCTACAAGCTTTTATCTAGGTTTTTTTGTTGCACCTTAGCATTATAGAAATTTGTAAATAAGTTAAAACACATTTGTCTTATATTTTTAAATTCACCAATCCGCTTACATAATTTTTCTGCAAATTAATCTTTTGTAATTCATCCTATTTGCTTCACTTTATTTTTTACAAACTCTTAAACAACAATTCGTAAATTTTTTTTAATCGTTAAACTCCGTAAAACAAAAAAACTTTTTTCCTTCTAAAAAAATCGCATTATAGTTTTGACGTCGTTCGTATCAGCATTTCATTTCACTTGCTTCTGCTAAGCTTTTGCTCAAACATAAACACACTTTTTTCTTCAAAAAATCATGTTTTTTTTCGTTTAAATTTTTTTGTTTTCAGCAGCGACTTGCTTCATTCATTCCTAATTATAAACGAGCGCGTAGAAAATTTGTTTTGTTACTTTTAAATTTCTTTTTAAATTTTTGTATGCTTGCCTTCCTTTTCTTGGTGTTAACAACAACAAAAAAATGAGTTGTATTTTCAAGCGTAAAAAATAATGAAAAACAAAAAAATGGAAACTTTGACATGTGTTTTGTCATTTCTCATATTTTTTTTTATCGATAAAATCAGTTTAAAAAACGTCAAAAGTGACTTGTTTTTGAGACATATTTCTTTTTTGTTTTTGGTTTTTGAGCGCAAAAATAGTTTTAACTTCCAAAAAAAAAAATGGAAACTTTCTGAAAGTGGCTTCTTTAGATTTTTATTATTTTAATAATAGACAAACAAGGAGTATTAGAACTTTTTAACAGTCTAATGTTAGTAGAAAAATTACGTCCCAATTTCTTTGTAGTTTGCACGCATCATTTGTATTCAACTTGCAAAAAACAGAAACCAACAAGGAAACTCCGCTCTTTTTCGTTAATAAAATTACGCTTTTAAAAAAATTCCTCCTTCAGAGATAGTAATAACTAAAAGATGAGACAAAGCTTAATCGATATATGTGTGTATAAAAAACTCTAGGATAAAAAAAGAAATTTATGCTTTTTAAAAAGAAGAAGACAAAAAGAAAAAGAAGAAGAAAGGAACATGATTAATGGATTGCAAAATGGCAATATACGTAATCATTTTTTTCTTCGTTTTGTTTTTCACTGATTGCTTTTTTTCGATCGCTTATTTTTGCTTGCAACAGCACAAAAGGACACCTATCTATCACCTGTCGTAGTCATAAATAAGGAACGCTAGGATGGATGCATTCAACAACAACAAAAATGCCTAAAGGCTTAAGAAAAAAAACCAGACGATGAAAAGAAAAGAAAAAATAAAATAAATTTCAAAGTTCAAAAGCAATATAAAAAAAGAAAGAAAAAACATTTTTTTTCTTTTTTTATTTAATGCTTAAAAAAGCATGTAATTGAAATTTCTTTTTTCTCTTCAACTGGATAGAAAAAAGTTTTTACGCTTTTACTTCTTATTCTTAGGCTTTTGAAAAGCTTCCCTCAACATTTGGCAGCAGCAACAACAAAAATTGCAAAGTCAAAAAGCAACCTTTCGTTTCTTTCATTTCCAAAAGGCGGGTTAGAAAAGAAAAACTTTTTTCCTTTTCCTTTTTTTTTGTGTTTGGAGCCAAGTAAAATATATGTATATATAAAAATCATACGGAAGCCACTTAAGCACCACCCACTTTTTTCTCGGTGTTTTTTTGTCTTTCTTTTTTTAAGGTTTTTATACTTTTTGCTTTTTTTTTGGAGGAAGGAAAGTCTTTTTACGTTTTCTAATTCATTTTTTTCTTTCTATTTTTAACTTTGTCATTCTCATTATCATTAGTAGGCGATAGTCGTAATTGTAAAGGATATAGGTTCATACATTTTTTGTCTTTTAACACAAAAAGAAAAACCTTCATGCGAAAAAAATAAATTTAAGTTTTATTTTTTTTGTTTTTTCGTTGCTTAGGATATTATTGCCACGTTGCTTGCTTGCTTATTTATACATAGCTTTTTTTACTTTGACACTTTAAAAAAAATGCATGTTATTTTTTTTTTTGCTTTTGTGAATGCGAAATACGAAAAACATTATTGAAAAACGTTCAAAAAATGCAAAAATCTCCCTCTTTTTTTTTCTCGCATTTTTTGTTTATGCTCCCGTAAAAAAAAGTGAAAGAGTAACAAAAAAAAGAAGATTTATTCTGTTTAAAAACATACATAAACGGAAATATTTGCAATAATGAGATAGAAGAGGAGACCAATAACATAAAAACAGCAGCAACCGTCATAAATACCTTTTCCCCGCATATATGTATTTCCAACACCACCGCTACCAATATGCATGTTGTTGTTGCTCTTCTCCCAATTTGGTATTATTTTCCCTTCTCCTCTTCTATTTTTTTAAACTGCGTGTGTTTCCATTCATAATTCCTTCCTCTTCATGTTGCTACCGCTGGCTGCTGCTGCTATGCATGCAAAAAATTAAAACTTTAAAACAAAAAGAGATTTACATCTTTTTTTTTTGCTTCTGTTACATATTTTTTTGAAGCTAAAAAATGAAAAAGTGTGAAAAAAAATAAAAGTTTTTTTTGCCATTGCAAAAGCAACAAAGAAAAAACATTGGCTTTCCTGTGTCCTCTTTTCCTTACTTCTTTTTTTGCTATTCGGTGTTTCATTCTTCTTTTTTTTATTCCACCAAAAAACTTTTTCTCTTTTTTTTATTTTCATGTGATCAATTATGTTTCCTTCCTTTTTCGTTTGGCTTTAGTTCTTTTTTTATTTTGGCCTCTCTCTTTTTATTTTATTTTTATTGAATGTTCTTATCACCTTTTTTGTCTTCCACTCTCATTCATTCTCTCTTTCTAAATTTTTTTTTCAATGATTGATCTGATAACTATGAAAAAAGGTAAAATAAATTGACTTGTTTTGTACCATTTTATTTCTGATTTTTCAAGGTTAATTTCTACATACTAAAATACGAATAACTGACTTTTGGGATAGCAAAGTGTTAAAAATTTAAATTTCTCGTGCTTTTGTTTTTATTGACGCGAAAATATCTTTTATTGTTCTAAGATTCATTTTTTATAGTTTTTCCTTTATTCTTTTCTTCTTCTCTCTTTATTATTTTCCAAAATTCAAAGCTGCTGTTTTTACAAAACAATCAAAATTAATAAAATCTTTATGTTAAAAAGTGATATATCTGTTGATACAAATGGTCACGTAGAAATTTAATGAAAGATAAAAGAACCATATCTAAATGGCTTCAACAGCGCATTATTTAAAATTATATTTAAAATTATTCAAACATGCGCTAATATTTATTTTTATTATATTTATTTCGAATGTTTATTCTCAATCATCAGTATCAACAATTTCACAACCAATCAAACCAACAACTTTAGCACCAAGAGTAACAACCTTTTCATTAATTGATGGAGCGGTAAAAAGTTTTCAAGCATCAAGATTAAAACAACGACAACATACAATTCCATATCATGCTTTACTAATTTTACCTGCAAAAGAATCAAATAATGATAAATTTGGTTTAACAATTGAAAAGGCTCGAGCTGTTATTGATATCGCAGTGGAAGATGTGATAAAAGCGGGAATAATGCCTAAAAATTGGATAAACTTAACCGTTCATGATTCTCGATATTGGGAGGATACATCTCTCGCAGAACGATGGTCCACGAATGGTGTAGTAAAAGCTTGGTGTGAAAGACGTCTCGACGCTATATTTGGTTTCGCTGATTCTTATTCCCTTGCAACTGTGGCTAAAATTTCTGCAGGTTTTGGAAATGGTATTCCCATTTTCACTACCGCAGGTCTCACATCTCAAATAGGTTCGAAAAAAGATTTTCCATATTTAACTCGCATGCAAGGATCATATCGACAAATGGCGGATAGCATTTATCAACTTATCGCTTATCATCCTGATACTTCGTCATCATCAACATTTAATGTTTCATCAAATTTAAATTATAAAAATTTGGTTTTTATGTATCATGATAAAAGGCGAGCTTTGAATAAACCTCAACCATCAAAAAATGGTGAAGTACAAGAACAAGAAACTTCGTCGCATTGTTATTTTTCTCTTTATGCAATAAAACATTATTTTGCTGAAAACTCTGAATATTTTAAAGAAACATGGCAAATCCAAACTCCCGCTGTTGCATTTGATGAAGAATTACATCGAACTAAAGAGGATGTATATTCGTGGCTTCGAGTTGTTTCACAATATGCTAATGGTAAGATACATCCCACATTCTATAAAAATTCTTATAAATTTCTTTCTCAACGAGAAAATAGTTAATCACCAAACACATATAAAAATTTATTCTCAAAATGTCTTAATTCTCTCAAATTACGTGATCCTTTTTAAGAGGTAGATAAGTAATACAGAAATCACTTGTACCTCTACAAAAATTATGGTTACTACCTCTTTTACACCCGTGTCTCTATGCTTCTTGAAACTTTTGTCTTAAGATTCATATAATTTTTTTCACCTGTCTTGTCACACATTTTATTTTTTTGCAACATTTTTTAAGTCATTTTTTTTTTCATTTAACTTTTCTTTCTGAAAGTTTCTTGTTTTTTAAGAAAAAAAGGTTTAATCAACTATGCAAAATATGACTATTCTTTAAAAAAAGTTCTCAAGAGAATAATTTTTTTTAATAATATTTAAAAGAACCAAACAAACTAAAAAAATATGGGAGCGTCGTCATTGGGAATTTCTTCTTCTTAATGCTTAATTGCACTTTTAAAAAGAGAGTTTTTTCTCAAAAAAATATTTTTGCAGAATAATAATTTCTTTTCATCGTTAAGTTTTATTGATTTTGAAGTTGTTTTTGGCCGGAGAAATTTATTCTCTTAAATGGTTTTAAAAAAAAATAGGAAATGATAGATGCAATTAAGGTGGAATGGGTTTTGTGGTTTCATAGGGGATAAATAAAAAGAAAAGTGAACTTGCAATTTTTACAAAAAAAAATATGACAGAAATGGCAGAAAATCGAATGAAATTTTACTGTAGAAATTAAGTTTAGTTTAGTTCGATTGAAGCAATAAATTTTCTTGATTTTTTTTATGTGCTAATTAATCATTCTTCTTATTCGCTTAACTTTACACCAAAGAAAGGAAAAAGAGTATTTCCTAAACTTTTAAGACTTACCTAAAGTTAAAAAAATACAGGGGTAAAAAAGAAGTATTATGTAATTAAGGAAACTTTGTGGTTAAGTTTTTTTCTTCTTTCTGTTTTGATGTCTGCATCTCATTTTTCTTTATCGTTTAATTTGTTTATAAAAAATGAGAAAACCCTTTCATCAAACTAATTTTTTTTATTTCTTCGACCTTGTCTATTTTTTTGGGTTTATATTGCATTTTGGACAAAAAGAATCTATTTTAAAACAGACTAGGCGGGTAGCGCGCCTACGGCGCGCCGAGTAAATGTTACTGTTTCGAAAATATAATGTTTTTTGATTACAGTTTATAATACGCAGTTCTTAGTAAAATAAGGTCATACATACTACTATATCTGTGAAATCTTTGTGCATTTTACTCTTCAAAAGCCCTTAAAACTCCATCAAAAATATCCTTAAGATTTTCAATAGCATTTTCATCAATTTTGGATTATTTCTTGACATTTTGTCGTTTTGGGTCTTCGGGATAATTCATTCTACATGTTTCAAAAAAAGGCTTGCTATCAGAGTTTTTTCTTTTTCTTGAAATCCTCAATCCAAAATTAAAAGATCCTTTCAAATAAGACCTTTAAATGTTTAAAGCGCTTCAAAATCAACAACCATCGTCATCGCTAACATTCCTTGCAATGCAAGTCTATCTGCATTCATTGCATTCATGTTTATGCAATTTTTTATTTCCTTTATTTTGTTTTTTTTGGTCATTGAAACCTTCCAATGATATCGGGTCCTTACATCCTCGAAATTAGGTCCTTGGATCCTTCCTTTGATATTAGCTCTACTGATATTATTTCATTGGAACCTTTCTCTGAAATTAGATCTCTACAATTCGGATCTTGTGCCCTATTTCGATCCCATGCTTTCTCTGGATCCTATCATCTTTTTTTTAGTTAACGGATCCTTCACTTGATTTTGGTCCTTGGATCCTTCCCCAGCTATTATCTCTACGGATCCTTGCCTTGATATGTCCCTAATGTTTCATCAAAAGAAAACCGCCACTCAGCACCATTTCATTTCCATGAAATGAGAATGAAAAATCCTATGTTGCGCTTTCATTCATGTTTATGCAAATTTTATAAATGTCTCCTTCCTGTGGTTTTCATTCTTTTGTAACTTTCCCATGAATAGTTTCCGAGCGCGGAATCACAACCTGTTTTACTAGAAAGGAAAGGAAATCATATTATTTTGACTTGAATGATTTAAAACTTTGATTTTGAAAGTATGGATTATGTGTATCATCGAAAACCACAATTTTATATGGTCTTTTTTAAAAATGTTTTTATGCAAAAAAGAGAAAGAGTTAAACCAAAGTTTATTTAAATGCATTTTTTTTGTGGCAAAAAAAGTAATCAATAAAATAAATGCGATCAAAGGCGGAAGCAAAAAAGTATTTAAAAAAATAAATGCGAGCAAAGCAAATGTTTAACTCTTTTGCAAAGCCATGATTCTTTCTTTCTTTCTGCCTCTATTGTTTTCCACTCCTGCAACCGGCCGGCCTGCTTGTCTGAAATGCATTTGATCAAAAATAATTATCTATGTTTTATGCTTCTTTTTTTCTGAATAGAAAAAAATGAAAGGTTTTTATTGCAAAAAGGGGCATCGATCATGTCTGATTTCTTGAATAAAAAAAAGAGTTTGCAAGAAACAAAAAAAGATGGAATGATAAGAAATTGAAGTTTGGAATTTTTTTTGCATGCAAAAAGTTTGGGTTGATCTAAACTTGTTTTAATTAATTTCAGTCAACGGAAGTTATTGAATGATTATGATGAGTTTTTGCAGAAATAAATAAATAAATAAAGAGGATGGAATTGATTGACACTTTTTGCACGAAGGATTATAAAATAATTAAATACAAAAAAAATGGTAGAAAGTAAGGGATCGATTCAACAAGCATTTTTTCAGTCTTCCGGGAATTTCATAGAAAAGTCTATCAAGTGCTTTATATTTATTAAAATATCAATTTCATAGACCTTTGACAATTTTTTATTCCTTTTGTCTCATTTCTACCTTAACTGGGTAAACTCTCACTCGAAATTCATAGACTCTCTTCCAATGAAGTAATTATTAATGGTATTAATTTTTCATAAAAAAATCCATTCATTCATTCATGCAAGTCTTTTCTTTATCGTCTTTTATTCTAAACTTAAAATAAAAACAGAAACTCTTAAACTTCCTAACAAAAAAGGAGTGTTTTTTATTTTAAAAAAATATGAAAGAATTGCCCTCGTGGGAACTTCAAATGCTTCTTTCTCTTTTTTTGAGGTTCTGTTTCCGTTTTCTTCCTTCAAAAAATAAAAAGTCGAATACTGAATAACTTTTTCCCTGTTGGCTTGAAGTCTTCAAAAAAAGTAAATCAATTATTTTTATTATTTTTTTTATTTTTTAAATTTTTGAACTTATAAACTTTTGGGGTTAAAAAGCAACAAAAAAATGGAATGCATACTGTACATATTGGAATACATATTGAAAGGGGAAAAGAAAAATATGTAAATTTGCTACCACTCTAATACCAATGGCTATAATTTTTTTTATCGGAGTATTATGAAAACATAAAGAAACTTAATTTTTTGTTTGCACGATATATATTTAAAATACTGTATTTAATCCAATATCGAATGAACCTAAAGTTTTTTTTCTTGCACGCAAAAAAACTTGCACCACATTTTCCTCTCTTCCTCTTTACTTCTTTTTTTTATTACTTTTATAATCTCATATTTTCCCAACAACAAAACCTAAAAAAAATTATTGCTTTTTTTGATGAGTAAAAAAAACAAATGCAAAAAATAATAAAAACTCTTCTCGTTATGGGTTATGGCTTTTTTTCTGCTGCAAACAAAATATTTTAGAGACTCCAAAAAGTGCAGCACAAAAAAATAATGCGCATTTTTTTTGTGCATTCGGGTGCCTTTTTTTATTTTGCAATATTTTTGACAAATCCTTTTTTCATCCCTCTTTTTTTTGATGATAGACAATTTTATGGGGACAAAAATAATAAGCAAGAAAAAACACAGAAAGCTTGATAAAAAAAAAACAGCTTCAAAAAAATGTTGTTTAGCAAACGTCGGAAGACAAGAAGCAATGGCATGATTTATAGCGTCAAAGGAGTTACAGAAGAGTCTTTTAAAAATGTCGGCATTTTTTGTTTCATTTTTTTAAAGAGTGATATTAAAGCAAAGAAGTATATATGTATATATTTTTTTTGTGATATCAGCAGCTTTATTGTATCTTTGCTCCCTTTTTTCTAAAGCTTTTGGGAGTAACAAAAAAATATGGGAGCAGCTGAAGAAGAAAGAAAGAAGAAGCGCAGGAGGCAATGTTAAAAAAGGATGGGATCATTAACTGACTCGACTGAAAAGAAGAAAAAAAATCCTGTTAAAAAACTCGACCCCATGAGAAAATAAAAAAGATGAAAACGACGACTTGATGTTTTTTTTTGTTCAGTTGTATTTTATTTTTGAAAAAAAGAGTTTTGCAAGTTTATGCTTCTTTTTTCCGTGAATGTTGTCTCGTCGTACTTCTCTTGTTGTCTTTTTAACACGAGTAGCATATTGACAACAATGAGAAAGTTGAAGATAGAAGTGTATCGGCGTTGTTCGTTAACAACTTTTTAACTTTGAAAAATAATTTTTCCAACTTTTTTTAAACCACTCATTTTTTGCTCTGAAATTTCCTTTATATTTTAGTTTCTGAATGAAAAACCTTTTCTTTTGCCATAAAAAAAACGCAATGACGCCTGCCTTATTTTTTTCTATTTTTTTTTCGGAAGCTTCTATCAAAATTCGATGATGATGATGAAAAAAGAAGTAGCGGCAGCGAGTTGCCGTCGTCGTTGTTTTCGTTGTTGTTAGACCCGTTTCCGCATCTATTTTTTTTTTTACTCAAAAAAAGCAGCCAGCAAAAGCATTGGGTGCTCTTGTTCTTTTATTTTTTTCTTCTTCTGTCCCAAGTGCCATCAAAGCATCTTTTTTTTCTTCTTCGACTGCTTCTTCAACTTTTAACGTTGCATCGAGGGCGACGACGCTTGAAGCTGACGCCGAAAATAACGACAACGACGTTCTTATTTTTTTGATGGCGGTAGAAGTAAAGTCGCCGGCTTTGACTCTTTTTGAAAAAGAAGTTTCTGAAGAAAAGTTTCTTCTTTTTTTCCCCTCTTCATCATCATCGGATGCTAGCTAGCTACTCTTCTTTTAAAAAAGCATCAATTTAACCAAATTTTTGACGCCTATTCTTGTCGACTATCTTTCTTTCTTCTTTTTGCGCCGAAAAAAGAGAAAAAGATTTTAAACATTTTTTGTTGTTGCTGCATTTATTTTTTCTTCAAAAAATACTTTCATTGTATTTACTCCTTATTTTATTTTTAAGCAATTATTATTACTCAAAACGCTTCATATTGTTGTTGTTGCCAAGGCCACAACACGTTTATATTTTATACCATTAAAAAAGCTTCCTTCTTCGGTCAAGTGGAAACAAGCTGCAAGTTAAAAGTTAAAAATTATTCGTGAGCTACATACATATTTATCAACATCACCTGTTTATATAATATACTTTACTTCTTTGTAACTCGAAAAAAATCTTTTTTATGTGTGTTTTTTAATGCATCATATGTATGGTTAAATTTTTTTTATCACCATCATCTATGAAATCAATATTTTAAAATAATTTTTGATTCAATTATGGGTGGTCGTCGCTGTTTTATCTTTGTCCAAACATAACTTTTTTTTTATTACTCAAAAAAACTCACATTCGAAGAATCGAATCATTGCATTCTTCCTTCATTTTTTGTTTGAGAAATGTGCATCAATTTTAACGACACCAACAATACCTTCAACGACGACAATAATTCAACCAATTATACATTATTTTGGTGCTATCATAGAATTTTATTATTATATTTTTAATATTATATTCAACTTTCACATTTTCTCTTTTCTAAAAATCAAATGTTCCAACGTCGAAGGTGGTGGTGGAAATCACAAAATTTAATGCTGCTATTTGCATTATTAATTTTAACAACTGAAATTGAAGCTAAAAGTTTTTTGCAATCATCTCGAAAATCTGGATATTCGCCTAAATTTCCATTAAATATTGTGGTTGGACTTCCAACGAGTGAAGGTTCACCTTTGCGGAATCCATTTCGATTAACCATCTCTAAATCTCAACCTGTTTTTGATGTAGCAATTGAAGATATTTATCATCGAGCAAAATTATTGCCACATGGAGCGCTAAAAATTTCATATGAAGATACTCAACTTAGTGATGCAATAGGTCCACAAAAAATTGTGGATAAATATTGTAATAAATCCGTGGATGCTGTGATGGGAATGGCATATGTATTTGCTTTAGCACCCGTTGCAAGAATGTCTCAATTTTGGGGTGATGGAGTCCCAGTGTTTACTACTTCTGCAATGGTGGATGAACTTGGAGATAAAACAAACTTTCCTCTTTTGACTCGATTAATGGGAACATATCGAACTTTGGCTAAAATGGTTCTTAAAATTGTTCAAGAATTTGGATGGAAAAGATTTCATTTTTTCTTTAACGATCAAGCTGTTCATGGAAATTCTCAGGGCCGATCTGAATGTTATTTCTCTCTCAATGCTATCAAAAATGTTTTCAATCATGAAAAAAATATTGTTTGGACCGTTGAAATGTTTTCCGAACAAACCGCGGCTCGAGATAAATTTACTGTGCTTCTTAAAAAAGCTTCTCTATTAACTAATAGTAAGCCTTTGGAATCCTGCGTCTGTCTGCTTTGAAAAATTTGGGGGATAAAATCTTTCTAATAATCATTGTCTTGTAAAAGCTTTCATTCACTTTTAAAAATTTGCTACTGCAAAAAAAAAAATTTTCAATTGAAGTTCATCATCAAACTCGCTTTTATTTAGCTTTAAAAAAATAAAGAAAAGAAGAAAGTTAATTTCCGACATACTCACCCAAACACAAGAGAAAAAAAAATGTTGGAACTTTCTTCTTATTTTATTTTACTCTTGTGACTCTATAAAATTCGATTACTACTCTTTTTTGACACGTAATTGAGAGGAAAAAGAAAGGGATGGGAAAAAAGCTGAAAAAAGAAGAGAGGTTAAACAAATAAGGTTCTAACTTTTCCTTTTAAATTTTAAAAGGATTTCTATTCAAGCTAGAATAACACTCCGGAAAAATACTATGGAGGGTCTTAAAAAGGAAAAGTAAATTAAATATAAAATTAGGGAACATAAAAGGAGTAACAAGTTAATAACATCGAATCTCAAAAATTTTGTAAGAAGTTAATATTTGGGAAAAAAGATGCCAATAATTATTAATTCATAAACTCTTGCACTTTGCACTTTCATCATAAAAATTTCAATGACCCTTATAATTTTTTTTTTCAGTGATTATCCTTTGTGCTAGTCCAGATACTGTACGTGAAATAATGTTATCTGCACACGATTTGGGTATGGCAACATCGGGTGAATATGTTTTTATTAATATTGACGTTTCAACAGGGTATGTTTACTTACATTCATCCATCCATCCCTCTCTGTTTTTTTTTGACATTTTTTAAAACCCAATAAAAATTTAATTAAAAGAAATGGCGTTGTCATAAAAAAAATAAAATTTTTAGATCTCATGCAGAAAAACCATGGATTCGTGCAAATGATACAAATTCACCTGAAAATGAAAAAGCTAAAGAAGCATATAAAGCTTTAAAAACAATATCTTTGAGAAGATCAGATTTGGATGAATATAAAAATTTTGAATCACGGGTTAAAGAACGAGCTGAAAATAAATATAGTTATTCAGCTAAAACGGGAAAAGAATACGAGGTTAGTCAATAAACTTTTTTGAATATATTTTTTTGTTATTTATTTTTTGATGATTATTCTAAAAAAAGATTTCTCTTTTCTATTGCAAAAATGAAAATGGAAATAAGTTAGAGCAAAGTTTTTTTGCAAAAAAATGTGTTTTCTTTCAATAAAAAAGAATCTGCATAATAAAAATATGTACTACCGCCAGCGTCCAAATAGACCAATGCTAAAAAAAGTTTTCGCTTACAAAAACCCGGAAGTGTTAAACTTTTATTGTTTGGAATTGCAAAAAAGAAAGCAATGTTAAACACAAATCCTTGAAAATTGAAATCTTGATAACTATGGTGTCATTTCCTAAGACATAAAAAAATTAATTTAAAAGAAGTAATTAATTTTGGAATAAATAAATATATTTTTTTAGATGAATAATTTTATTAGTGCTTTTTATGATGCGGTATTATTATATGCAATAGCTTTAAACGAAACACTCGCCGAAGGCTTGGATCCTCGAAATGGGAGAAACATAACATCAAAAATGTGGAATCGCACATTCGTTGGAATTACAGGCAATGTATCGATTGATCAAAATGGTGATCGATATTCAGATTATTCTTTACTTGATCTTGATAATGATGAAGATAAATTTATGGAAGTTGCATATTATTCTGGCGCTCAAAATGCTTTAAGACAAGTATCACAATTTCATTGGGTTGGAGGTTCACCACCTCGAGATTCACCCATTTGTGGATGGGATCATTCCAAATGTCCTGAAGGTTATCCATTTTATTATTACGTCCTATTCGTAGCTCTCCTCGTTATTTTATTGTTATTGGCGGGAGTTTTTGTATTTTATCGAAGATATAAACTTGAATCAGAGCTGGCAGCAATGTCATGGAAAATTCGTTGGGAAGAACTTGAGGGCGATGATGTGGCAAGAAAAGAAAAAAAGAAAAAGCGTTCAAGAAAAACTGATTTTTATAATCATCCCGATCAATCCGTTCCATTTTTGAGATCCAATTCAAGAACTTCCAATAATAGTGATAAGGTAAGTTATTTATTTAGTATACATACATATTTGTGTATTTGCCAAGATCATACTAAATTTTGGAGTGTTACTTCTAAATTTGAAACGAGTAACTTAATTTTTTTTGTGCCTATGTGTTTTTGGCACATTTAATTAAACCAAAGTTATTGTTACAAGTTTTTGATAATTAATATCTTCTTCACTCTCACCACCATACTTATTTATTTATTCTCTCTACATACTTTTTTTACATAACACAACAAAAAGAAAAAATAACAAATTTTCTATTTGTTTAATTATATTTCTTCTAAAACATTTTTTAATTAACACCCTATCATCTCTTCTTGAACTTCTCAATTCTATTATATCAACCAAAAATTTTATAATTAATTTTCTTTTGATATTTGCATTTTTTAACTTTTTTATAGTTCGGTGACGATGAAATTGACATTATTGCAACACGATTGAGATTGGTGAGTAGTACTTTCAAGAGTGCTTTTTTCTCCAACCATAAAGTTGAATTGAAGTGTTTATTTCTTGTGTCAAAGTGTTGTCGTATTTTGGTTTTATAACTTTCAAACATAAAATAGTTTTAAAACTTGAATGTTTATTAAACTTTTATCGTTTTTTGTGTGATTTCGTAGTTTTGACTTCTTTCAATCCCATTCACTCGTTGCATTTAACACAAGCGAATGCAAGAAGAAAAAAACTTTTGCATTTGGCACCACTCATATTTTTTTCCATATTGTTGCTATTCATCTATCTATCGTATTATTGTACTAATAACATTATCTATTGTAACGTATTCTTTCACTCGTAGTTTTAGGTTGCATCTATGAAAAAAAAAATTAAGATTATTATACCACGCTACTTTGCTGGCAGTTTTGAAAGCTTCGAAAGATTGATTCATCATCTTTTTTACTATCGTATTTTTTGTTGGTTCTTTTCAATAGTTTTTCACTTTTTATAGCCTATTTTTTTCTTGTTTTTTTCCATTGAGTGACACTATTTAATTATTTTTTTTACATACTTTTTTGATCCTAATATTATTTTTTCTCATTTCTATCCAAATTTCAGAGAAGCAGCTCTTCAGGAACTACAAGAAAAATCTCTGCGATGATTGATCGCAAATTTAGTATATTTACAAGAAAAAAATCATCACCAACGGCTGAAAAAGTTATTGAAAATAATCACGTATGTGTGCCAAATTTTTTATACCTTTTACCCTTGCCGACAAATATATTGATTTGAGAGAAGCTTATGGTTGCCATTATTCCTGAAACAGTGGCTTGACGAATTAATTTAAATTTTTAAAAAAAGTTGGAAATTCCCTTTTTAAAAATGCTTGAAACCTTTGCTTTTTTCTTCTCTTTTTGAAGTGAATGTGTGAGATAGATTGCTTCTCTCAACCAATTTCCCCAATATTTTTTTTGATTCCTAAAATTATCATTAACTTTATTTATTTTGTTGTTTTTTAGAACAATTATGATGATCGAAACAATATGAGTTCACCATCAAATAGTAATTCAAATTCACAAAAGAAAAAAAGTAGCGCAGAAGATGAATTTGTTGAAAATAATGCTAAAAAATCTCTGTCACTTAAAAATCGAAAGCTTAGTTTTTATAGTATTAAAAGTGGTGGAAGTGTTGAAACTATACAAATGCAAAATAATGCTCAAATATTTACTACAACATCAACTTATAGGGTATGTTAGAATAAATTTCATATAGCTCCTACCAATTTTCTCCATCGAACTTAAATATTTTTTTATTTTTTTAGGGCCAAATGGTTGCTATAAAAAAGTTAAATATAGATCCAAGAAAATATCCCAAACTTGAATTATCTCGAAAATTATTAATGGAATTTAAAATTATGAAAGATTTACAACATGATCACATCACTCGTTTTGCTGGTGCATGCGTGGATGCCCCAAATTATTGCATTGTAACCGAATATTGTCCAAAAGGTTCATTGGAAGATATATTGGAGAATGAAAAAATAAAATTAGATAAAATGATGAAATATTCGTTACTTCATGATTTGGTTAAAGGAATGTATTTTTTACATAATAGCGAAATTCGGTCTCATGGAAGACTTAAAACATCGAATTGTGTTGTGGATAGTCGATTCGTCCTTAAAGTCACTGATTTTGGTTTGGCTGAACTTCACGCCATGGAAGAATCAACCGAGGATGAACTTGAACAACATGCTTTTTATCGAAGTAAGTTGCATAAAGAAAATTATAAAAATTAATCAACAAATTCTCTCTTTTTTTAGAACAGCAGTGGACTGCCCCAGAATTACTTCGATTGGGTACAGCCGCTCCACCACAAGGCACCCAAAAAGGCGATGTTTATAGTTTTGCATTAATTTTGCATGAAATGCTTTATCGTAAAGGTGCATTTTATCGTGGAGAAGAAGAATCACCAAATCCAAAAGAAATTTTGGATAATCTTGTCAAAATTCCATTAAGTGAAGATCATATTTATCGACCCATGATTCCTGAAGCTTCACCCGTGGAAGATCACCCAGAAACGGTTAAAAAGCTTATTGATTTAATGGTTCATTGTTGGGCTGAAGATCCACTTGATCGTCCAGAATTTAGTACCATAAGAAAAATAGTTCATTCCCTTAATAAGTAAGCTCGGTTTTGATCTTTTTTGTGAAACAAAAATCTAAATATTAAATTAAACATGATTTTATTTGGAATGTTTTTTTCAGAGATAATGAAACATCCAATCTCGTGGATAATTTGTTAAAGCGTATGGAGCAATATGCTACTAACTTGGAAGGTCTCGTGGAAGAAAGAACACAAGAATATTTGGCAGAAAAGAAAAAAGTTGAAGATTTACTTCATCAACTTTTACCTCCATCCGTTGCTGATCAAGTAAGCAAAAAAAAGATATTCTTAGACAAAGTGGACATTAATAATGTTTTTAGCTTATTACCGGCTATCCAGTTCAAGCCGAATCATATGAATGTGTAACAATATACTTTTCTGATATTGTTGGTTTTACTGCGTTATCATCAAAATCAACACCCATGCAAGTTGTAGCTCTTCTCAATGATTTGTATCTTGCATTTGATGGAGTTGTGGATAATTTCAAAGTTTATAAAGTTGAAACTATTGGTGAGTATCTTTCATAAAAGATTAAAAATTATATTTGAGACATAAATAATGAAAGTCAATGTAATTTATAGGTGATGCATATATGGTTGTAAGTGGTCTTCCCGAACGTCGTGAAGATCATGCATCACAAATAGCTCAAATGTCTTTAGCCCTTTTACAAAAAGTTAAAAGTTTTGTTATTCGTCATGTTCCAGATGAACAACTTAAACTCAGGATTGGCATGCATTCGGGTATGTCTCACATGCTTATTAATTAATTATAAACTGATTATTTGCTTCTTTTTATAGGGTCAGTGGTAGCTGGAGTAGTTGGATCAAAGATGCCGAGGTTTTAAAATAGTAGTTTTATATTTTATTAATAATTTTTTTTAGATATTGCCTTTTTGGTGATACAGTGAATACAAGTAGTCGAATGGAATCGAATGGTTTACGTAAGTATCTCTCAAACATTTATTGGAAGCAATAATAACAAATTCCAATATTTTTCAGCTTTACGCATTCACGTTTCATCCGACACTAAAGAAATTCTTGCAAAGGATCCCGATTTCCATTTAGAATTGCGTGGTGAAATAGAAATGAAAGGCAAAGGTCTACAAACGACATATTGGCTTAAATCATACAAAGATCAATGCATACCCTATTTTGGCCCCGAATACTGAGATTAATATTTTTTTAAAAAAGCTCAAATGCAAAAAATTTCTTTTTTTATTTTAAAAAACCTTTTCAAAAAAAATTATTCAATTCCGGTCGCTTTCCCCAATAAAAAGCGGGTAATTATTTTTTAGTATGTTTATAAACAAAGTTTTTTTTCGTAGATTTTCATAAAAAAATTTATTTACACTTAACATTTTTTGTTTAAATTTTTTATAGAAAAAACTTAAAACGCACCCAAATTTTTTTTAATCTCCTTCTCAGTTCATTTTTGTTGTTTTCTTTTTTTGTGAAAAATTATTATTATTAAAATTGTTTTAGAAAAAAAAATTATGAATTCATAAATAATTGTTACTAATTTAAAAAAATAAAAATAAAAAAATTGCATATAGTTTTTAACTTTAAATAATGTCGATTTACAACAAAAAAAAACCCAAAAAACTTATTCAAATTCAACAAACAGAAGGGGAAAATTGGAATTTCTTTTGCCGGCCAATTGTTCAATTTTGCTGAAAGCTATCAAATAAACTTTGAGCGTTTAATTACTCATCAAAGGCCGCTATAAATAGAAGAAGAAGAAAAGAGTGGAAAAGCATGCATTTTGAATGTATAACCGACATTAATAAATCACATTTTTCATTATTCATTTCTTAGAAACTTTTTTTAGCGAATTCATAAACGGAAACGAATGTTCTTTTTTTGATCGCAAATTATTCAGACATTATCATTCTTCATTAATAAATTTAAATCAGGTTTTGACTTGACCGATTATCATAATTCATTCATTTCATGTCTTGAAACAAATTTGGTGTGGAAGTAGCTTTTATTTTGTACAAAAAAAAAAAGAAGGAGAGTAATATCATAAAGCTTTTTCAAGTTTATGAAGTCATAAAAAAATATCAAATCCAAAGAGAAAGGATTTTTGTCATTAACTTTAAAAAAAAAGTTTCGTCAAAAAAGTAATAAAAACCCAAGAAAATAGGTTTAAAGTCATTTCATATTGCAAATTCCCGAGAGAAAAGAAAAAAGAAAAAGATTTTAAAGCATTTTATGCATTAATTGAATGACTTTTCTCGGAGCTGTGTCATGTTTTAAGGAAAGAGAAGTTCGATCGATGACATCAAAATAATTTTTTCTTTTGATAAGGTCAAGCATGGATGACATATTTCCATCACAATTATGGTAATGTGTGCGACCGGATATCAAACTAAAAAAAATATTCGTAATGAGATTCAAAGTTTTAACTAATGTAAAAGTAAGCAGCTTACATGATGCCATCTGAAGCTAAAGCTGAATGAAGCATATCATGAATTTGATCAAAATGTTTTTGTTTGGAATAAACAAGTTCTGGAGCAAGAATGATATCAAACTTTTCGCAACCTATTTTTGTTTCAAGGTCGTCTATGTCGCTTATGATGTATTTCACTCTTTCACTTATATTATTATTTAGCATCATTGTTGGTTCAATATGGGATTTAAGGGATTCTTCACTCTAAAGAAGCAATTATTTAATTTTCTCAAAAAAATATCTAAAAAATTCAAAGACTTACTGAATGTGATACAGTAACATTTTTAGCATGGTGATCTAACGCATAAATTGAAGGTAAACCAGTGGCAAATCCAATTTCAAGAACTTTTTTATTTTCAAATAATTTTGTTTCTTTTTGAGTTTCAACAATATTATCAAGAACTTGGCAAAAATAATTTACGCCATTCCATTTTTCAATTTCTTTATTGGAATTTCCGAATAATAATCGCTTTTCTCGAGCAAGCATCACAATTTCTTGATATTCATTAGCTTTGGTTGAATCAAGATTTAATGGAGCTATGAAAGATATGTTTCGAGATTCCATGCATAGTTCATTAGCAATTGGATTAGTGGTATAACAAGCTGGAGCTTGAATCAAAACCATTGTCAAAAAGGATAATGTTTTTCTGATAAAGATTTTATTCTAAAATTAAAACAAAACTATAAATAATAATTAAAGTATATTAAATAACGATGAAACAAAAGAGGAAGTAAAATAGACGTATGTAGACTATATTTTTAAATAACTAAAAAAAGAAGTAAAATAGGCATTCCTTAAGAACGTAGTCTTATGATAAACACCCTCGTGCTCAAAACTAACATTTAATTGTGCTCAAATTCTTTTTATATACAATCAAGAAAAAATTGTGATCACATTTCTTTCGTTCCCTCCTTCCCCATTTTTTTTTGTTGATTCTTGGTTTCCGATAACAAAAAGAGAACCACCATCGACAATGACAAAAACGTGATTTCTAAAACGTTAATGGATAAATCAAAGACATGAGCGAACCCTTCTTTTTTTTTCGTCTATCAGTTTGGTTAATTTGGTTAACCTGCTTTAATAAATAAATGAAAGACGATGACGAAGAGTGATATACGCTAGAGATAAATCATTTTCTTTTCTTATATTTTCTTACTTCATGAGTGCATTCGGTGTAGGTGCACTAAAAATAAATGAAAGAAAATATCAAAAACGTCAATCATATTTTTATTTTATCGAAAACGTTGTCTGATCGCAATGTTCATCGAATATGAATGTTTGTATGTGTAACTTTTTTGTCTATCAATTGACCAAATAAAGGAAAATGATTCAAAGTGGTTTTGCCTAAAAAAATTGTAATAAAGCAGATCAAAGTGTAAATGGAAAATGAAAAATTGTTTACAACGTCACCTAAAATCCCGTAGCAGAATAACGCGACTAAGAACTGTATTTACAGTACAGTACGTATTTTGGGGATAGCAGAATAATAAAAATGTCATGCTACAGATGTTATAAGCATATTAATTTTTATGTATCAAACTTAGTTTGGTCATCATTGTTTCTTCTTTATTTCAAAATTAGAGTTTGAATATTACAATATTAGACACTTACCAACCAAACAACATATTTCAGTCCTTACTTTAATTGTGAAGACTTCATATGTTTGTATTCTATCATTATCATTCATGGTTTTCCACCACCATTTTCCAAATGTGGCTTCCATGGTGAAATTATTAACCCGAAAGAAGCTAATAACACATTTTTAAGAGTTACATATTTTCTTTTTAATTATTTTTTATTCATTTCCTTGAACTTTTAATTAACCTTAGTAGTTGAAAATTAATTTAAAAAGGAAGCTAATGTTTATTATAATCAAAAATAAATGCATTTTAAAGAAGATACAAGAACAAAGAAGAAATGTTTGAATGTGTTTAATTTTTATCTGAATTATCCTTTTCATCTTCAACAATGGAAGGTAATGGAACAATAACGGATTTGCGACGTTGTTTCCGGGTTCGTCGACCTTTTTGAGCTCGAAGCTTGAGTTTTTCTTGCAAAGCAAGTTCTTGCCTTTCACGTTCAAGAGTATTTCGCTTTTGTAGCTGTGAACGAGTATCCTCATATTCGGATATTTTCTTTTTAACATCACCTAAAAAATGTTTTTTGTTGTTTGACTATCTGAATTAGAAATGGACAAACCAAAGAGTGCATCCTTTGATGGAATTGGAGCAAGTTGGCTGAGTGGTAATGGCGAGGGATCACGACCTTCAGGCTGGGATAAATTAAGAATTTCCTATAAAAATATTCAGTTTAAATTTTTGTGATTTCGTGAAATACCACTTACAGTAAGATCTTTTCCAGGTAAATCCTTTTGATCTTTAACTTGATCAGCTTCAAGAGCCAATAATTCTTCTTCAGATTCATCCGGGACATCAGTATCATAAGTGATATCCAAATCACGATTAAAATCTTGTTTAACTTTTTTCCTCATCAATTCAAGCCTTTCTTCTCGCAATTGTTTTTGCTTTTTGGTTACTGTGGTATTAGCTTTATCCAAATCTTTTAAAATTGTATCATTAATAACTTTATCAAACCATTGAATCAAAGCTGTAATCTTTTTATGAGTGTTTTGATAAACGGTTAAAGCCTTTTTGAGATTTGAATTTGATTGAATATCGTTAAAAGCATTTTGAATCGCTTGTTCCATCGTTGCCATTTCTTCTTCCGTCGCATATGGAAATTTAACACGGCCTAAATAAACTCGACAAGATTGAACATTTTGTCCAGCAGCAATAAAATTATTCCTTGCTTCAGCCGCCGCAAAATATCTCATTCTTGTATTACTTGCTTCAATTTGTTCTAATTCCTTCCAACGAGTTATACCAAATGCCATTTGAGTGTTAGCATGAACTAAAAGAACTCGACCATTGGTCCATTTAAATTTTGCGAGGGATACTCGTTGCTGCCATTCCAAAGCATCATCAAGCTGGGCTTCAAAAGTATTTTCTGCATTTGATGCATAATCAGGACCAAAAATTCCCACTAAAAAAATCAGTAGCTTTTATCTTGGAGTTGTTGTTTATCAAAGAATGAACTTACTCAGAAGATGATCCTGCTTTTCATAAAGTTCATTTAAATTATCACATTGCTGTTTATAAATATCTGCAATTTTTGCTGCTCTATCATATTGTAATTTTGCTCCTTTTAATTCCTATAATTTTTTCAAAATTTGTTATAAAAAAATAAGTAGCAAGATTTACTTTTTCTGCCACTTCTTGTTTATTTAAAGCTGATAAATATTCTTGTTGTTCTTTGTTGAATCTATGTTCCCAAGTACCTTGCTGCTTTAAAAATGATTTAACCGAAGGTTGTTCAATATTATCAATATCAGCTTTTTCCTTTTCACTAAAAAATAAGGAAATCATAGATAATAAAAAAACTTTAAAAACAGTAAGTTTCTAATGATTTTTTTTTTCAATGCACAAAAAACCTTTGAGCCTTACGTTTGTTTTTTTAGCTCTTTGTAAGTAGCCTCCAATTGATCTACGGTTTTCTTGATATCATCAGCAAATATCGTTTTTGATTCATATTTTTTAAGAACATTTTTCTTTTCAAGCCGATAAATTGATTTTTCAAGGTTTATATAATCCTAAAAAAGAAGTTTGAAAGATGGAAGTTTTTTTTATTAATGACTTACTTGAACGACGCCTTCTGTGAGTTCGATTCGATCAACATCTTTTTTAACTTTTGGTTTCATTACTGGAATAACTTCAGCTGAACCTGGAGGTCCATTTGAAGCAATTTTGTTTTTATCTGAGCCCTAGAAATTTTAAATATACTTCACAGTATTATTGGTTGATTAATGGTGATTAATTTTACCAAAATAAATAAAAAAAATTTCATGTTACTTACCTTTGAAAAGGCGCTATTACATACACCCATTTTAAAGAATCATTTAAGAAAAAATCGTAATATCAAACTTCTTCGATTTCCAGAAAATGACCACAAAATCTTTCTTTCCTTTAACTATGTCCTTCGTTTTAGCTTCTGTTTTTTCTTCTCTTTAGCATGGGTGTGTTGTTTCATTCTTTTGTTTTTATGTTGTTTCTCCATGGAAAATGCTTACTTTCCATATATGTATCCATGGAGAAAAAGTCAATCCTTTCTCCAAATAAGAGAAACATATCAATCACCTTGGAAATTTCTTTACGTGCTTCAGGCACAAAAAAAGCAAGCAAAAAGTCAGAAAAAAATGTTAAGAAACAATATTTATTTTTAGTTGAAAAAAAATTGTAAAATATACAGTCAAAAGAAAAACCTTGTGACAAAAAAAGTAAACATCCAAAAAAATTTGACCAACGAAAAATAAAAACAATGAAGAGTAAAGCTATTTCCGGAAAATGCAAATGAGTTCAGAGAATTTCAATTGAAGGGAAAAACAAAAAATAAAAAGACTAAAAACTATGGTAGTTTTTTTAAAAGAGATGTTAAAGTCGGATCTTTAACTTTTCGAATCGACTGTTTATTGTTGAATTTAATTTTAAGACAATATTAAAAAAGAAAAACATTTAGAAAAAATAAAAGGAGCCATGAATGATTAAAAAATCGAATACTAAAAGATTTTAAAAAATCTTCAAACATATTTCAACTTACTTTTTACTTTTTACAATTCCCAAGAAAATTTATTAAAAAAAAGAATTAATGCAAAAATACTTCCATTTCAACATTCCCATTGCTTTCATTGACATTGGTTCCATTTGAATTATTTGCATTAGAATGTAAAAGATTTTTTAAATCAAAATCTTCATTAGCTGCTTCTTCATCATCCGATGATTTTTGACCATTTTCAATTTCAGGAAATGAACATGGAAACTGGGAGGGATTTTGATGATTTCCCGACAAAATATCCGAAGCATTTGGCATTGAAATAAATGGATTTCCTGCCGCTGATGAATTGTTTGTAGGATAATAAGCTTGGGCAAAATATCCAAAATAAAGTGGATTTGTAGCGGCTGATGAAGCTGAAGCTGCAGCAGCTATGTTATATTTCGAATCATTGTATGGAAATGCAGAGGCATAAGGGTTCGCAAACATATCATCAGAATTGGTTTGCATAAATGATGGCCAACTTGAAAAATGATGTGTCGATGAAGTTTTGATGGGTGTCAAATCAGCCAGGCGTTGTTGCTCCAATTTTTCTTGACGACGAAATTTTGCTCGACGATTCTAAAAGTAAATCTTTTTTTGCTTCCCTACAATTTAGATTGCCCGAAACTTACTTGAAACCAAACTTGAACTCTCACTTCGGGTAATTTTATTTTATGTGAAAGCATTTCGCGAGAATAAACATCCGGGTAATGGCCTTTTTCAAAAGATTGTTCAAGTTCATGAAGTTGAAAAGTTGTGAAAGTGGTTCGATTTCGTCGTTGCTTTTTACTTGAAATGGAACAAAGGCTTCGATCTCGCCGCTTTCGTCTCGGTGCCTCTTTTTCACTTTCGCCATTATCGAAGCAACAATCAGTTGGAATATCTAAAAGCGGGTTCATTATTTTTAGTAGTTTGCAAAATTTATGGTATCCAAAGAGTTAAAACTAAGATTAAAGTTACAGTAACGCTCTAATAATGATGCCTCAAAGATCTAAACCCTCGTATTATAAAAGGCTGCTCTAAGTTTTCAGAACTTAACCCTGCTCTTTAAAAATTTAAATAGTTAAAGTAATTTTTTATACTAAAATCATTCCAAAACTTTTGGGTATGGCTCAAGCCATTAAACTTTCAACAATCTTCATTCACTACCTCTTTACCTCTCGCCTGCTTTTATTTCTAAAAATAAAACTAAAAAAGAGATTCAAAAATGAGATGATTGTTTGCCAAATTGCGTTAATTAATTGGTTGATTACATTTTGAAAAAATATAGAGTCGAAAGAAGGAGAAAAAAAGAGGAAGGTGGAGAATCGGTTGCTTCTTTGAGAAGAAAGACACTTACCATCAAATATTTTGTCGTTTTTAGGTGGCGGCATCAAATTTTGTTGATGCATTTCCGGAATAAAACAATGATTGGAATTTATTTGATGAATATTATTGTTGTGATTTAATGGATTTAAATTTAAACTTAATTTTCCATCAAAATTTGAAATTTGTGAAATTAGTCCAGAGCAATCTTGATTATGAGATTCCATGTTTTGGTAGGCTGGAAAATAATCTATCTTTTTGTGAGATAAAAAATAATATTCGACAAATTAAGAGGAGGAAGATTTTGAGTTTATAAAAACATTATTTCTTTTCCATGTATTTAAAGGTCGAATAAAAAGCAAACGATAAATGAAGATGTGGAATACGGTAATTGAAGAAGAGGAGGAGGAGCGAACACAATTTTTTTGAGTCAATGAAGAAAATTGAAGCTTAATGAGATTAACGGTCCATTTGCGCGCATTTTTTCTTGTCATCACCAAAAAAGGAGACAACCGAGGAAGAGGGAAAACGAGGCATTCTAAAAAAAGAAGGCAACCTGTCCTGTTTGATGTTTTCACATTCAAGGATTTTTCTCTTTCTTTTTTGACTCCACCAATTAGGAATTTTGATGGAGTGACAATGAGTTTTCTTTATTTTTTATTTTCCATTAAGAGTTTTGACGTGTTAAAAATATGGAAAAATCTTTTCTTAAGTAAAGTAAAAATGAACCAAATGCAACAAAAAAAAATTTGACATTGACAAAATGTTACTGTAATCATCGAATTTTCTTTTTTGTTGTAATATTTAATTGTGGGGAAATGGTAAAATAACGTTTTGCAGAAAGTAAAACAGCGACAAAAATATTGTATCTTTCTTTTTTTGGCTTTAGTTTACTTTTTTGGGGAGCTGCGATTTCCAGCCTTTAGAAACGACAAATTTTTTAGAAAAGCAAAAAACCATTGTTAGATGGAAATAATAAAATTAAATAGAAAAATTCATAAGTGACAACTTTAAATGTAACTTTTGATTTGCATAAAAATCAAAATGCTCTCTTTATGCTTCAGCCATTTGCATGTTCCGATTTAGTTAGGATTTGTCATGTTTTTGTCACTCTCGAATGACTTGTTGTTGTAAGTCTATAATTGAGTCAAGTCAAAACGAAGAGTTCGCGCATGTTTTTGTTTTTGGGAGAAATAAAATCATTTTTATTATTTTGGCCCTCCTAGAGTGTGAGACTTAATCTTCTTCTATCGCAACAGCTGTCACAGAAAGAAATAACTTCTTTTTTTTTCTTTGTAATCCGAATATTTGCCACTTTTTATTCTTTACTATTTTTTACTTTACTACGACCAGATACGATAGAAAAAAAAAACAGTTATAAAAAAATATGTGAAGAAAAAAAAACATAAATATTCGAATGCTTTTATCGGCAGCTTGTTAAATTCATCGACCCGGAAAAGCTACCTTCAAAGGCAGCAGATAAAAAGTGTCGATACAAAAAAAAACATAGTTGTTGCTTTTTAGCGCATCTTCTTTAATTAATGTCGGGATCTTCTTTTTGTTTTATGAAAAGCTTCTAAAATGGATTTGAGCGAACGAAGGATTTTTTAAATCCAATCGAGCAAAAAAATTAAAAAGGACTAGCTTTTATAATTTAAAAAATGCAACCTTAATGAAAGCATTCGTTATCGAATCTTGACAGTTGTGTTAAACTTTCTAATATTATGATTTTCAAAAGCTTACTTAATATATTTTGAAACATTGTTTATAGCCTCAAAAATAAAATTGTCAATAAATTTACATTCTTAGTCCTCGAAACTCCATAAAATCTCAAATTTCTGAATTTGGCCTTTTTTGTCACTCTTTCCATCATCGTTTGTTAATCTCGGGAGCATGTCACAGAAACATGGCAATTATCGAAAAGTCAAGATTCGGTCAAACGTAAACGAAAGCGATTAAAAAAATTGTTCATTGCGCAAGTGACCAATAAAAATAAGTGTTTGTTTTGATTTATTAATACAAAAAAACATTATAACATTTTTAGAGAAACAAAATCCAACAAACGAAAAACACGGTAAAATTATTTAAATAAAACTTGAAACATTTGCATTGAACGAAAGAAATAAAACGTAAAAGTTTGAAAGCAAAAAAGATCCTGATACATATTTCATTGAAAATCAATTAAAAAGCTTTGACTTTTCTATTAACTGGACCACCAGGAAAAACCATAGGATACCAAAAGCGATAAGTTATTGCCCAACAAACTACAGCAGCAACAGCCCCAAGCATCTTTGTAGATGCATCGTGATAAAAAATCGATGTGATAAGCAATTGAAAATCCTAAAAAATATAAAAAATAATTTGACATATTATGTGACAAGTTTTGAAAATTAAAACCATATGCAAGCAATACATACCCAGAAAATATGGAAAAAGAATAAAACCAGAAAGAGGCCTTGAACGGAACTTGTATACATTTTATGCTCTTCAAATTCTTGAGTTGAAGAAACTTTGAGATCTTTTTTAGGTGTCTTTGGCCAATTCATAAATGATTTTGCCTAAAAATATAGTGAAATAAGATGTGAAGTAGCTATAAAAAAAGTGGAACATACTTCTTCAGAAATAATCATGGCACAATAAATGAGCAAGAATGAATGTCCACTAATATCAATTCCAGGAGCCCATTTACCACCAGCTAATGAACATTGATCTCGAGCAAAAAAATTTCCTTCAGCATGATGAACACATTTTCCTGTTATTTTCTCAACATGCATGAACCTGAAAAAACAATAAGCACAATTGTTTAACTGTAAAAAGGTTTAAAACTTACGTATGAGTAACAAAATACCAAAATCCAGTAGCAATTGCAAGACGACTTAAATGTCGAAGAGCTTCAGAATGATTTTTATGATGTAAATAAGATGTCAACCAGATAAATGGTCCCACAGTAATAACAGTCCAAAACCATCCGACTTTTGTACCATATCTATTGAAAACATTGTTCTTCTAAAACAAAACGTCTCCATGAATATATATAAAAATAGTAAAAACTAACCGATGCAAGATAATATCCTTCTGATGGTGGATAATAAGATGAAAAGAGTGAAACCAGGAATACAACCACTATATAAAAGAGAGCTTTTTTATGCGTTGGAACAAAAAGATATTTTCTTGCAGCTTGAAGCAAAGTTCCCATAAATACATCTGAGGCTTGAGTTGGACCAGGCACTTTTCTTTTTGGAGAATCCGACATTTTTCTGAAAAAAATTTAAAAATTGAATTGAGATGATGAGACAAAAAGAAAATAATAACACGTTAAATAAGGCTCGGAGACATAGATTAGGAAATGAATTGTTTCCAAACTCATCAAACACATGGAAAATGGAAGTGGATTGATTCTTTAGAGTTCAAACATCATCAACAACAAAAAAATAAACAAAAACAAAAACAACCGTTCATTTGCAAGCAAAATGCAAGATTAATGGCAATATGGAAGCCTCCTCGTATTTTATTTCGGCATAGCTAGCTAGTTGATGAAATGACGGGCTTCTTTTTAACTAACACATTCATCACTAACAGACACACACATACAAACACGGGATTTTACTTTTCATAGCTTCACTTTCCTTTAATTTTATTTCAATGTCTCTATGTTTTTTCTTCTTCTTTTTTTACTTTTTACGTTAAAAATTTGGGTGAGCGAGCTTCTTTTGGACGTTTTTTTTTCTGCTGCAAAAAAAAAATATTGAACCAACAAAGAAAAAGAGATGAGAAAAACATTTGAAGGAAAAAAAGTTTGTTAAAGATTTTATGTTTGCTCTTCTTTCAATCAATCTTCTTATTTATTTATTTATTTCTCGTGCGTTTTGCAAGGTTGCTTTCTTTAAAAGTTTCATATAAAAGAAAAATGATCAAAAATCATGAAAGAAATGAAGACGCCTCATTTATTTCAATTCATTGACATTTTTTTGAAGCAAAGGTTGAAATGAAAGGAAAACTTACTAAAGCGCAAGAGCTGGAGCTGGGCTTATTTAGCCGGGTGATTAATATCCTCTTTTGCGTCTTCCATTATTTTTAAAGCTTTTAATGTGTATTGCATTTTTTTGGTTTACCTTACTTGTTTGCGTGTTTGTACATATTTGCCCTTTTTGAAATGATTAAAAAATAAGCTAAGCAGCTGCCAGAGAAGAAAAAAAGTGAGGAAGACTTTCTTCTCTTCTCACTTTTATTTTTATTTTTCCGTTTGATTAAAAGCTCAGACAGCGCGAAAAGTAGGGAGAGATGGAGCTTGGGAAAACCCTATTCTCAATCATTTTTAATTCACTTCTTTTTTTTAAATCGTTTTAAAGTTTTATTTTTTGATGAGAAATTACCCGTAAACATTTATTTTGTGCACCATCAAGTTTTTGCCTTTTGCTTTTTTTGTTGACGAAGAACAGGGTAAGAAAAAAAAAATATGTAGAGCTCGTTAAAATGTGATGAAATGAAAATAATATTTTATTACCTTTTCCCTTGCCTATCGAAGTCCTTTCTATGTACCTTTGATTTCTTTCCACTAGGATTTTTATTACTTTATTTTTTTGGCTAGCTTGCTTGATTTCATTGATACCAGGCAACTTTTGATGGCCGTGAAGAACTTTTTGATTCCTTGCTTGATTTTTATGATTGTGAAATTTTGCGCCCAGACAGTGCTTTTCATTATTTTTTACATTTTTTTAAAAGTCCCAGAATGATTAATTTGTTTGTTTCTTTTTTGAGGAACTCGAGTCACTTTTTAAACACGCGTTTTTTAGTTTTTATTTGCACATTTTCCTTCCGTTAAAAAATATAATAAATTATAGAGAAAAAAATGGCAGGGAGAAAGAATCCACATAATGGATTTTTTGGTAATCCACCATCAGTAAATTTTTTTACTTCTCATGATGAGCCAGACGAAGAACAAGAGCGAGATAAAAATTCGGATGAAGAATTGGAAGAAAAAATTCGATTGCATACAATTACGGATGCAGAAAATGGAATTTTAAGTGAGTCACTTTGAAATGTTTTTTTTTTATTTTTGCAAAAAAAAAACTAAGATGTTAGTTTATCCTTTGACGTAAAAGCTCATGATTATTAGCTAAGGAAAAACAAAAAAACATGTTATTTATTTGGTAGGAAATTTAATTAAAGTAATATTAAATATAAGCAGTTAGGAACGTAGGAAAAGATTAACCCTGATATTAAAAATGTTTTAATGATACAAAATTCTTTTTTTTTTTGTTGCTTTATGATGGTTTCTAATCCCATTTTTCCGTAACAGTGTTAAAACAAGATCTTATCATTTTTCCTTTCAACAAAAAAGTATTCAAAACTTCTTTTTTTTTTAATCGTTACAATATTATCACGGATCCAATCCACAGCTTTCATGAATATTTACAATTTTTTCCTTTTCTCAAAATCCGTCAAACTTTTTTCCAACTTTTTATGTTCTTTTAAATTTTAGAATCCGTTGATTCAGAAGTATTTGATCAAAGCCCATTTCAACCAGCAATGGGAACTCCACGAGCTGGAGGCCATGGTGTTTCATCACCATTTGAAATAGCTCAATATCCAATTGAAATTCAAGAAGGTAAACGGGCCATTCAACGACAAATTAGTCAAAGGTATGATTTTTTATTTTTGAATTTTTTTCCTTCCAAAAATTTAGCTAAAAAAGTAAAATAAAAAGTTAAAAAGATGTCTAACGTTTTGGGTTCAAAGAAAAAAAGCTTTATTTTTTTGCTTCGTTGCCGCCAAAGCTTACGTAAATCAAAAATAAAAAAGAGATATTTTTAGAATAAAAAAAGCTTTGTTTGTTATTTGCTTTTTTCTATTAATTAAAAAATAGTTGAAATGGTAAACATTTGGGTGCATTGCGTTTCCGCTTAAATTAATTAAGTGTTTTTTGTTAGATCACTGTTTGCACTTCTTTGATAATGAGTATTGTTGGACTTGAAATTCTTACCTTTATTAAGAAAAGTGAAGGAAAAAAGGGTAGAAGGTTTGATAAATTTTGACATCAAAAAAATTTTGTGATTTGCCTTTCTTCATTTTGCGTGAAAAATGAAAGTTATTATATTCTTACATCCCAAAGAAGCATATAAAAAAATAAAATCTCCAAATGTCAGTTTTTAAAGGAAAAAAAACTCCTGTGAAAATCTTTTACAAAGCCATTTGACTTTTTCTTTGGGCATGAGAAAATCAACAACAGATGACCTTTATCTTGATACCTATAAAAAAATATATAGGATGCTAAATGACTTTTATTTTTTAACAACAACAAGAAGATCCGCTCTTGGATTTGACTGACGCACCTTTTTTTCGTCTGTTTTTTACATCGCGCAAAAATAAAATTATTTTGAAACTATCTTTGTTTTTTTTTAACCACGAGGCTTCTTCCAATTTTGTATCAAATAATAATTAATCATTCTGCTATTTTTAACTAATTTTTGTTGCAAAAATATTAATTTATTTGATTATTTATTCTTCTTCTACAGGCGTCAAAGGAATCGTCGTCGATGGTCTCTTTTGTAAGTTAATACATACATGCATATTTACGGTGCATGTAATAAATGTGTCAAATTGTCGATGTATATGTTCTTATTTTTTCTTTCTGTTTTTTTGTGTTGTTTTCTTTCAAAATTAAAAAAAGCAATAATTTATCCAAACTTTTTTTATCTTTGCACTTTTTTTCCTTTAAAAAAACGCTTAAAAATAGGAACCATAAAATTCAAGGGAAGCCATAAAAAAATGGGGCAGACAAACGGCGTCTTCATGTGAAAAGGCAATTGCAGCAGCAATTGAAAGACAAATAGAGAAGAGGGTGTGAATAAAAAAAGATTTTTGACACCTGTATAAAAAAAGTTTATCAGACACTATTTGCTTGCTTCTTTCAGTCTTCTTTGTGTTTGTGTTTTTTTGCTGTTGTTGTGATCGTCTTGTATTTATTTTTTTAAAGTGTAACAACAATGGATTCATTATATTTGAGATCAGCCAATAATAATTTGAAAAATGATGTTGAAGATTTTCTTCTTGATCAGAAAGCTATGTTATCTTCTTCAGATATTAGTGATAGTAATTTTGAAATGTAATACTTTTGTAAAAACATTTGTTGGTGGTGGTAGTCAAAATTTTATTTCAACATAACTTTTTTATTGGACATTTTTAAAATCATAAAATTTACTTTATAGGGCACGAATGGAGTCAGTTAATGTTGGAACAGCAGCAGGCGGTGATCATATTTCAGCTGGTTGTCTTTCACCCACTTCACCTCCATTGGATGTTAGCGCTTTGATGGTTGATGATTCGGATAATCGCGCGTCATCTCCTCAACACGTTGATTTGCATACTTTTCGTGATGCCATTGATGTTAATTATCAACGTATGGCTATTACGGGTGAAGAATTATCTGGCGTATGTTTTTATTTTAACCATAGTTTTAAAACACTTTTGATCTGCAATTGCTAATTCGTTGAGGCTCAATTATTTTGAATGCACTTATTTAAGGTTCCATTAGAAGATCTTCGAACTGCAGCGGAATTTCTCATAGAAGCATTAAATCTCCGTCGAGATTATATGGAAAGAATTGGAAATCATTTTCCAAGAACCACTCGAGATTTCCTTTCTGGACATTATCCTAAAAATCTCCCAAAATATCGTAAAAAGAATACAGAGTCATGTAAGTTTATTTTCGTCCCTTTTTTTGTCTTACGAAACTAGTTACCAATCAACACAACAAAAAATATGCAAGTACATATAATAATTTTATTTATATTTTTTTATTGGTGCAAAGTTTATATTTCTTCTTCTGATTCGATAATGATTTTTGGAAATTATTCCAGGGGGAATTATGTGTAGGTTTTTTTAATATAATAAAACTCAATCGAACTTTCCTTTCATTTTGTATCAGTGTTGGCAAAAATTAGAATTTCAAGTGATTTGTTCGATATTTTTCTTTGCACATTCTAAAATATGGTATTAGCTTTTGTTAACTAAAATTTCTGTGATAGTAATTTAAAAGTATTGTCACTATCATTTTTGAGTTTTTATTTAAAAAAATTAGAGCACCAAAATATTAGTTTGATACTATAGTTTAGTTTATTAAAGCTATCTTTTATAATAATAAAAAACTTTGTTGTCTATATTTTTTCCAGTGTCCGGTAATCCACCAATTTTTTGGCCAACTGAACAGCCCTTGAAAGGTATTTTCGAATGAAGTGGTGCTTTTTTTTTAATATTTCTAACTCTAATTTTTTTTCATTCCTCTCCTTTCCAAAATTTAATAATTTAATTTACACTTTTTCCATTATTTATTTAATTTAACTTTATTTACACCCTATTTTTTTTTATTGATTGATAGAAACTAATCCAAAATATTAGTTATTTTTTTTGGTGTTTTTTAATTACAAATTTCATGATAAGCAAAAAAATTTGTAGGCGCTCATACATCTTTTAATCCACCGAAACCTCCTAGTGATCATTGGGGATTAGAATCACAATTGCCAGTTTATGGAAAAATTTATAATTTGAAAAGAAGAGAAGGCATTGTTGAAGTTCAAGAAGATAATGGAAATGTTCCAAATGATATTAAAAAACATTATGTTTCAAAAAATCAATTTTTAAAAGATTATCAACGATTGGTTATTATGGTTACTGATGGACCATTGTAAGTTTGTTATTAATTAATTAGATTTGGACTGAAATGATGTAGCGCTTTATCTCTCTCCCTTTACTTCATTCATTTTTAGAAAAAGTTTTTGTTATCGACGCCTTACATTTCTTCAAACTAAATTTCAACTTCATGTATTAATGAATGAATTGAGAGAATTACACGAACAAAAAAGTGTACCACATCGTGATTTTTATAATATTCGTAAAGTTGATACTCACATTCATGCCGCATCATCCATGAATCAAAAACATTTATTAAGATTTATTAAAAAGAAGATGAAAACCGAAAAGGATAAAGTTGTTCTCCAACAAGGTGGAAAAGATATTACCATGAAGCAACTCTTTGAGGATCTTGGCCTTGACGCGTACGACCTTTCCGTGGATATGTTGGATGTTCACGCAGATCGAAACACTTTTCATCGATTTGATAAATTTAATACAAAATATAATCCCGTTGGACAATCATCTTTGAGAGATGTATTTATTAAAACTGATAATTATGTTGATGGAAAATATTTTGCTGAAATTTTAAAAGTTTGTTATTATCATTAAAAAGGTTTTGGAAGCTAAAAACATCTGCTTTTTAAGGAAGTTTTTTCTGATTTGGAAGATAGTAAATATCAACATTCTGAACCACGTTTATCCATTTATGGTCGAAAAAGAGATGAATGGGATAGACTTGCTAAATGGGCAATCACTAATGATATTTGGTCGCCTAGTGTTAAACATATCATTCAAATTCCACGACTTTTGTAAGCTATTTAAATAATTTTGATTTAGTTATAATTATTAAAGAATGAAATTTTTAGTGATATTTATAAATCAAAAAATATGCTTAAAAATTTTGATGAATTTTTGGATAATATTTTTGGTCCACTTTTTGAAGCCACCAATGATCCATCATCTCATCCAGAATTATTCAGATTTTTAAAACATATTTCTGCGATTGATTGTGTTGATGATGAATCCAAACATGAATATGTTCATGTAAGTTTATTCCTTTGATTATTAAAAAATAAAAGCAAATAGGCGGTTAAAAGACCTTCTTCAAAAAAGCTGACTTCGTCTGATTTTATAAATTTAAAAATATGTACAACTCCTTTATAAAATCCCTCAAAATTTTTAGTTTGATTTCTCCACACCCGAACCAGAAAATTATACGGATAAAGAAAATCCACCATATTCATATTATCTATTTTATATTTATGCAAATCTATCTGCTTTGAATGCGTTCCGTCGTCATCGAGGCCTCAACACACTTGCTCTTCGACCTCATTGTGGTGAAGCTGGACACATAAATCATTTGATTATTGGATATTTAACTTCCGAAAGTATTGCTCATGGTCTTTTATTGCGTAAAGTACCAGTGCTTCAATATCTTTTTTATTTAACCCACGTTGGAATTGCAATGTCACCTTTAAGTAATAACTCTTTATTTATTTCTTATCATCGAAATCCACTTCCTGAATATCTAATGAAAGGATTGAACGTTTCACTCTCAACTGATGATCCGTTACAATTTCATTTCACAAAGGTAAAATTGTCAAAAAAAAAATGGCTTAACAACTTTTATCTTTGAGTATATAATTTTGATCCAAAAAATTGTTTTAGGAAGCTTTAATGGAAGAATATTCCATTGCCGCCCAAGTTTGGAAGCTATCATCTTGTGATATGTGTGAACTCGCTCGAAATAGCGTTCTTCAATCAGGCTTTGAACATGAAGTTAAAATTCATTGGCTTGGACCAAATTATTGCGAAGAAGGTGTTCTTGGAAATGATGTAGCTCGCACCAATGTTCCCGATATTCGAGTTTCATTCCGTCATGAAGCGCTCATCGATGAACTTTGCAATCTTTTTAAAACTTATAATTTTCCTTTAACCGCTGAAACTCCCATCGATATGACTGGTAAAAAATAGGGGTTTTTAATATACGTGATCAAGTATTTTTTCTTTGTTTTGTTTGGGTTTTTTTTATAGTGCATTTATTTATATTTTGTGGTGAGATTTCATGAATTTGAGAAACCCTTGAAAAGAGAATGTTAAAAAAATTTCGAGAAATCATTGAAACCTAAAAAAATATATAAACTTTTCTCTTTCAAACCATAACTTTGAAATTTCACCGCTTTTTTTTCATGGAAAGATTGTCAAATGTTAAACGTAAAATTTGCATATAATAAAAGTTTATTCTATTGAACTTTCAAAATATTTTGTAAACAAAAAGCAATCAACCATTCGCTTCATTTTTGCTTTCAAGGATTTTGTGTGTCTCTTTCTTTCTCTATCTTTTGTCTCAAAGAATTTGTGTTACAATTTTTTCTCAAAGATTTTTCACTTAATTCTGAAGAGAATAAAGAAGCAGAAAAGATGAAGCATGAAAATGATGAATGGTCGTCAACAAGAACAACGATGATATTTATTTCAACGATCTCATGGATGCTTATGCTCGCAATATCAACATTAACAATTTCATTATGTCAAAAAAAGAAGAAGAATCCTCCACCTCGACCGCCTGGACCTGTTACGCCTAAACCAAACATAGTAAGTATTGTTTTCTGGGATAAAAAAAGTAATCCTGTTTTTTTTAGAAAGCATTACCAATGAAACAGCAACAACCAGGCAAAAAGCAGCCGCTCGAACCTTCAACACCTGGTGGTGGAATTAAAAATGATCAACATCCTCATCCATCACAACATCCTAAAAGTCCAATGAATAAATCAAAAGATGATCAACGAAAATCTGCTCGTCATGTTCCTGATAAAATGGTTGCAGTGTCTTTGGATAAAACTCAAGAAGATTCAAAGAAAACTCGAACCAAATCTGAATCAAAAGAATCTGGTGAAAAGAAAGATATTGGTGATGGCGGTGGTGCTGCTGCCGCTGGTGGTAATGGTGGAACAACACCGGCTCCTAATAAAGAAACTAAAGAAGGTGAAAAGAAGAATGAAGAAAAAAAGGAAGAAGATAAGAAAGTATCTGAACCACCACCTCTCATTGTTCCTGATGATAAAGTTCAAGTATTAGGAAATTTGGAAGAATGCATTAAAGTGAGTTTACTTTGCTTTAAAAATGGTTTAGACAACCAAGAATTGGAAGTCTAGAATCATTTGCTGTGGTAGTAATTAATCATGTAAATTTGTTTTTAGGAAAAGAAGCCTAATTTACTAAAAGACATAGAAGAAATGGGATCGATGCATGAACATGAAAAAAAGGTTAAAGATGTACCATCATTGGATCCACAACGGCATGTTGTTATAAATGAGAAAAAATGTAAATTATATACGACAAATAATGTAAGTTAAATAATTTTGTTAGTTTTCTTTTTTAATATAAAAAATTTACAGGAAGAGACCAAAGAAGATGAAGCAAAAGAAGATGATCTTATATAAGAAAAAAATTTTCAAAGTGTTGATACATTGTTTTTTAAATTCATATAAATTTATTTTTAAAACTAGAAATATAAACATTTGCTTTGAATTCGTACTGTTATGTCGTTTGATGAGAATATGTCATATCGTGTGAAACGCAGAAGCAAGCAAGGTTTTCTAACTCCACCATTTTTTTGTAGCGAGATAATTTGGAAAAAGTGGTTTATTGAAAATTGTTTACAAAAAAATGTATATTTATCAATGCATAAATCACAACTTTACCGCGTACATACTACTTCCCATTGTTCAGCATTCACCTTTTTAAAGAAACTATTATTCAAAAAACTAATACAAATTATCCGAAAAATTGTCTTAAAGTATGCCAAGCAGAAACTAACGCATTTTTAAGTTTAACAAGAGGTCCATCAGAATCCACACTTCGACATCTTCTAAAGATATCGCAATATCCTTTATAATTATTGCATGGCGAGCCTGGATGAAGAAACAATCCATGTTTACCATCTCTTCCAGTTTGATTGAATCTTCCAGCATAAAATTCTGAAAGGTCAAAAGACGATTGGCATATGCCATTCTTTTCACATGCTAAATAACATAACTCTTCTGGATTTCCTTCAGTCAAAAAGCAATCTCTAAGTCCAACTTCAACGCAAATCGATCCATTGCAACTTCCTGATTGACATACTTTTGTTGCATCTTGACATGGTAATCCGTTTTGTTTATGCACAGGTTCAGGGCATGCAGGGCCTCGACCATCACAAAATTGTTGTTGAGTGCATTCAGTTTCACTCAAACATGGACGTTGAGCTTGGGCAGAAAAGAAATTGCATTGACTTGAATCACAACATGAACCTTCCGATGGTGAACATCGAGCACCTGGAATACGTTTGCATGCAGCAGCAAAGTTATAATGTCCATTAATTTCATGAGGATTACAACATTTATCGCGAAATTGTTCACAATCTCTATCAGAAAATCCACAATCACATTCTTCACCGGGTTCTTTAATTTGATTACCACAAAATGCTGAGGTTCGTTCTATAAATTATTGATGTAAATGGATGGCATCGTATATGTATAAAGGATAAACACAAACCTTGGAAGCAATTTCTTTTTATACCATAAACACCCGGTACCGAAATCAATGGATTTACAGGTGGTTGTGAAAGGACTTCATAAAGCACTTCGGCGATGCTATTGATTGAACAAGTTGAAAATCTCGCGTTATTATTTTTATCTCCACTCGTGGCCGATGCAAACATAATATAATTTCCATCGGGTAAACCAGGTTGACATTCATTTGGATCATGGGGAGCTCCAAAGTTATGTCCAATTTCATGGGCTAATGTTAGCTGAGATACTCTGGGTGGTACTCGACTGCCATAATTCAACAATGTTACAATTCCTGTGTTGAGGGAGCGATAAACTAATCCCTCCGAATCTTCATTGTATTTTTGATAAACTTGACAAATTCCACCAGCAGTATTGGAATCTGGTGAAGCAACCCATGCGAGGCCCAATGTTCCAGCTTCGAAATCTCGATAAGTTAAAGCATATGCAAGACAAAATGCTGAATGATCTCTTTGAGAATTATGATTAAGAAATTTTGAGACATCAACATTTTCCTCACAGAATGGATTATCCGGTGATCTTCGATTACAGCTTTCTCGAGTGTAAAGCTAAAAAATATCGATAGGGCGTATGTTATTTTATTATTATTTATAAAAACTTACACTAGTCCTTTGAATAACAAAATTTAATCCGTTGATTCCACCAAAATTAGTAGCTTCATAAATTTGATTTACCGCTTTTATGTGATTATAAAATAACGCTATGATTTCTTCATGAGTTCTTACATGATCACGATTTCCCTCATTATAAAAAATGTATTCATAAAGTTTATGATCAGCTTGCATATAAATGGAACAAGTTCGAACTTTATGAATGTTTTTTCCATTGATTGAGGAAGTTCCAAGGCCAAAAGCATTTCGCTTTCTACGCTTTTGTGGTTCAGTTTTGTTAGTAATGAATTGGGCAAAGAAAGAATTTTGATGGCTTGGAAGTGAAACATTCTCGGAATAATGATGGTTAACAACGGGTAAACTTTCACCCGAATTTTGAATATCATTCATTTGACGTTTTAGAGTTTTAGTAAGACCACAACCATCATGAGCTAAAATAAAGGGATATATATGTATGCTACAAATGTACTAAACTCGCTGCTTACAATCATCATCATGTTCATGAATTGTTTCTCTTTTGGTTCGACTTTTTCTATATGAATCATGATTAATTTTTTCATCAAAATAAATTATGGAATGATAATTTTTGGGTCTTTCAGAGGAATCAAAATATCTTGAAGCCTTTTCAACTGTTAATGAAGTTCCATCGCTTAAAATTATATGACCATCAAATATTCCATCCATAATCGAACCATAAACATGTGAACCTGGATCATCTTAAAAAAATAATTAAACTTTAGAAAAAGTTTTTAAAGATAATAGTTTCAAACCTTTGATAGAGCCTTCATATAAAAATTCTTCAGGTTTTATTGAATCGTTTTCAATTATGTCTCCATTGACATCCAATTGATGATCATCAGAAAATATTGATTCGCTGCTTACTGGATATAATTGAAGGTTGTAAACTCTGAAAATGAATTTAAATTGGTAGGAAAATATTTATTTTTCGAATTGTGTGAAGTGGATGCTTGGTTAATTTTAAAAGAAGCCCTCTATTTTAAAATTCACAAATTGATAAACAAAAAGATAAACCGAATTAAAGTCATGGTCGTTGTTCATGAGGTTGTTTATTAGCTTTTAGGAAATAAAATAATAACATACCGATTTTGAGTTCGAAAGCGGATTTCCATGGGTAATAATTCACTATCTGTACCACGTTTCTTTCGGTTTAAGATTGGCCGATAATTAAGTGTTTCGTATCCATCAATATATTTATTCAATGAATAACCTTAAAAAGTTGCTTTAATTTTTGGATTTTACTATTTTTTCATTCACTCACAAAAATCAGTCAAAAGTACTATAAAAAATATTATTGAGCCATGTTTCAACACCATATTTAATTTTTATAAAAATGGTAATAAAATATACAGTATGAAATAAGTATCAATCTTAATAATAAAAATTACTTCTCAATTGTAGCCATAAATAACTGAAATAATAAAAGATTGTTTTGACTTTAATGCTCTGATACTTCTTTGTATCGATGTTTAGCAAAATCTTAAAGTTTGTTATTTAAAATTGATATAAGAAAGTGGCTCGAACAATAAATTTTAAAGCACAAAAGAATAATGAAAATATTCAAGCTTTGAAAAAAACGGAGGAAAAGATTTATAAAAATTACTATAAGAACTAATGAGTGGTTATTTCTGAGAGCAAAAAAGAAGAAAGATACTTATAAATTTGAACGCCATCATCGAAGGCGGAACTGGCGCCAATTTTTTATTTCTAAAATTTGCTCTGTGCCATCTAACCTTTACTCCGTGAAAATAGCGATGATCCTGGTGCGCAGCAAAACATAGATAAAAACTAATTTGAAATTCTAAATGTCAAATCGAAAAAAAACATTCAAAAAAATAAGTTATGAAAGGATATCGTAAGAGAAAATGAAACAATTTAACACAGATATTAAAAAACACGAGACTGTTGAAGAAAAAAAGAAGAAGAATTTTTGTAAGTTTGAATGCGTATATTTTTATATAACGTCATTGGTTAAAGATCGCAAATAGAGTAACAAAAGCTTAATCATTTTTAAAAATAAGGAATACTAAAGCAAAATAAAAATGAGGAATCAAAATTGATTCATTTGATAAAATAAAAAACATAAAATTTTTTTTGGAAATTATATTTTTTTCTTTGATGTTGATTATTAAAATAAGCAAAGCGTGGGTTTTATTAAATAACATCTTCCAAATTTACAAAATTTATACCAAAAGTAAGTGATTCCATGTAGGTAAGTACAAAGCCATTGATTGCTCTTCTTCCAATATAAAAAAAGGTCATAACTTTCGAAACATTAGAAAAATGCGGGAAGAAGAAAACAAAAAAATTCTATTTTCTGTTTTTTTTCGTTCTTTGTTGGAATGTTTCAAGCAAATCAAAATCTATGTTTGATGAATCATGATGATCTGATGTAAAGTGAAGAAAACCGAATAGTTAAACATTGAAGAAAAAAAACGAAAACAAAAAAGAAGCAAACGTTTGAACTGTTTTTTTCTTCTTCGAAGCAGCTATCAACAACCGATCAAAACACAAATGAAACAGAAAATGGCATTTAGCTTGCTACATAGCGAAAGACAAATGCGTGGTTATGGCTTTAGCTACTAGGACTATCAATAAAAAAAGAGATCGTTTGATTGAATATATCTCCATTTAAAAAATGTTCGGAATGCCTGAAAGCAGCGAGCCAGAATATCAAAATATAACCACGTTATATGTATCAAAATGAAAACACGAAATTGTGATAAATTTATATGCTTTTTGAGATTTAAAAATTGAAAGGTTTTTAATATTTGGATGAAATTTAAAATTTACAAACTCGGCTAATTTCATAAGAAATGACGAACATTTGAGATCCTATTTTAATTTGTATCGTTTTTTAAACTCTTATTTTTCTTATGATAATCAAATGTTTTGACTCTCAATCGCTACATGGATGTCTACCAAATTTTTTCTGCAACATTTTTTTCGCTTTTTTTTTATGGTATGGCTAATCGTTTGAAGCTACCTTGTCATTTGTTTAATCCCATTTGTGCTTTATTTTTCTTGATTCATACATACAAATTTATAAAAACACCAAAGCTACTTTAATTATTTTTGTCATCGATGGCCAACAACGGTGACATTCTTTTGTGGATCGCTTTCTTCGGACTTTTATTATAATCAACTTTTCAATTAAGGGTTGTCCAGTTGCCATTCATTTAACCTATTAATCCATATTTAGCCTCAATCTTTTGGCTTAAAATAAACCCCAAAAATCCGTGGTTTTTGAAAACATAAAAGCGGCAGCCAAAAAAAGAGAGATTAAAAAGGATAAAAGCATTTTATTGTTTGTTTATTTTTTTGCCGCGTTAATTCATAAATACATATTTCATTCTGGTGTGGTGACAACTTTCGTGAATGACAATGTATACTTGTAAATTCAAGCTTTTGAATGATTCATTGAAAATTGAATTTGAGTTAGTTAGTGAGTGAGTGGCCGCCAATGGCTACTCTTTTTTTCTTTCTAGAGGAAGCAAGAGAGAACTCATTCTTTTGACATAAAAAATATATAAGAAATCCAAGTTTGTCTTTCCTCTTCTTTTCTTTTTTCAGACGAGAAAAAAACCGATGAGAAGAAAAAAGAGACCACTCATTTCATTTTTTGACAACCTCGAAATGGCCCTTTCTTGCTTTGGATGAACGAACGCTGTTTGTTTGGGTTGCTGCTGCCTATAAAAGGCTACGACGACGGCGACTCAGAAAAAAAAAAGCAAAGCCAACAAACGAACTAAATGCGCACCAACAAACACCATCATTCAAAAGCGCAAAAATTTTTTTTGCTGCTGCTGCTTTTTCTCTGTCCGACGATTATCGATGGAGATGAAGAAGGGAAGAAAAAAAAACAGAGGATGGATGATGAGATCGATTCAAACTCAGGTGGACGACGACGACTGACTGGCCTCGATTTTCCATTTTCCTTTTTTTGAATGTGAAATTGGCGCGACGACACCCGCTTCCGATTCGATTTCCTCTTTTTAGTCAGCACGATCCATCCTTTTGTTAATTTTTTTCTTTCGGACAATGAAAAAATATCAAAGCTGCTTTCTCTTTTGTCGTCATCTGGCTTTTATATATCTAACAAAAAATTTAATTTTTTTTTGTTAAAGAACTCTAAAAGCAAGCATATTCATGGTAGGAATTTGTGTAACAACAATAGCGTTAAAAATGCAACTTTGATGAAACAACAAAGCTTTTCTTCTTCACACTTTTTATTCCTGTTTTCCCTTCTTCATTTTTTCTTCTCTCAATATTTTAAACGCTCAATAAAAAAAGCTTTCTACCACTATTCTTAAATTAAATCAATGTTAGTGACCCGGAAAAGTGTAAAGATCCTCAATTTTTTTGATACAAACAAAAAATGATTTAACAAATACAATTTTTGTATTTTTTTTATTCGTTTCCTCATTTTATTAATTAAGCGTCCTCGAAAAAAATTCCATCAATATTTTTATGAACTTTTACTTCGATTTTATGGTTTTTTGATATAAACCAAATCAGTAGTAGTTTCCTGTTTGCCTTAGGCATACTTTTTTTTGAAATACTTTTTGTGTTCCATTTTATTATACTTTTTTTTTGCAACAAGGTCGTCGTCGATTGATTCTTTCTTAATAAACAGTTCAAACATTCTGTTTGCTTCTTTTTATCTTGTTTATTTTTTCAAATGTATCACATTTTTCTTTTTTTTTCATACATACAATCGCTTCTTTTATATTTTTTCAATTCCACCCGCAATCATCATCATTAAAATGATTCATCTCATCAAGCGTTGATTTGATTTGGTTGCTTGAAGCAATATGTGTAATAAAAAAAAAATAATGGAAGAAAAAAAGAAGAAGAAAGAACAAGAAAATGTTTTTTATTTGTTTCTTCGAAAATCAGCCTTGTTGATTTATTTTTTGTTTTATTTACATTTTTTGTTTGTTTGTTAGCATTGATGATGCTGACCTTTTTCGTAAAGATGCGAAAAACAAAAATAGGTTTTGGGTGCTCCGAAAAACATCAATAATTGTGGTAAAAGTTTGATGTTTTGAAACAATTCCACCGAAAAGTTTTGCTTTTTAAAAATTAACAATTTGGTTTTTTAATTATGCTTTTAACAAAAATCTAATAAAATTCTTAAAAAAATTATAGTATTTTTCGTAAGTATAAACTCCACAGTTTTGAATTCAAAATTATTTCTAAGACTTTGAAAAAAAGTAAAATCTCAAATTTTGAAGGCTAAATCTTTTTTTCTTTCTAAGTAGTTTCTCACACATATTGGATGTTTTTTTTTTGTTGAATCGATAATCTTTAACTTTAAAATAGTTCGGTTTCTTTTTTGCTGCCATTTTGGATATGAACATGGTGACATTCCTTATCAGGCGCCCTCAAATATGAGACAATTTTAAAAACGACCAACTCTTCTATGATTCAAAATTTCTCAACAACGAACAAACTTTTTTGTTTCCTTCATTGACCTTAAAAATAATAAAACCACCACCAACCACCCATAGAGTTTTTTTCTTCTAAAAAGTTTTTTACGTGCTTTTTTGTTTCCATTTTGTAATTAATCTTCTTTTTTTCTGATGCTTCTACCACCACTTTTTTTCTCGACCATCTTCCTTTTTTTTGTCATTTTAAAAGTGTGATGACTTTCTTCTCATACTGGTAGTGCCGCCTTGAAACAACAACTGTGCCCCTTCTCCATTTTCTCTCCTATCTTCGTTCGCGTTTTTGTCGTCATTTTGAATGCTCTTCTTTCTTCACGAATAAAAAAACCAAAGGAGGATGGAAAAAAGCGAAGGATGCATAAAAAAACCCTTCGAGTTTATTTTTTTTGCAATTCGATTTTGACGATGACCAACGGGCGTCGCAGCCTCAGTGAATGACGGCCAATGTCCGTTAATTTATGAAATTTTTTTATGTCATTTGTCTTTTGTTATGTTTTTTTTGTTTTGCTTAAAATTATAACACATTTTTTTTCTTTTTCAGATCTTGCCATCTTTTGCTGCTGCTTTTTTATATAAGAAAAAACAACGAAAAAATGCGATAAACTTTATTTTTACAAAAACAAGAAAATCGAAGAAAACAGCGAAAAAAAAGGCGAAGCTTTGCTTTGTTTTTTCTTTCAAATCCGGGTCTATTTTTTGCCTTTGATTCTTATTTTTTTCCTGCCTCAGACTTTTGTATATTCTATTTTATTTTATTTCCCGTCTTTCAACAACACATCGAATTTATATATTCTTTAATTTTATTTTTTATTACATTTAATATGGTGCTAAAGCATCGATCAATAATATTCTTTGGGTTGTTAATAATTTTGGTCGATTTTGGTGAGTCATTCCCATTGTTTAAAAAGATAATCTTGTAACTAATGAATTTAAGGTTATTCGCTAAATAAATACATCGATGGATACGAAACACTTAATTATCGACCAATCTTAGACCGAAGGAAAAGAAGCGTCGATGATGAATCATCATCGCCTGTGGAACTTCGCTTTCGATCTCAAAATCGGTTTGTTTCTTCACTTAAGTTAAAATTATTAAAAAGGTTTAATCCATTTTAAGAGTTTACAATCTTCAATTATATCCAGTAAGCAGCGAATCCATATTTTCTGATGATCATCAATTTGATGTTAATGGAGACATTATTGAAAACGATGCAATAAAACCTGAAGAATTTTTATATGAAGGTTCCATCAAAGGTTTGAAACTATTATCTTTAAAAACTTTTTCTAAAGTTTTATTATTTTTTAAGATGACCCAGGTTCACATGTTTATGGTTCGATTATGGATGGAATATTTGATGGTCATATAATTTTAAGCGATGGAACTTCATTAACAGTTGAAAAGGCTTCAAGATATTTTGATTCCTCTGAAAGACCCAAAAATTATCATTCCATAATATATTTTGATGAAAAAATTAATCATGATTCATATAAAAAAAGTCGAACCAAACGTGAAACAATTCATGAACATGATGATGATTGTAAGACTTTTTAATATCCTCTTTATCCCATATATTCATTTATTTTAGCTCATGATGGTTGTGGTCTTACTAAAACTCTTAAACATCAAATGAATGATATTCAAACTGCTGGTGAAGGCCCTTATGCAGAAAATCCTTATTACTTTGAAGATGAACATGTTTCGCATTTATCTCCTCGACATCAAGATTCCTATTTTGCCCAATTCATTGCTAACAAAACTGAACCACAAAAGCGTAAAAAACGAAGTACTTTTGGCATTGGAACTTCCTCAATCAATGGAAAAAACATTCATAAAGTTCGAACTTGTTCCATTTATATGCAAGCTGATCATAAACTTTATGAACATGTATTTCAAAAGGAAGGCAATCGAGATCCTGTAAGAACGCGGGAAGAAATAGTTGCTTTATTTTATAATCACATAAAAGCTGTTAATCAAATTTATGAAGTAACAAATTTTGGTGGAATCACTGGATTAAATTTTGTTATTCAACGAACTACTGTAAGTTTTTGCATGATATATTGATACTTTTAAACTCAAGCTGCTTTTTGTAATAGATACAAAAAATTAATTTTATCAAAAAATCGATGTTTTATTTAATTTTCGAATAAGATTTTTTCGTAACAAAGAAAGTTCCATACAGAGTGAGTAAGAAGTTCCTTGATTCTCATATCTTTTGTTCAATATGAAAAAAGACCGCCAATATTAAAGATGGCCTTTCAACAAAAAAAAATGAAATGAAAAAGCAACCATTCCACTTTTTTTTACTACTCTAACAACAATCAAAAAAAAAATTTTGGAGAAAAAAATATGAGAAATTCAAGGACATAGCAACAAAAAAAAACGATGATGATCTTTTTTGAAAATAAAAAAGTAATTGTTTGAAATACCTTTTTGACATCTTTAGGGGAACATTAAAAGAAAGCTGCTAATAAGTGTTTTTTTTGAAGAATTTTTTTTAGCAAAAAATATATAATTATTGTTAAATCAGAAACAACTGAATCTCTGAAATTCCATTTATTTATTTTTTAGATTTTCACTCGTGAAAGCTGCACTAAAGGTCCATCAGATAATCCATTTTGTGAAGAGAATGTGGATGTCTCAAATTTCCTCAATCTTAATTCTCAAAGAAATCATTCAGCTTTCTGCCTTGCATATGCTTTGACATTCCGTGATTTTGTTGGTGGCACTTTAGGACTTGCATGGGTTGCTTCGCCAAACTTTAATACCGCTGGAGGTATTTGTCAAGTTTACCAAAAATATAATGAAGGCTCACGAGGAATGGTTTATCGTTCGCTTAATACAGGAATAGTAACATTAGTAAATTATGGTAATCGAGTGCCAGCTCGAGTATCTCAACTTACACTTGCTCATGAAATTGGACATAATTTTGGTTCGCCCCATGATTATCCAGCTGAATGTCAACCTGGTTTACCCGATGGTAATTTTATTATGTTTGCATCGGCAACAAGCGGAGATAAAGTTAATAATGCAAGATTTTCATCATGTTCTATCAATAATATTTCGATGGTGCTTTATGAAGTGTTGGCTCAGCCACCAGTAAATCCTTTGACATCTGCTCTGGGTGCATATGGAAGGAAAAGAAATTGCTTCCAAGGTTTGTATTTATTTTTATGAATATGAAACTAATATGTATTTATTTCAGAGCGAACCTCAGCATTTTGTGGTAATCAAATTAAAGAACCCGGTGAAGAATGTGATTGTGGATTTTCGGATAAGGATTGTGAACTATTTCGTGATCAATGTTGCAATCCTCACGAAATAAAAGGCCGTTATAATTCAGCAGCAGCTTGTAAAAGAGTAGCTGGAGCTCGATGTTCACCATCAGAAGGCTTATGTTGCGATTCCACCAAATGCAATTTTTTCTCTGCTCAAGCTCAACGTCCGTGCTTAAGTGAAACCGAATGCACCTTCCAACAATTTTGTGATGGTCGAGGACCTGAATGTCCTGAACCCAAACATAAAGTTAATGGAATTCCTTGTCAAGACGGAACAAAAGTTTGCCAATCTGGTGCATGTAATGGATCAATATGTGCTGAAGTTGGTCTCAAAGATTGCTTCTTAACCGAAGGAAAGCCAGCACAACTTTGTCATTTAGCTTGTGAAAAGGATGGTAAATGTTTATCTTCTTTTGAATTACCTGAATTCCGATCTGGACGTTTTAATCAAGTTGGACGTGAAGGCAAAGCTGGTCTTCTCCTTCATCCTGGTTCCCCATGCAATAACTACAAAGGATATTGTGATATTCTAAGAAAATGTCGAAGTGTTGATTCTAATGGGCCTCTTGCGAGACTCAAAAATCTTTTATTTAATAAACAAACAATTCAAACGGTTTCTCAATGGGCTCACGAACATTGGTGGGCTTGTGTTTTAATGGGAATTGGTGGACTTTTATTTATGGCAATCTTTGTAAAATGTTGCGCTGTACATACACCTTCAACAAATCCAAATAAAGCTCCGGCAGCACATTTTACAGATACTCTACGACATCCCGGAACTTTACTTCGACGTGGGAGACAACATTCACGACTTCATGGCCAACCACCTCCAGGAGGTCCTCCTTTACAACAACCACCACTTGGCGTTCCACCATCTCAACAACAACGACCTCATCGGCATCAAAGAAGAGCTGCTGCTGCCGCAGCTGCAGCATCTAATTCTCAACCGCCTATTTCAACTCGAACTCCACATAATATTACTGCTCCACCATTAATTTCTTCCCCTCCTATTTCACCACCATCTGCTCCGCCAATTGAACCTCCACCACCATATTCTCCAACTGATCCATCATCATCATTTGGCGGTGGAGCAAATCATATGCCTCCATCGCTTACTGGTAATGCAAGAGCTTTATCACCAGCTCAATTACCCGGTGCACCTGCTCCACCACCGCCTTCACTTGCTACTCTTCCAATAGTTCCCGGGCAAGGTCCAAAGCCAGGACGAAGAAAGCTAAAACCTGATCCTAAAAGTGGGCAATCAGCAAATGATAAAAAATCAAATAAGCGATCAGCAAAATAAAGAGATAAAGTTTTTTGACAGTATATTCATCAACGAACAAAAAACAAAAAATAACGAGTAATTCTGGTGACGCAAAAATTTTGATCTGATTCTGTTCTTCTAAAATATAAAAAGGGTTTTTTATATCACATATTTTTTATATGTATATGTATCTTTGCCTTTGATTTTGTTGTTACTTTTAAATCATCAACGAAATTGCTTTTCTTTCTTTTTTCTTTTTTTTATTATCCATCGAAATGCATTCCGTGTTGCTCTTTCTTCATCAACATTTTCTTTTGATTAATTTCTCTATCTTTGAGCTCAATTGTAATGCCACGTTTTTTTGTTTGTTAATAAACTAAACCGAAAACCTTGATTTAGAAGATACTGTAACAAACCTAAATTCATCGTACATTTTAGATATTTACATTGAAAAGGTTTTAATTTTACAATAATTTATTGCGATTTTAAAGACAAAAATACTAAATGCATAAAAAATAAATTAAAATCATAGAAAGATTTAAGTAAGTACTTTAGCAGGAGGAGATGAACTCCAAAAAATGATGAATAAACGAAAGCGGGTTTCTTAAACGCCGCATATGTCGAGATTTTGTTATAAATTCTTTATTAAAATATATTACAAAAGGAAATGCATTCACCCAAAAAAGCCCAAACCAAAATGCGATCTCAACTAAGTGTGACTTTTAGAGGAAAGCATAGGGGTTTATATATCATTAGAAATGGTTAGTGAATCATTGTGAAAAGGATAAAAAGTGGGAAATACAAAAAAAGATAGTGAGAGAGATAGAAAGGGATATGATCTTTAGTGGACGTTGTAAATAAGCGTGAGTAATAGCTGTGATGGGAAAGCTGGAAGATAAACGAAACAGATGAATATTCGCGACAGCATAAAAATCGAAATGAAGTGCAAATGACGAATATTTAAAGTCAAACTTGATCACATTGCTAACAAAAAAAAGTTCATGTAAATTTTATGACATCATGACTCATGAGAGCAAAATCAAAATTGGATTGGAAAAAAATATTTTAGGTTCTCAAAAAAATCATCAAACAAACCTTCCATCGACTTTGTCTTCACCAAATTTTTGTAAGTTTTAGCACGAATTTTTTTTTACTGTAACTTGCATCCGTTATTTCTTTTTCTCGATATTTTCTATGATTGCAAAGTTTTTTTTTTGATCCTTCATCTTTGTGAATATTTTTGCTATAAAAAATTTAAAATCCTATTAATTCTGATCCTTTTTTTAGTTTTTCTTTACAACATAGAATAGTTGTAGCTTTTTTCCCATGTCATAATCTCCTATGAATTTTATTTGCCTTCAATTTCCATCTTTGAATAGTGTTAGAAAAGGGTGAAATGCATAAATTAACCGTTTTTTTAAAGAAGATTACTAGATATGTATTAGTATTCATAGCCAAGCTTCTGTTTTTATTGATTAAATTTTCTGACCTTTATTTATAGCGTTGTTGTTCATCATTTTCGGTATGAATAACGACTATAAATATCTCCCTTATCGCGCCATTTTCACCCACGAGTGTTGCTCACTGTTTGTTTTTTGTTTTTTTTGTTTCAAAGAACGTTTCGCTTTTCCTTGTCTATCTCATTTCTCAATCAAAATATGACTTTATTATGTTTTTTAGCTTCTATGGCTCCATCGAAAACTATACTCCCAGAAGTACCTCATGTTATTTGTGATGTAAAGAATCAAAAGTATTACACTGTGGGCGAATTCTTGGGTAAAGGTGGTTTTGCTGCATGTTACAAAGTCTCACATATGTCTGGTCAAGAATTTGCTGCTAAAATTGTGAGTAAACAATTTGTCAAACAAAAACATGGTGAAAAGGTTAGTTTTCTTTTTGGGTTTAAAAGAAGAAAAAATTTTTCCTGAAACTTTTTGCTTTTATGATAGTGCTTTTAATTTAACTTCTCATTTTTAGGCGACACAACTTCAACAAGAGATCAAAATACATAAAAATATTTCTCATGAACACATCGTGAAGCTGTTCTTTGCTTTCGAAGACACAAATAATATTTACATCTTCTTAGAACTATGTACTCGACGATCTTTGATGGAACTTCAAAAACGACGCAAAGCTATTACTGAACCAGAAGTACGATATTTTACTCGACAGGTATAACTTTACTTTTGGTTTCTTTTCTAAATTTTATCTATTTTAGGTTACAAGTGCTTGCGTTTATATTCACAATTTGAACTTAATTCATCGTGATCTTAAACTTGGTAATCTCTTCCTCACTGAAAAGCTCGTTTTGAAAGTTGGTGATTTTGGCCTCGCAACTAATCTTCTTGATGGTCGTCGTGATAAACAATGGCTATGTGGAACACCAAACTATATTGCACCCGAAGTTTTGCAAAAGAAACCACATTCTACCAAAGTTGATATATGGGCTATTGGATGCATAATGTATGTTCTTCTAATTGGGAAACCACCATTTGAAACAACAACATTGGAGGTGGGTTTCATTTTAACTATTTATCTTGATAGGCCTCATGAATTTTAATATTTTGCTAAACATTATCTTTCTAGCACACCTATCGTAAGATAACTCGCAACGAATATGACATACCAGAAGAACTTGGGACTGATGCAACAAATATGATAAGAAAATTACTTTCTCCTGAGCCTAATGATCGGCCTAATGCTAGTGAAATTCGTTCATTTCCATTTATGCATGGTTTCACTCCATCCAAACTACCTGTTTCATGCTTGTCTACCAAACCAGTGTTTGGTACTTCTTCACCAGATGCAAAGGTTTGATCTTCTTTATTTCTTTTTTAACTTTGTTTTTCTTATTTATTTATTTCAGAATGCAGTTTGTCCTGTTCCCGGTGGTCAATTCAATGCTTTGGCTGAACGTACTCCATCTGTCGAAAGTTATCTCTGTGAACTCGAACAACAACTTGGTGAAATATGTTCGAAGGAGCTTGCTGATATGCCGTTGAACGATGATCTCCTTAAAGATCCTGCTTCTGTCCCTATTTACTGGATTTCAAGATGGGTAGATTATTCTGAAAGATACGCATTTTCTTATCAACTTTGTGATGGAAGTCATGGTGCATCATTCAAAGATGGAACGAAGCTTATAATGGACGCAGTCAAAGAGTATATTTTTTACTTTATATCTATGATAAATCTAATGAAGTTTGCTTTTTTTCAGGTATTGTCAATATCGTTCAAATGATGGGCAAGAAACCTTTTTCTCGATGACCAGATGTCCAAAGGAAAATGAAAGAAAGCTGCTATTATTACAAAATTTTGAATCTTACATGACAATGAATTTGAAGAAAGCTGGCGCACATGTTTCACGTGATGGTGTTGAAATTGCTCGATTACCTGTTCTTCAACATTGGGTTCGAACGAAGAGTACTGTTAGTTTTATGTTATCAAATGGAACTTATCAATGTAATTTTAACACTGTAATACATCTTTTCTTTTTATTTCATATAGTTTGATATCAAATTTTAGGATCACACAAAGATAATTATTTGTCCGCTTATGGCTGCTGCAACTTATATTGATAATAACCAAGCCTTCCACACATACAAGCTTGCAACTTTTATGGAAAAGGGTGCACCGAAAGAAATAAGTGATCGTTTATGCTTCGCTTTAACTTATATTAGAAAGATGCAAGAAATTATTAGGTAATGATAGTTTTCTCTTTAAACTTGGTTTATTAAAAAATCTTTAGAACTCGACGAGAAGGTCGTCCTCCAAGTGGTTCTCAAAAACAAACTCGATCTCCTGCTCCTACCGTTACCGCATAATTTGATAAATTAAAAGTTGTTAAAATTTCTCGTTTTGCTGTTTATTATTTAGTATTTGGATTGAATAAAGTTTTATGTTTTCGTTAGTATTTTCTCTTGCGTTATTTAAAAATTTGCATTGAAATGATTTGCTTAATTTTTTACTTTACTCTCTTTTCGTTTTTTTATGTTTGAAAATTTCGTTCATTTTGACGAGTTTTTCGTTTCTGTGTTGCGTCATTGAATGAACATGGTGGCTCCAACAAATAATAATGTCCGAACTGGATTTGGTGAACCTAATAGAAAACCTCAACAATTTCTTGGTGGCGCCGGTGTTGCTGGAAACAAAACTGTTGCTGCTGGTGGTAAAGCTGCTCCTCAAGGAAAGAAGAAAGCTGGTGGTGGTTTGAGTTGTTGTAAAAAGAAACAACCAGGTTAGTTTTTTGTTTCCATTTTATAACTGGGATAAATTAAACATATTTACCTGCTTAATTTCAGGCGTCTGTTTTCTCTTTTTCTAACTATTTTTCTTGTTTTAGGAGTTAAGAAAGCTGCGCCACCCAAGAATGAGTCTAAAAGAAGCCTTGGTTCATTATTTCGCCGAAACAAAACAACAATAAATCCACCACTCGTTGGTGGTAAGAAAGTCAATTCAAGGGTTTCAAAAGGTGGAAAAGCTGGTATACGTCCTATTGGTAAATCATCATTCATACAATCTGAAAAACCTTTACCACAAACAACGTCATCAAAAGTAGCTGTAGCTGCAGCAGTTGAAAAACCTAAAGTATCAACACATAAAAATGGACAACGCCAGGTTAAAAAGGCTTCATCAAATGTTGAAATAATCTCATTAAAAAGTCCTGCTCAAACTTCATTGAAATCTGATGTTGCTTTAAAGGTGAATGTTTTTTTGGAAGCTTATTATAATATATTTAAAAATTTAGACTGCAATGGATGATTCGGTCAAATCCATGAGAAAGCTCAAAGTGCAAAATGGAAAACAAAGAACAACAAAATCAATTGGAAAAGAACGTGCCTTTAAATCATGTCGAAACTTTCAAGAAGTCAAAATCTGTACTGCTGCTTTTGATAATGGAATGACTGAAAGAAAAGTTGTTTTAACAAGTCTTTATCCAACTATTGATCAACCAAAAGCAATGGCCGCAACCAATCATCCACCAAAAGCAATAATGGCTGCAACCAATCATCCACCAAAAGCAATAGCTACAAATTCATGTGATCCTCGAAAGTAAGTTTTTGCATTTTTGATTGGATCTCAATGACAAAAAACTTTCTCAAATATTCGTATCACCAATGGTTTGAAATATGCCTTTGATTTCTTAATTAACATTTCATGTATTATGCCTTATTAGGTTATCATATTATATCTAATTTAACCTTTAAACTTGTTTTAGAAACAAAAGCTACACTTCGTTAAAACGCGCAAATTCAACTGAACGTTTTCCAACAATGATAAGTTCATCAGAAAATGAATTGCTTGCTTCTCCTCAAAATCGTCAAGCACTACCATCCTCAACAACATCATATCGTGAACGAGCTTTGTCAACAATATTTCAACTTCGTGGGCATTATAAACTTTCGCATGATGAAATCCGAATATTTGCTAAAAATCCTGATCTCAAAGTTATTACAATTCGTGCTGGTATTGCTCTTCAAGAAGCTCAAAGAAATCTTCGAAACTTAAAGGTTAATATTTTGCCTTTTTCTTTTATGTATTTTATCCTTAACTTTTAGGTTCTTGCTGGAAGCCATTTGTTACCCGATTTGCCGCTCTTTAGCGATGAATTATCTACAGTTATTATTGAACTTGATCGTTTTATTGAAGCTATTCAAACTGTATCTGAACATGCTGAAGGTTCGCCAAAGAAGAACAAAACACATCATTGAATGAATACGTACTTACCTTTTTTGTATTAATTTTAACTTTTATAAAAGCATGTATATAATTTTGTATTTACAATGGTTTTAATGCAATAAAATTTTCTAACTTTTGAATTTTCATATGTTTTAATCTAATAAATCATTTTTGCCGGAGGAGTACGAAATAATTAATGAGGAAAAGTGATTTTTACCAATTCTAATAATTTTGAAAATGAAGATACTCATGCTGAAATTCCACTTGACTTCGCCTTTTACTTCTTAAACTAACAAAAAAGCGTAATAATGATTTTGAAAGAAGAAAAAAATAGTTACCAAAAAAAGATCTTTATTACATATAAATAAATACATACAAAAACACAATTAAAATTTAGTAAGTTTTGGCAGTTGTTGTTATTGAATTGCTGGATGAAGAATCATCATAGATTTTGTTTGTTTGAAGCTTCAGCAAAAAGACATTTTCCCATAATTAAAGCAAAAATTGTGAAGAAAAAGGCACAAAGAATGATAGAATTACCAAATATGAATATGATCGCACGATTACGGTCTAAAAAATTACGAAATCAATAAACGGAAAAACAAAATAAAAAGCTTATAAGCTTGCACACATACTTGCATAATCACCAACCCATCCATTTTTATTTGCTATCCATGTTCCATTTTTATTTGCGATATTTGAATCTTTGGTACTTGCGTCGGAAGAAGGTGATTTTTCTGTTGAAGGTTTGATTGAAGCAACACAATTTTTAGGATCAACGCAAGATGGAAATGGTGTTGATGAAATATTGTTATTGTCTTGGCCGCCTCCTCCACTAGTTCCATTTATTTTATGTGTTCCATTAGGATTTGGAGTTGTTGTGCCATTTACACCTAAAATGATTATTAGTGCTTATAGCAAAATCCGAAAATATTTACCTGGCGATGGAGGATTTGGACTATCACCTCTTCCTGGAGTTTGTGATGATGTTGTTACTTCTGGAAGTTCGGTTGATGAAGTTGTCGATGGATCAACAGTTACATCAGGAATGTTTGAAGATGATGCTGCAATAGATGGATCAAAAGTCGTTGTAGTAACAGATGTAATTGGAGGTATGTTTGTTGTACTTGTTGATGTGCTTGATGATGGAATGGCAGTAGATGTAACAGGAGGAGGTGTTATAACTTCAGGAGTTGATGGATTAACACTGATAGGATCAGGTGACGTTGTTGATTGTTGATCAGGAGGTGGCGGAGTAGTTTTATTTTCCTCTTCAAAAACAATGCAATCATGCTAAAAATATACGTAAGCTTATGAAAAATAATAGCTCGAAAGCATACCCTCCCTGTTTTAACAAATGCATCAAACTTTGAATCAGATGGAAGAGGTGCACTTCTTGTTTTGATATCACCATTAGGAACAAACATAAACTTTGCTTTATTGGTATTCATTATTTGACCATGTTGATTTGATTCCATTCCACCCAATTCGATTGAAGCAAAATAATTTAAAATGTATGATGTTGCGGCGTTTACATTAATTGTTGGATAAAAGAAACCAAGCGTTGGATCAATTTCAAAAACAACAGTACATTCATCATCATTTTTGCAAAAAGTTGGTTTTGATTTCTTCCAATTACATGATCTTTCATTACTACCATAATATTCAGATGTTTGATAAAGTAATTTAGTAAGCATAGATGATGAAAAAACTTGTGATAAACTCCATACTGTTTTGTCGTTCGGATATAATGTAAGATGAATGCTGTAATAATAATATTGCAAGTAAATAAGTGAGTGAAATAAAGAGAAGGAATAAAACTTACTTATCAAAATAACTTCCAATTTTTTGAACAACAAGTTTATCACCATATTGAATTTGAAAATCAAGATTGATTATTGTTGTTTCAAAATTATCAAATTCACACCATTTATTCAAACATTTATCCTAAAAAAAGTTATTTTCATTAGTGGAGTAGTGATGATGAAACAAAACTTACAATGGAAAAAATGGTTTTTATACTTGCTTCACCGAAACATAACAAACCCAATAAAAACAAGGTTAATACCATTTTTGCGAAGAATGGAGATCAAAGACGAACATTTCAAAGTTTGCAACTAATTAATTTTTCAATGGCCTAAATTTGCATATTGCCATAATTTAACTTTTACAGTTGTCGTCTTATTGCCAACAATCTTCGTTGCATCATTTTTTCTTTTCGTCATTTTCATTGTTTCAAAAACTTTTACAAACGACGACAATGAATTTGTTTCTCCTGCTATCCACTTTGTTAATTCTGCCATATTCAATAACATCTTTATCTGTGACTTCATTATCTGCATTAAGAGGATATTTTTTCTTGGAAGACGCGCCTCTTACAAATTCAAATCTAGCTGATAAATGTTTGAAAGAATCTTTGAGAATTATCAGTGATGTTTCCTGCTTGTATTTTCCATGGAATGTTGATGATCCAATGTTCAAGAAAAAATCCATGCAAGAATGGGTTTTTAAATCTTATGCAAAGAAAACTGGTTATGCTCGAGGCTTCGCATCTTTAATTGCAAGTAATGATCGAATTTCGATGGATGATGATAAATATTATGTTCAAGCGTACTTGGATTTTTCTGATCTTCCAATTTTATCAAAAGGAATTTATCGTCGTATTGGAAATAATGCTAATGGATTTCATCACCTTCAATGGAGATTTGATCCATTTTATAAACAAAGAACTACACGACGAATTATTGTTCGGTATAAACGTTTTACACATGTAAGCTTTATTTTTTTTTGTTGTGATTTACCCAATTTACTTGTAATTTTATCATAATTGGTTTTTAGTGTCCTAAGCCTAAAGTTCTTGGTATAGCTGGTATGGAAGAAGCGGTAGTAATTGAAACATGTAATACTTTCGACATAAATTTGGCAAATGTTTACGCTTATTCACCTAAAACACTGAATGAACTTCCTTTGCCCAAATTGGTTCCAATAAGTGAAAGTGACTTTCAACCTGTTACATTGCCATTTTCAATTACTTCAACTTATCCGCATACAAATTCAAGCACATCAACTTCACCAACCAATGTCACTTCAATCTCAACTGTAAATACGTCTCCAAATAAGCAAGGTGATGAAAACGTTTCAAATGCTAGTGTTTTTGGATCATGGATGATGTGAGTTTTAAATTTAGTTTTTACTCATTAATTCTAAAATGGCAGCCTTTATTTCATTCACTACTGTTAATAGCTTTGTGTATCATTACATTTACTTTATTTTAGGGCTGTTTTGATCATTTGTGGTGTTCTTCTTTTCCTTATAATTACGTTTGGTTGTATAATGCTTTATCTCCTTTTTAAACTCAAACCTATGGTCATCGTTGAAAAAGTTTATGTTCCTGTTGTACCTGTAGCGAAAGATAATTCAAGCAAAAAAAGTTCAAAATCAAAGAAGCATGGAACAAAAGAAGATGGACAAGCAGGAACAAATGAAGATGCATATGCAGGAACAAACGAAAATATACAATCATCGGCAGGATCAACTCCACCGCCAAAACGTAAAAGAAGAAAGCTGGATGATGATATGGATGGAAAGGTAAGATTTTCTCCTTTGTTATAAAGTTAAAGTAAAAGATAAATTTTAGTCTCAACCGAAAAAGATGTCAAAACCTGGTCATCGGAAGAAATTGGAACTTCCACAACAGAAAGCTGATCACCAAGGAAGTCGTGAACCTGTATTATCTCAACCTTTACGAAAAGCACCATTGAAAAGGTCAAAAGAATCAAACAAGTTAAATTTTTTCTTTATTTTCAATTCACTTTTCTCATTTTTAGGGTAGCATCGGGTTCAAGCATCAATACATCAAATGTCTCTGGAACTGCTCGAGCTTATAAAGGTGAAATTGTCGTCGATAGATCTGGAAAAGAATCAAACAAAGAAACTAAAGCTGGTGAAAGCAACAAAACAATGGAAGATACGAAAAGCAAGAAAACTAAAACCGATGAAAGCAAAACAGAAGAAGAAAAAAGCAAGAAGAGTGATAAAAGCTCACAAGTAAAAGATGTGTAGTTGAAATTTGTAATAAAAGTTTTTTTATTTTTGATCAGGGTTCGCAACAAACCGACAAAGTTGTCGGTTTGTTGCGAACCCTGTTTTTGATTGATTTTGCGTTAAATAAAGTAATATTTGAAGTTGTTTTAACAATGTTTTATGTTTGTGAATCGATTTTCACTAAACTATTGTATGTGTTTTACTGATGCAATTATTTGTTTTCACATTTTCGAATATAGGACACAAAAATTTTCTTTTAGCATTTTTTACTGCTGCTTTTAAGCCATGGCATTGCTTAACCGAATTGTTGTTAACTGAGAAAACTCCCACACATGCTCCTTGTTTCTATTTTTTTTCTTCTCAGCCCAGCGTGCTTATTGATTTCCACCCTCTTTCAATATTGCTTTGGCAAATATTTTGGTTCTTAAAAAAAATATGCCCTTGTCTCTCTTGTTTATTGCCAATGAAATTAAAAAGTCCGAAAAAATTTAACCCGCCGTTGTGTAAATGTAATTTAAATCTGCGAAGAAATGAAATTAAAAATACTCTGCATTTTTATATTACAATATTATCTGTATTGATTTCGCTGGTATTTTTTATTTTATTTTGTATTAAAGTTTACTTTGTAATTCACGAAATGAAAGATTTGAATGAAATTGAAGGAGTTTTGGAACGAAGGCGTCAATGTGTAATCAAAAGATTTGTTATTCCAAATTGCAGTCATCATTTTGAGAATTATGAGCGATTAGAAAATGTAAGAAAATAAAGCATTCTGTTCGGTAACAATAAAATTTGTAAAAATTTTAGGATAAGAAACTCGAAGTTTCTAAAGTCCTTGCAGAATATCAAACGATCACAAAATTTCGTGCAGCTGAATTTATTCGAATTCGAAATGCTGTGGATAAACAAAAAAATATTACAAAATTATGCTATGAAAAAGTTTCAAAAAATCTTCGCTCTTTTTTTGATGAAAACAAAAATGTTTTATCATTTCGATATTTGACTCCAATATTTTTACCTATGCTCGCATTTTTATTAACCTTATGGAAAGGAGATTGCTCGTGTATAGGAGTTTTAATTTTTTATTCTGCCTTACTTTTTCTTTGTTTTGCTTGTGATACTGCCATTTCTAATGCAGGAATAAGATTGGAATGTTTTGAAAAAAAGATTTCAAATAATGAATTGTTTATTTTAGAAAAATAAAATTGCTTTATTTTTAATTTCGATAATAATATTTTTTCAAAAAACATTTTTGTTTCACACCACAAAGTAATTAAATTAATGATTTCTTAAAAATGGGTTGTAATTAACTTAAAAAAGATAATTAGAGTTTACAATAAAGTTAGTAATAAAGCAAAAGTTTAGAAGAAAATAACAAATAATTATAATTTTTTTTTAAACAAAAGCGATGGCTCACTTCTGAAGTAAAATGAAAGAAAGAAGGTTTGGTAGTACCAAAATATTTTTTTTTCAAAAGATACAGTAAACTTATCAAGCATTTAGTTTTCTTTAAAGATTATAGTGTAATAGTTGAAATTCGACCCTCTCTCTTTCTGTATTTTTCGAAGTTAGTTTCCACCCTTAATTTCACATTTGCTTTAAAATGTGAGACTCTTTCTTTGCATGCTTTAATTAAAGTCATAAATTATTTTGTATGGCAAAATCGTAAACCAAAAAAATTTATCATAAAGTTATAAAATTCAATGAACATTCGTAAATCCCAATAATTATTTTTCCTTTGATTTATTATTTTTGCCTATTTAATTTTTTACCACTATTTTTCGTTAGATAAAACACAAACCCTTATCCATATAAATTTTAATTTTGCACTGGCACTTGTAAATCATCTATCATCCAATTACATATGTCTGTATTCCACTTGTCTGATTATCAGAAATTGTAAAAGAAAAAATACTAAAATTTATTCATAATTATTCTTTGCTTGCATGGTTACTGTGATTATCGGCTCTTGAAAGTTTAAAAAACACGTTGTTTTTGTTAAAGAGGTGCTGCTACTCTAATAATTGCTTTCTTCTTTTGATAATATCAACCTTTAACTTTTTTTTTGTTTCAAAACTATTAGCTTTCAAATTTTTAATAACCGCCTTTGCTTTTTTTATTTCTTTTATTTCCTCGAAAAAAGTATGATATTAGTTTATCATCTCTCTTTTCTTTTTTTTGTACTTTCTTAAAATTATTCTTTTTTAGTTAAAAAATTAAATTTCTTCAAGAAACTTTTATCCATTCAATCTGACCCAAAAACAATGATTTCGTACGATTCAATAACATGGTGCATTGAAATTTGTTATTATGTTTGTTCAATATTGGAAGTGTTAGTTATAATATTTTTTATTTTCCAAGCTTTTAAACAAAAATCCGATTTTAAAACTTCTTTTTATTTAATTCTCAATGTTGATTATTGTATTTCATTTGTGATTTGTTTGTTTTGGTTTATTCATGATATGGGTGGACATAATTATATTGCCATCGTATATATTACCGCCATTCAAGAATGGTATGGATTATTCCTTTATGGATTTTGTAATTTTTTGTTGGGCTTAAATCGATGCACCGCATTGGCTTTTCCACTTCATTATAAAAAGGTTTGTTGCGATTTTCCAATAAACTAAAAATTTTGGTAATCATAACAAGAGAAAATGGAATAAATTTTTTTTAACTTTCTAAAATTCATCAAACATCGTTTAAGATTCCCTCTTTTGTTTTCAGATTTGGAACAAGCGTTCAAAGCTTCTCATCTTTTTAATTCTAATCTTTCCATTTTTTCCAAATTGTTACAACCTTTTTGATTTTTATTGCAAACTTAATCTTTTCAATGATGAATGCTTTTCATATCGAGTTTTATGCTATTTCCAAGCAGCAATTTTAAATATAATCCTTAATTCTTTTGCTTTATTTTTCGTAATTTATGGAGTTTTAAAAGCTCGAAGTAAAACTTTCACTCAAACATACAAAGCTAAAACAGAGCGACAACTTGTTTATCAATCTTTGATTTGTGGAATTTGCCAAATAATATATTATATGTTTTCTTCGTATTCTATTCGATTTCCATATAACGATATAAATTACATAATATTTTATAATATTGGTTTTGTATTTTATATTATTCAACGATATTCAAATTTAATTATCATTTTTATTGTTCATTCTGCATTTAGAAAAAGTTTTATAAAATTTTATAATTTGGATTGTTTTTTTCGTTTTAAATTTCCATTAGTTAGAATTCGAGTGAAAGCTATATCAAATGGAATGATGTCACAATCTAATAATAAAAGTTAATGTTTTGAATAACTTAATTTTATAATTATGTACAAAATTTTTTAATAAAAGCTTTTAAAATTACAAAAACCAAGCTTTTGGTACAAAATATGTTTTCATTGTTAAACTTTGCCTTCTTTTCAATCCAAGGATATCTTTAATTGTATTATGAAGGATAAACTTTTCACCTTCATGACATCATTGACCATTAAAATCATCCATATCGAGAGTCCATGAAAAAGTTCCACCAAATCCATTTCTTTTAATCCGAGTTGCTTTTAGTTCAACTGAACTTTTATCATCGTAACCATATGTTACTAATAAAGTCCCATTCATGCATGTGTTTATAAAGATCCAAAAAATTTAAAGTAATAAAGAAAACGAATGGGCTTTTTATTCTGAAAATTTGAATTCTTAATTTAGAAAGAATCCATCCAGTTTACAATAGTTACAACCAGATTATTTTAAATGTACAATAATATTATTATTGATTAGAAGCAACGTTGATCTTTTATTGAGTTTTCGTCAAGCTAAAAAGGAAAAATACAAATAAGAAAAACTCAAGAACTCCAAAAACATATTATAATAATTTATTTTTCAACAACAACAAAAAATAATAAACGTTTCATAAAATTAAAGGTACAATAAATGTAAAAAAAATTTAAACTTTACAAAATTGCATAGATAATAAACCGGTAACGATCATGGCAGCATAAGAACAAATGGAAATTACAATACAGAGATTATCCAGAAGAATGAAGGTTGAATTCAGGATGCTAGGTGGAAACAGGAGAAGGATGAACATCCAATAGATTAGTTAAATCAGAAGTGTTTTCGAGAACTTTGTATGATTCACGAAACTTGATTTTGATAGCTTCAAAAACACGTTCATCGTAAATGGAATGAGCTGTATTCAAATGAGTAAATGGCTCTTCGATGCAAACAGGAGACCAATGATGAACATTCATAATAATTTCATGACGACCTGTCGGACGGCCGAGTCGAATACTTATGGCATTTTCCTCATAACTAAAAACAAAGTCGTAAGAAAAGAAAAAAGTCAACCAAAATACTTACTTATAAACGTGAGCATAAAAATGAAAGAAGCCAATAAGAAGTTCACCAAGAGAGCTATCATTATTGGGTATGAAGTTGCTTGAAGCTGGAACATTATCGAGAGGACGAGAAACATCGAGAGTTTGAAAATCATTTTTCACATTAAATCTTCGTGGAAACATTTGTTGTAATGATGGCAATACAGGATTTTTCACACCAAGTTGAAGATAATAAATAACCATCAAAACAAGCGAATAAGACGTAAATGAAGAACGCGAAGCATCATTGATATTACCTCGTTTAGCCCATTCTTTAACAATAGCAACTAAAGGTCGTATTCGCCAATCAACTAAAAAACAAATAAGTTAGAGAATGAATATAAAAGAAATAAACTTACAAAACGCATAATGGCATAAAAGATGGGTATTCTTAATAGCGACAACATTATTTGCATTCAAATCGACGATAATATTTGAAAAGGGTCCAGTAAATTCGATTCGTAAAATAGGAACTTTTGCTTTAATAAGTTTTTGTTTTTGAATAATGGATAACGAAGAAAGAGTCTCTTCAACCATCATCAAAACATTTAAAGCTTCAGTTCGTGGAATCAGCTAAAAAACAAAAATTAAATAATATTTAGTTTAATTAACAAACATTACATCTTCATTTGTAATTACCAAACATAAATCCATGTCAGAACTTTCATTACCAAACCCATTTAAAGATGATCCAACGACATAAAGACCAACATAAAGGCCACAATTATAAAACCGATCGACTATTGCATTAAACAGGATATCACGAAGTCGAAGCTTTTTCAACAAATTCTTTTCAGTTTGAGTAACTTTTTCATAGTATGCGCATATGTGTTCTGATAATAAGTCCATACGTGATATACCTTCAGAAAATCGAAGAGATTCATTAGCAGTTGTGCCTGAAGTTGAACTATCAAGAACACTTTTCAAAGAAAATTTAGAATCCTTTACAACAAGAGCACTATTGTTACGATGGACTGAAAAAGGAATGGATTCTGACAAATGAAAAAAAAGTTAACAAACCATTGGTGTCTTTAAGACGATATTGATTTTCACCATAAGCAGTTGCATATTGAATAGAGATTTCACTTTGATAACCACTTTCACCTAAAAATAACAAATAAGTAATAAATAACATAATGCACAGTAAATTCAAAAGAAAATATCAAAATCTTTACTACTAACCTTCAGACAAAGCTCCATTGGAGATGACCCTCCATTTGGTCTTTTTATTAAAAGCACGTCTTGCGTATTTAGATAGTGGTTTTGATGTTGAATCTTCGCTAGATCCCGTTTCGGACGCTGGTAAGACTTCGTGTAACGGTGGAAATTCTGATGGTTTCATTGAAGATACAAAAGGAAAGAAATCAGGTGTACTCGATCGAGAACATGATGGGCTGATAGTTTCTTCGGTTGCAGTAAAAATATCGTCTTCATCGTCTCCAAAAGAAGAGGAAGCACCATCATCAGAAAAAGAAGAACAGCTTACGACGGAACCATTATTCAAGAAGTCATTATAAGCAGCACCAAGACAATCATTTTCAACCGAAGCATCAACACAACCTTGAACCTTGTCTTCATTCAATGACAATGACGAAGTATAGGCTTCAAGGTCATTGTCAGATTCAAGGTAATAAGCATTTAACATAGATTGAGTAAGCTTCATAAAAGGCACCTCACCTTTTTGAACTTTTTCCATTTTTTCTTTAGACAATGTTTGGCAAAGATTCTTTGGCGCATCATAATAACAATATTGAGGAGATGTGAATCCATGGAAGTTTCCAATACTAAAAGTAGTTTCATATAACGGAGGCGGCATTTGACAATAAGCATGATGATTCGCAATTTTGCTTAACGGAAACGGTGGAAGAGAAGGCAGATAAACCATTTTGGATGCAGCTATTTCAATATAAATACAGTATCAAACGAAGATTGTTTTCGGATAAACCGGACCACTTTGAGTTGTCGAGAACGAATAGAAGTATAATACCAAAATACCCTAATATAAACAATACGTAAAAAGTATGTTTCAGGAATCAAATTTGGCATTTAAGAGATACAACAAATGACACAAAGAAGAGAAGTTCACCAAAGGATTTTCTGATGAATGACAAATAAGTTTGATAGCGGAAATCGATTGAATTTCTCTACCTGAAAAAAATGATATAAAGATTAACCATGAATTTAAAAACACGGAGAAGAAAACGCGAGACGGCAAAATGAGAAATTGATAGAAATCAAAACACGCAATATTCAGTAAATTTTGGTTTTAATAGAAAAACAGCAGGTGACCTTGAAACGAAAAATAGGTAGTAAAAAAATAAACCAATGGCCAAAATTATAAAAAAAAAAGGAAATAACTAATCTAAACTACGAATAAGCCAGCATAAAATCCAAGACGTTATGTGAAAGTTTTAGGATTTGTCATAGATTGAATGTACAGAGGTAAAATTAAAGTAAATGGAAGATGATGGATATAAGCTTTAAGGGCATTTACAGTCGTGGTTAAATCACGAAAACAACTGAGAAAAAAAAGCTCAAAATAGTTGGAATGATTGACAGGTTCTTTTTCTTTCATTATCGCATCGTGGAAAATCACCAATTAAATGCAAAGGCTGTGGTGAAAAAGCTAAACCCTGATTTGTTGTGATTAAAATAATCACAGAAAAAGCAGCATTCTTATCTTTAAAAAAAAGGCGTGCATTTTGATAAAGCAAAATGATAAAATTAGAAGAAAAAACCAGACTAATTGGTTATTAACTATCACGAGGGAAGAAGACTAAAAAGAAGCAAAAAGAGATACAAAGAAAGCACAAAAAATCAAAAAGTAAAAAAAGGTGAATATTATTAATAAATGGCGGATAAAAAATTCAATGAAAAAAGAAAAGCTTCTCTGCATTGAAAAGTGTTGGGAAAAACGTGTTTGTTAGCAATCAAAAAAAGGCCTAAAAATATAAAGTGCAGCTTGCCCGCGCAAAGGTTCAAACAAACCTTTAAAAGAGCAAATTTGACGACAGTAAAATTGAATAATTATATCAAACTTATTTCCTATTAATTATTTGTTAAGAAAAATATTTATTGACTTTTCATTTCCGTCTACCTCAACAATCTATGGAAGAAATGATTTGGGCGGGAACTTCTCATGTTTTTGCAAACAATACGTGAAGAAAGAATGGATACGAAAGAGAAATAAAAAAAAACATAACAAAAACATTTGTGGGATTGTTGTTGTTGTTGTCAACGTAGTCCGACGACGCATTTGTTTGTTGTTATCGTTATTTTTCATTGCTGTCGGATGGCTGACTGACTAGCCGCCAGTAGGAAGAAAAAAACATCTTATGTAATGTCGCATTAAGTCGGATCATGTTGATTTAGCTATTTATGAAACAAATTGGTAATTAAAAAAAAAGTCTAAACTATAAATTGCTGGCTTTGATAGGAGAAAAGATAAAGTTGAAATTTTCATCGCATCGTAAATAAAAACTCAAAGGTTTTTTAAGCTCTACTGAACTGACGAACTCAGCAGAAAATCGTTGTAAGTCAAACTAAAATTGCTTACCTTTTTGCGATGAACCTTTTGAAAAGCAGCTTGCTTGTTGACAACCTTGAAATCGGTGGAAAAAAACAATAAACAAAGTTTATAACAGCGAGAAAAAAAGAGGAACTTAGAATCATTTTCTTTCATACAAAATTCGTTTATATTGTTTCTCGGTTACTTGCTTCTTTATTTTTGTATTGTAACTGATTTGGAAGGAAAGCTGTTGGGTGATTGGTGTTAAAGAAGAATCAGATTTAAGAAAAGGATAGCAATGATTTAATTTCTTCTTTCAGTTATTCATTGATGCATTTCTTTTTCTCTCATTAATGTAAAAAATTATTTCAAGAATCGAGAAGGGTTTTGTTTACTTCCCTTTGAAATTAATTATTCATGTGGAATTCTAAGTATCTTTTAAAATGCAAAACTTATTAGGATGACGTTATTAATTACTCCTCCATCATACTTTTTATCTTTGATGTGGAAAGTAATAAACAAGCTGGCCTTTATTGAGTAAAGCAGACAGTTAACATACGCTATAATAAATAATAAATGCTGTTGTTACTATTGCTAAACAATGCTAAAATTTGAAAAACACAAGACTGAATCTTCGAAAGTATGAAGCGGTTTGCAAAGTTTCCTTAACTAACCTAGCCATACTATGTCAAAAAAGTTGCTCTAATAAAGTTATTCATAGATACTCAAACCAAAAACATGTCCACAATATTGCCTTGAATGCATCGTAATCAAAAGTAACACCAAATAAGAATAACACAATTTTTTTAATAACTTTAAATACAAATTTAGTGAGAATATTATAAAAACAAACAACAAAAAAACTCGTAGGCTAAAGACAACCTTGACGTGGAAGAAAAGAAATATAGTTCTGAAATCAATCGGAAAACTGAAGATTGGAGTTGAATTCAGATTCCAAGGTGGAGACAGGAGAAGAAGGATGAATATCCAAAAGCTTGTTGAGATCAAAAGTACTTCTAAGAATTTCATAAGCTTCATGAAATTTGAGTTTGATAACATCAAAAGCACGTTCATCATAAATGGAATGAGCAGTATTCAAATAAGTAAATGGTTCTTCGATAAAGATGTGAGACCAGTGAAGCCCATTCTTAATGATTTCATGTCGTTCTGTCGGACGGCCTAGTCGAATACTTATGGCATTTTTCTCATAACTAAAAACAAACTCATTAGTAAAAAGATGTGGAAAGTAAACCAATAAACTTACTTATAAACGTGAGCATAATAATGAAAGAAACCAATAAGAAGTTCACCAAGAGTGCTATCTTTGTTAGGCACAAAGTTGATTGTTGGTGGAATAATATCAAGCGGGAGAAAAACATCCATCATTCGAATATCATTTTTTCCATTAAATCTTTGTGGATACATTTGTTGTAACGATGGCAATACAGGATCTTTCACGCCAACTTGAAGAAAATGAATAACCATCAAAACAAGCGAATATGACGTAAACGTCGAACGCGAAGCATCATTGATATCACAACGTTTAGCCCATTCTTTAATAATTGTAACCAAAGGACGAAGTCGCCAATCAACTGGAAAAAGTATGGATTATAAAACATACTCATATGAATGTAAAAAAACTTACAGAAAGCATAGTAGCGTAAAAGGTAAGTATTCTTAATAGCAACAACATTGTTCACGTTCAAATCGACAGTAATCTTTGAAAATTTTCCATTAAATTTGATTCTTAAAATAGGAACTTTTGCTTCAATAAGTGTTTGTTCTTGAATAATGGATAATGAAGAAAGCGCTCCTTTGACCATCTTCAAAACACTTAAAGCATCAGTTCTGTGGTTCACCTAAAATGGTATGTTAATCTTAAGTAAAGTATCACTAACAAATACTTACATCTTTATCACTGATAACCAAGCAAAAATCGATATCAGAATTATCATTTCCAAATCCATTTAAAGATGAACCAACAACATGAAGACCACATAAAGGGAACAAACGTTGAAGCGTATTAAACAACATATCACGAATTCGAACTTTTTTCAAGCAAGTATTCTTTGTTTGTGTAATTTCATCAAAATAAGTGCAAATACGTTCTGATAGCAAGTCCATAGCTGTTGTATCTTTGCGAAATGGTACAGCTTCATCATTATTGAATGTTGAGCTGGTATTATCATGAGCATCTTTTGAATTTTGAGATGATTTAGAGCCGGTTACAACAACGGCACTGTAGCTTCGATGGACTGAAAGATACGAGAATTAGTTATATATGCAAATTCAAAGAAAAACAAAAAGATACTCACTATTCGAATCGCTGAGACGAGATTGAATTAAGCCCACAGGTGTTGCATCTTTACGAAATGGTACAGCTTCATCTTTATTGAATATTGAGCTGGTATTATCATGAGCATCTTTCAAATTATGAGATGATTTCGAGCCTGTTACAACAACGGCACTGTAGCTTCGATGGACTAGAAAGATACGAAAATTAGTTATATGTATGAATTCAAAGAAAACCAAAAAGAAACTCACTATTTGATTCGCTGCGACGAGACTGAATTTCAAGATGAGGAGTTGAACATTGAACAGTGGGTTCAGTTTGATTACCATTTTCGTCTAAAAATTATAAATTAAGCCAAGAAAGTACGTATGCGAATGAAATCAAACAGATGGTAATAGAAAAAGAAAAAAAGAAAATACCTTTTTGTAACAAATCTTTAGAGAAAGAACGAGTCGGCGATATTGATATCGGTGGAACTAAAAGAAAAACATAAAAAACTATTCAAAAAATGTAACAACATACAATCATTGTCTTTCATACAAAATTCATTGACGTTACTCATTTGTGGTGACTTAGAAATGATCGACTTTTATACAAAAGGTAAAGTTGAAGAAAAAAAATTCAAAACATTGAAATCAGCTTTGTTTGGTGAAATTAGAAAAAAGATGAATGAGCAAATATTTTTGCTTCCCCATTTTTTGGGGAGATGGTATTCGTGGCGAGATTTGACTATGTAATTTTTACATACAAAAAAAATAGTAAACTGTATTTATTTTTATGCAACATGAGTTTTCATCGCAAATTAGAATTCTTCTTTTTTTAATAGAACTAAAAAATCTGTACTAAAATCTTTACTTATATGTTTCAAAAAAATGTATCTCAATAAAAGCTTACTAGAATCTTCACACAGTTTACCTAAAAACTAGCTACCAAAAATTTTTTCAAACAACAAAAGTCATGCATGAGATTTTCTTTGATTTTTTATTTTATTTTTCTTGATTTGGTATTGTGATTTATGATTTTTACAACTTATAAAAAAGCGAAAAAGACCAACATTTAGTAATCATTCTGAATGTCGTTAGAGCATTTTCAGGTGTTTCTTGCTTTTTGTCTATCAGCTAACAAAATTTAACAAATTTTTTTGGTAACTTATTTTGAAATTCTTTATTATTTTGCTTTATTAATTCTTCGTTATCCATTTTTTAAGAGACAAAAGAATTTCAACGATTTAGTAAAGATTCTTCTAGCAAATCTGCATTATTTGCATAAAATTTAACTCAAAGATACATATTTGGATTACCGTAAGCTTGACATGCTTTAAAAAAGGTTGAAAATATTAAAAATTAAATTAGGGAAAAGGCTAACAAATTTTTTTTAATGCTTTTTGTACCATTATTTTTACATATGTTAAGAAACTTATAGCCCTTTTGAAATTGTTTTGCACTTATTTGTTTGCAGAAAAAACTTCCGCAAAAATTAGGAAATCATAGCCTCGAAATTATTGTTTATTGTTATTATTTTCTCTGTCTATTTTGGTTTTATTCAAAAAATATTATTATGATGATTGTTGTTTGCTATCGCTTGCTTGCTGCTTGCTTTATTGTTTTTCTCCTGATTTAGGTCGTCGTTACAGGGATTTGATAAAAAAAAAAGCGTTTTAATTAGTGTTATTTGTTTTTAATGCTGTTTTTTTTCAGTTCAAAGAAGAAAATGACCTTGATTTTCTTTCAAAATATTTTCTTGTTTTCATTCTTTTTTTAAAGCGATGGTCAAAAAAGAACATAATGAAAAACTGACAACATGTTTAAGGGAAAGTATTAATTTTTAACTGCCTAAAAATAAGATAGATTTCAAATAAGATAATTTTTTTTCTAAAAACAGCTACCGCTAAATACGAAACAATTGCTTCGTTTATTTTTTCTTCAAGTTGCGTTAACATTGATACAAATGTCTCCCATGCTTGCTTTTAATAACAAAAAAATAAGTGTGAAATAGCTTTAAAAATGCTTTATTGTGCTAATCGTAGCGAGTCGACTCGACGAGACATGTCAGGTAGTAGCATCGAAAGTATGTATTACAAAAACGAAATTAACGGATTCATTTTTCTGATAGTAAAAAACCTCGGATGCATAATATCACGCGAAACCAATGCATTCAAAAATTTCACGTGATGATAAAATTTTTACTTGAAGTTGAAGAAAAAAAAATGTGTTTCAAATTATAGCAAAAAAAACCAACGACCATCGCAGGCAGATACTTCTCCATTTTTTGATGATGATTAATTTTTAGCTTGTGATGATTGTTTTGTAATTTTTCAAAAAAGCATGTAGCAATATTGCTGCCTTGTCGAAACTCATCTCTCCTATGTCCAAACATCGATCGATTGAAGAAAAAAAAGGTTCAAAGAGAGAATTATTCATTCTTGTTGTTATCATCCAAATTTCCTTTTCGATGTTTGTCTCTTAATTTTGCTCTTTCAAGCAGCTATTATTTTGTTATTTTGAGTTTAGTAACTGGAATTAAACAAAGAGCTAAAAAAAATTTAAATCAAGTTTGGATTACCCAAAATTTCCTCGAATCATTTTTTCTTACACATTTCAAATTTCATGTATTTTTTTTTTTGATTGATCCTGCTTCAAGAGGCGTCAAAAATTAGAATAATCTCAAACAGAAAATTATTCGATTCGCGTGTTTTTTCTCTTCAAATTTTTATTTTTCGCTGTTTCATTTTTACTTCTTTCATTCATAGCTTCTTTGAACTTTATCATCACCATCAATTTTCAAATTTTTCATCTCATCTCGACTCAAGATATTCATTCCGTCATCAAATTGAAAAAAAATGTCAATGGAATTAACTCCCAAACAACTTGCAATCATAGGAAAATGGCAACTTGATCGATCGGAAAACTTTGATAGTTTTATGAAAGTAAGTTACATACATATTTTTATCTTTCTTTTAATTTTTACGTTTTGATTGTACCTTTTTTTAGGGAATTGGAATTAATGCTTTATTACGTTCTCTTGGAAATCTTGCTATTGGAACTATTATTAGACCGGTTATTGAAATAGATAATGAACAAACTGGTGCTTGGAAAGTTGTTGTTAAATCAACCTTCAAAAATGGTACATGGACTTTTACACCAAATGAACGTGAAAAACAAAAAACTCTTGATGGTCGTCTTTTTTGGGTTACCTTTTACTTTGATGGTGATGTCATTTATGAAGTTCAAGAAGTCTGTGATGATGATAAGAATGCTATTCCATGTACTGTTAAACGCTTTGTCAACGATGATGATGTATTAGTTTGTGAACTTAATGTTGGTGACGTTGTTGCATATCAATATTTTAAACGTGTTTAACTTCTGTAATTTTATTGTAATGTCTTGAATTAGGTTTATTTAATCTGTATTTATAATGTTAATTTTGTATAAAGGACATATCTAAATAAATATTTTACATGTTACTCTTCTGCCACGTTTATAAACTTGAAAATTTCTTTTGTCCCATGGTTTCCAGCTTTAATGCATTTTTTTTAGTTTATGTTTTATGGTTAAAGAAAATTCATTCAGACTATTGAAATAGTTTGTGGTTTCCTTAGTATTTCTCAGTTTTAGTTTATAGTTTATGGTGTAATTTAGCATAGTAACGTGATTTCTTGCAAAAGAAGTGAAAAGTTAAACACGAACTATGATCATTAAAGCTTTATCTTTACACTCTTAATTAATCACGGGTAAACATACTTTCAAAAGCATAAATAAGGCTAGTATAAAAGCGGGCACAAAACTTAAACTACCGCGTTAACTTTTTCTTTAGATTTTACTCTTCATTAATATTGTCAAAAATGGACCCAGCTTGTGATCCATGTAAATGTTGTGATGGATGTCCTTGTGGTGGGAAGAAGACGGGCAAATGTGATTGCAAAACTTGTGAATGCTGTTCTCATTGCAAACAACAACATAAATAAACTTATATGTAGCCATGGAAGATTGATCCAACCAATCCCTGCGATTATTTCCCTACCCCGTTTAATCAATTCACATTTATAGTTTATTACAAAACCCTTTTTATAATTTTATAATCATATTGATTTGTTTTAAATATTTTGTGATTGATAGTAATAAATTTGTTTCTCTGAAAATGGACGAAAAACGTTATGATTTAGGTTATAAAAAAATAAGTTGGCACATAAATGCATTTTGATTAGTTGAATAAGTTTCTCATGATTTAGCTTATCAAATAAACTTTCCATTTTGAAGCATCTTCCTGCCAATAAAAAAAGCTTCAAGTTAGCTAAACGAAATCACGCTATGTTGGAGTATTTAAAATTACCGCTTTTTATTAAATTTCACAGCGAATGCTTGAGAACCTTCTTAGGTTTACTGTCTGCCTGTTGTCTCATTGTTGCTTCATTCCATAGTCATTCATCGTCGCATTTCCATTGTACTTACTTTATTGCTTCATTGTTACAAAACTCTTATTTTAGTAAAATCTTAAAATTTCCAATTTGAAATTCTCAGGTTATCTCCTTTTTTCAGTCTAAATTTACATAACCCCGTTAAAATGACTTTTCCAATCATTCCATTTTTGATTGAAAATTTTTTATTTCTTCATTCATAAACAACGGCTTCTTCGACTGTTGCTTTTTTCCGAAGAATTATCATGAGCATGGATAGCAATAATCGTAAGTTTAACCTTTTTTTCTTTCTATCTTTTTTAAAATCAAGATTTTAGATTATTCAAGTGAAAAATCAGCTGAAAGTTCAACATCAAATATGAGCACCAATAGTCCAACAAGAACTCAAACTTCATCATCATCAATGGCAACTGATTCATATACACCTCGAAGTGCTCGATTTGTAACTTTATCAAATTTTGTTTTAAAAGCTGGTGAATATCTCCATGATTTTCGAGAAGGAAATGATAAAACTCTGGCAAGCTTTGCAAGAAATCTTCGTGCAATGAGTGTATTTGATATATTCTTGGATTATACACGTGTCATCAGTCAAGATTGTAAACAACCTGCTCGAGCTTTCAACAAAAATGAAATATTTAACCGTTATCGTGATATTCGGTAAGTTAATTTTTAAAACTTTGGTTTGATGAAATATGAATTCTGTGAATATGAGAAGGTGATGGATTAACTTTGCCAACTAAAACCTTACATTTTTTAGTTGTATCGACGCAACCCGTGTTATGCTTGCTTCACCTTCTGATGGTAATGATTACATTCACGCGAATTACGTCGATGGCTTCAAAGAACATAAGAAATATATTCTCACTCAAGCACCGTTTCATTCAACCATCGAAAAATTTTGGGAAATGATTTGGCAAGAGAATTCAACAATGGTTATTTCTCTCAGTGTTATTGATGGTGAAAAGATTGCTGTTTATATGCCATTAAATTCTGGAGAAGCATGCATATTTGGAAAGATTAAAGTTGTAAATATGGGAACTCGACATATCCGTGATTCGTATGATGCTACCGTACTCATGGTTACTAAGAATGATGAACCAGCTCGAAAACTTCTTCATATTGATTTCTATGCCTGGCCTGATAAACAAACTCCAATGAAACCAACCGAAGTTCTTTATTTAATTGATGATATTAACTTTAACCGAAAATTATTGATCAATGAAGCCAAAAAGAAAGGATGGTTACCAAATGTTGATATGCCATGTTCGCCTATTGTTGTTCATTGCTTAGCTGGTGAGTTATTACTTTGATCTTAGTGAATCGTCTTCGTCCATGTTTAACTTTCTTTATTTTTAGGTGTTGGACGTTCTGGTACTTTGGTTGCTATTGATATTTGTTCTCGTAAATTAGACTATAGTCTTACCCAACATTGTGGTCCATGCGTTGATGTTCGTGATACCGTTCTTCGCCTTCGAACTCAACGTGAAATGACTGTTCAAAAACCTCAACAATATCTTTTTCTCCATCTCGCTGTTCTTGAATATGCAATCCGAAAACGTTATTTTGATTCCATTGATATTGTTGATGTTTCAAAATTTATGATGCATACTAATCATCAATAATATTTGTAAAAATTGTATATATTTGAAATAAATATTTTTTGAATTTGTTTCTTTTTTTCTTCATTAATCAAAGATGAAACTGATGCTTCTTTTCTAATTGAATTATAAATCAGTACAAGCAGTCAAAAATTTTGTGTTTGGAAATTTCTCCATACAACAACTCATTATTCTGTCTCCATCAGATCTCATAGGAAGTTCAAATTCGATCTTCTTTTATAAGCTTTAGGATTTTTAAATAAATTTTTTTTATTGACTTCAAACAAAAAGTAGTTTGTAAGAATTTTAATGATGTTTTAATTATTGAATTAGCATTGATGCACTTTTAAAACCCAATTTTTATCAGCTGTTTTAGGACCAAAAATTTAAAGAGCTAGAAAGTAAAATAAAATAAACAGTTAAAAAAAGCATTTCCAAAGACATTTATTTGAAAGCAGAAAACTTTGATTGACTCTTATAAAAAAATCAGAAGAAGATAACAAAAAAACTAGAACAATGACCGAGAATCTTTAAATAATAAGAAAAAACGAATCGAAAGGAAGAAAAAAATATCCACGTAAAAAACTAGCTCCATTCAAGGAAGAAATATTTCGGTCAGTTTCCAACCAAACGATCTCAAAAAAAAAAATGACCAACGGCTGCTGTTAAAAAAAGAAAGAAAAATCATTCTAAATTGATACGCGTTCATTTCTTTTTGAATAGCTTTTTTTTAATTCTTAAAATTTTTGTGGTTAAAAAATGATTTCAATTTTTAATATTTTAATATTTTTAACTTTATTTTATGATGGATGTAAGTTTGATTTTTGACTAAAATCATTAATCTTTGAATCGCATGGACATTTTCAGATTTCTTAGCTCATCCGCCACTAAATACTTTTGTTGCATTAAATCAATGCTTTGAATTAAAAAAGGGTTATAAAATTGATGCAACTGAAGCTCATATGACTGGAACGGATTCAATTCAATTTAAAGATGATTGTTTAAAAGCTTGCCTCAAAACTCTTATCAATCAAAATTTTACTTGTCGATCATTAATGCATATGCCAAGAGATGATGTGAGTCTTTTCAAATTTGTGCTGCGAATAAGACGATATAAGTTTTAGGATTGTGTATTGACTTCAATGTCAGAAGAAACTGGAGCCAAAATCGAAAAGGTTGAGGATTTTGGATTTATGTCATCAATAAATTATTTTGAAAATAAATGCGCTAAATCACCTTTTAATAAACGTATGTTTTTTGTTTTATCTCCGCGTATCATGAAAAAATACCATAATATCGTTAATATTTTTATACAAACAATGTTTCTTCAATTTTGGTTGGATAAACAAATTTTTAGCTTCTGCGATGGCTGAAGCTTTAATGAGCAGTTACAAAGGCAATCGGGGCGTTCTCCAAATAGCTGAAGTTGCTGGCGAAAAACCATTGATATTTTCAATCATTGATGGAATTCGCCCCAATTCTCTCATCGATATCAATATTCGACGTGAACATGTCAAAGATTGTCATGCTTTAAAACGACGCGATGTGAAACTCAGTGATCGATTATTGCAAATGTTTACAGATTCCAGTGGAATGGCAGTATTTCCATGGGGTGAAGCTGATTATAGCGTTCTTGGCCCTGATTATCTTGGATCAACGGTACTCATCATAGATACCATGACTCAAAGAGTAATTGATTGTGGAATTATCCAAATTAAAGGAAATCCTGAAGATTATGAAAGAACTAAAAATTTGTCTTTAAGATTCGAAGCTTCTTTTGCATTATTGTTGTGGTGTTTGTTTGTATCGTTTTTGAACACATAAAAATAATTCAGAGTTTATTATGGGGATTCTAAAAATCACCATTTTGAGAAATCAATGAATTTGTTCACAAAAGCGGATAGCTAGATCTCAACATGCAAAAACAATAACTATTTTTTATATGAATTAAGAAACATGTAAGTAAAAACCTATTTATAAACACAAGGAAAAAATAATAAGAGTAACAACACATCAGTGAAAAACTTTTAGAAAAACAAAACAATATTTATGGATTTTCATCATCATCACTTCCATCACTGTAAATAATATCAGCAGGTTCCCAGATATGCATAATGTTGTCATCAGAAAGCGAACAAATTTGAAATGATTCATTAAGATTCCAAGCGAAATCGGAGATTCTATCAGCATGACCAGCGTGAATAAAGATAAGTTCAGGAGGTCCATCTTCTGCATCTTCTTGAGTTTGTTCTTCTCCAATCTTAGTTAAGTCCCAAATAAGAACACGACAATCTTTACCAGAAGAAGCTAAGATAGTTTCATTGTGAGGAGACCATTGAACTTGAAAGATTTCATCTTTGTGCGATTCGAACTTATGAAGGTTACGGCCAAGGTTGCGAAGATCCCATATTGCAAGAGTCTAAAAGCGTGGGATAAACATAATTTTAGACAAACTTTCTTACCTTATCGCTAGAACCTGTGGCCAAAATGAATTCACCAAATGGATTGAAAGATAAGCAATTAATATCAGCATCGTGGGCTTCAACAGTATGTGAAGGTTCATTAGAAGAACGAGCATCCCAGATCAATAATTTGCGATCATCACCAACAGAACCAAAAACATCTTTGTGCAACACATGCCAAGCAACGTCCTCAACAACAGCGGTATGCCCTTTGAAAATTGTTTTAGCATTGAGATAATTTCGTGTAGCCGTGCTTGCTTGAATATCCCATAAACAAACAGTTGTATCATCAGAAGCGGAAAGCAAATGACCAGGATCGTTGGTATTCCATGAAAGACCATATCCTTCTTTTGTGTGACCACGAAGACGTAATTGAGGCTGACAAGTACCATCACTGCTAGGAACACTTGGATGTTTTGTATAATCAAAAAGAAAAACAGTAGAACTGGGAGATTTTGTTGCAATCAATTGAGGATTTTGAGGCATGTAACGAGCACGATTGATTTCACCATCATGATTCATTTTAATTTCGATATCCAATTCCGCTGCAGTAGGCCCGAATCCACCATATTCTAAAAAGATATATTATTAAAAAGTAAGAAATATAGCGAGTTCAAACCTTCATTATCATCAACAACTATAGGAGGATCAAGTTCAGCCTCATCTGTTGGCATACGAACTTTTGCAATAATGAGATAATTTTGTTCAACGCCAGAAGTATTTGTACCCAAAATAAGACGATGGACAGCATAATCACACGATTCAGTTCTAAAAATAATTTAGGTTAATAGTAGCTTTAATCACTAATGTATGAACATACTTGGTAACATCAGGAAGCCATTGAACCGTTAAACTTGGCCAATCAAGAGCATGAGTGATAATCTGAAAATATAAAATCGATAATTGCATATTATTAAAAATGTTTAAAATTTACCCTATCATAGAGAAATGGAGTATTCTTCTTCCAAATTTTATATTCATCATCCATAATATGTTCATCATCGGTAACAAGTTCATCATCAGTAAGTTCGTCTTGATGACCCATAGAAGCTTCATCCATGATGCAGTCTGTAATTAAACGGTTTTATTAAAACAGATTTGATAAAAGTTTTGAAAATAAAAATGTGTCACAAGAAGCAACAACAAAAATGAAATGAAAAACGATGAACATCTTTTCCGCTGTTTTTTTGCTACCGTTTGATTAAACTATTTTCGCTATGAAATACAAATAAACTTAAATGTTCCACCATCGAAGCATCATCAAATTTTGGTAATTTTATTTTTTATTACGTGTTTTTATTAACAAACATTCATTTAATTTTTTACAAACAATTTTTTTGAAATGCATTAATCATCGATGGCATGAATTTTAGCGCATTTGATGAACCACGAACGACAGACATCTTCTAATGAATGAATTGTAACGGGAGAACAAAATTTAATAACAAATGGATATAAATAATTGCATTTACAAGCTACCGTACAATGAGGATGAAATCTTTGATCACAATCAGGCGTGCAAGGGATTGAATGCATCTAAAAATTTATTCTGTGACTTCATGAAACTTGTCACATTTTTATTACTTACTGGATAACAAGTCGATTTGAATGAATCACAAAATGCTATTAACCTTGTTTGAAGAGTTTCAGGAAGTTTAAATCTTTCTCGTCCATTACAGTAATTTGTAAAATTCCCAATATATGTATGACAATAGTGTTGCTTTAATGCATCAAATTTGTTGCCTACAATCGGCGTTGGTGAAGAAGAAGTTAATTGAGAATTTTTGTTGTCAAACAACAATGATTGGTTGTTAAAGAAATTTGCAGCTTCAAATACCGCATCTTTTGGTTTACTAACAGATTCCAAATTTTTTGGTTCTTCTTCTGACTCTAATATTGAGGAAATATTTGTGATTGGTAAATTTGTAGAAGAATCAATTTCAATTTGGGATTCATTAATGTTTAATGGTGATGTTTCAGTTGTTGTTAATAAACCAATGGTAGAGTTTCCTTCGCCATTGGTATTTAAAAGGACATCATCGCGTAATTTTGCTTTCGATGAAGTTGTTTGACAAATAGCCCAAGTTGGATTTGTTCGACATGCAGAATCAATGACTTTATCAAATGGACTTCCTTAAAAATTTGAACTTGACTTAGTTTTAACAAATATTAGTATCTTACCGTTGCATAATAAAATAAAAAATTGAATACTCAAAATAAAATACACAACTTTCATGGTTAACTTTGAAGCAGACAAAAAATGATTCCTATAAAAAGCAATCAAAAATTGGAAAAAGAAGATGCAAACAGGTTTAAAAGTTGAAACGGTTTCAAATGCAACTAATCTTTTCCAAAATTTTTGCATGGACTAATTTTATTGCTTTCACTTTTTTTTTGGTGAACTTTCAAAACAAGCGTATGTTTGTTTTGATTTCATATTTTTTCAGCTTTCATTTCATTTTTTGATTGATGAGTTCTAAATTGCAGCAGAACGCATGTTTTCAAAACAACTTTATTTGAACTAAACTTTTTATGTGGTTATTGCACATTTTTAATAATAGGATTTAAAAAAACTATTAAAATAGGAAAAATTTTAAGGCAATAAAATGAATCTCGTCATAAAAAATGATAGTTAAGATTAATGGAGGAATATTATAGTAAAGAAAAAATTGTGGTTACAGTTTTTATTATATCGAGAAAGAATTAGCTAGAGTGAATATTTGCACAATTTTATGATAAAAAAGAATTCAATGGGATTAAATTCGAGATCTTTAAAATAAAAATATTGATTAAACAAAGACTATGGTGAATTTATTGCATAAAATTTATTTTGAAAGCCATTCACTTGGAACCCATTGAGATCCATTTTTGAGATTTTCCAGCGCTTCCAATAACCTAAAATTTTAGTTAAATATCGTTTTCTTTTTATTATTTTTTGTAGCAAACCTTCTAAAAGTAACATCATGATTTCGGTTAATTAAAATTTGATCAAAATATTTCGAGTATGGTCCTTTGATGAGTTTTTCATGATAATCCGCAGTGGCTTTAAGTTGTTCATTCGTTTTTTCTTGGCCTCTTAATTTTGACATTTGTTGAAGTTCCTCTAATGCTGGAGGTCCAATTACAACTACGAATGGCATAAATTCAGAATTGTATAAAAATTCGAGAGCTTTTTCAGAGCAATCAAGAACGCAAACACGTCCAGATCGAACTACTCGGCGAACGGTATATGCGGAAGTTCCATACATAACTCCACCAAGTTCACCCCATTCCACCATTTTCCCTTCTCTAATCTTTTTCAAAATATTTTCTTTTGTTTCATAATGATATTCTCGACCTTCTTGTTCACCTGATCTTCGTGCACGTGAGGTCACTGCAAAATTATATTGTTTTTAATTTCCATTTCATTTAAGAAACTTACAAGGCAAAACAGTACTAAAATAATTTGGCAGTTGTGAAAGAAGCATGCTTTTAATGGTTCTTCGACCAACTCCAGGAGCTCCAAGTAAAACTAATGTTCGCCTTCCATATGGACTCAACATGGAAACGCTGACTGTTGGAAGCGTGGAAGGAATGAATGCACATTGGCTGATGTCATTGACTTTTCGAGCTTGGAACCATTGGTTATCTTCAGAAAGAACTTGTAAAATCTCTCCTTTTCGAACATTGATGGGTAAATGATGATTAGGATTTAAGGGATCTTTTTCAGAATTATAATTTGTTAAAACTTTTACAAACTCCTGAAATTTTTTAAACTTTAGATGGCTCCTGTGAATAAAATCGATCTCGTCATTAAATAAGTTTTTGTGATTCTATGGTTCTATGGGAGATATTTAAACCAACAAAACTAACCATAGGAGCATTATATAAATCAGATAAAACAACTTTAATTTGAATTTCTCCAATTTGTGAATATAAATCTTTGATCGTTTGTGCAGGTCTTCCATTAATTTCTTGAATGGTATCTCCGGGTTTTATTGTATCCGAAATTGCTGGTGTTACTTTAGTTACAACCATTTCACCACAAATAAATTCAACTTCAAGTTGTTTTAATAAATCTGCTCGAGTTTTAATTAATCTTGATTCATATGCTGGACCAAGCAATGGCAAATGTCCATTCACGAGGGTTGCATTTATGTGTTCTTTTTCAAGAGGTTCAGGTGAACCTGGTGGTGGAGATCTTGGTGAAGCCACAGCGTGAAATGTTCGAGTCGTTAAAACTCGTTCAGTTACTATAGTTTTCTTTTTAACTCCTGTTACAGGATCCACAGTAATTTGTTCACTTTGTACAACCTAAAATTTGCATATTGCGTTTATTTAGGGTGTTTTTAAAATTTTTGGAAAACGTAAATTTCAATATTTGGTGCCTATTTCCCCATGCTAAAACAATATTTAAGCGGTAAGCAATAAAAAAATGTTCCTGATGGAAACAAAAAAGAGTTTGCATTTACGATTTAAAAAACTTGTCAATATTAAAACAAAAAAAGTAATGCAAAAACCGAAAAGAAGGAAAGGCGATAAGTAGTTGTAAATACTTTTAATGCTTCTGTTCTATTTATTTTTTTATTGCGCTAAAAGCAACAGTCAGCAATATAAAAAAATGTGAAAAGTAAGAAACAATACTTTTAAAAGTCTAAAGTAACAAAAACTTTTTGGGAAAAGCTAACATCTTTGGTTATAAAAAATGGCACCCAACAAAAAATTGAAAGCAAGCTTTTGTTTGTCATCGAAAAAAAGTAAAAGTAATGCCTTACAAAAAAGGGGAGTAAAAAGAATCGATGAATAATAAAATTTAAAAGCATTTTTCGGAATTAAAAATGTTTCAAATTTAATTATTTAATCAAAGTAATAAAATTCCCAAAATAAATTTAGTTTAAAAATTTTAAGCATTTTGTTGCAAGAAAAATAAAAATATACCTGAACATCGGAAGACGGTTCTTCTTCATCTCCATCATTTTTATTTTCATTAATACTAACTGATTTAGGTTTTTTTAATCTCGGCAAACTATCTCCTGTTGCAGCTTCCAAATGTTCTATTCTTTCTAATAATGCATGCAAACAATGTGAAAGATTATCTGCGTTTGATCGAAGCTGTGAAAGTTCTGATTCAACTTCATCCGAGCTTACCATTTTTAATTATGTAATCTAAAATTATTAATTGTGTTTTATGAGGAATTTTGAAGAAGAAGAAAATTGAATAATTCACTGGACAAAATATTATCCCAGATATTCACGATTCAAAAAGTTCACGATATCAAGCAAGGATGCGTTCGTTTAAAATTAAAAAAAAGTAAACTCATTTCCAATTTTAATTTTCACTATAAAATTATATTTACTTTGACGTATTGGTTAAGTTCTAAAAAGGGAAAGAATTTATGCACGAATAAATAAATAAAGATATAAAAAGAAGCAAAAGTAAACAATGTGTGTGTGTGTGTGTGCTTTAACAAGCTTTATTAAAGAAGAAGCTCATCTCATAGTATTAGTAGTAGTATTAACGTAATCCAAAAAAGGGAAGGGTAAAACAATAAAAATTTTGTTATAAAAAAATTGTTTTAAAAAGTCAAAGAAAAAATAATCGATTAAAAACCATATTTTTAAAAACGAAAAAGTGGCAACCATTTTTGGACTTTCCTTTTGGCAATGTTCTTTTTTGTTGTTCTTTAAAATGTGTGGGTTAGGCTTTTTGCATGAAAATAAAAGAAAAAAGAAAGCGCACCAGCTGGAAATAAAGGAAAGCTTTAGAAAGGATGAATGAATGAAGAAAAAGAGAGGATGGAGAAGCTTCAGCCGAAGCACACTAAAAAGCAAAATGAGGGTGTTTTTGTGACAAATAACATTGTCGCGTTGCTGCCTTCTGCTATGGTCCCGCTAGGCTTGCTACTTTTTTGGACACTCTTCTTTTTTTTTGAGGAAAAATAAATGAAAGATCTTTTGCTTTTGGTCGAGACTTTTTGCGCATTTCTTTTTTTATGGTTGTTGTCGCGTTTTCATTTTTGTTTGGATTTTGTCCAAGTTTTATTTGTGACTTTTTTGAGCCATTTGGGAACAGCAGCCAAAAGAAGGAATAAAAAAAATGTCATCTTTTAAAGCCTGAGATGGATTTCCTTTTCTGTTTTAAATTTAGATTATTTTAAGCGATAAAAGTTTAGTTTAAAGCTTTTTAAAAGAGAAGATTAATCTTTTACGATTTGTAGCAGCAAAGAAGCTCGGAAGTCTCAATTTGTTAAAACTCCCCATTCATCGAGAGAATAAATACTCTCATACAAACTTAAATCCATATAATATTAAAAATTCTCGATAAAAAATTACTATTTTTACACTTTAAATAAAAACAATGTCTCCTAAAATAAAGTCTCGAAGAAGTTAGAAAGCTTACTCGATACTGATACATCTCAACTACTTCTCCTTTAAAAAAACGATGGTATCAATTTTCTTTCTTCAAAAAGCTTCTGGCTTAACTTTTCACTTTTTTCTCTCCCTTTCTACAAGCTTCAGATGACACACATCACCCTTTAATACACTCTCAACATTTTACTTTTAGTATTATATTTAGTAAAGTAAAATAAAGGAAGCATATTCATTATGGAGCGAAAAAATTTAGTTTACATCAACTTTAAGGCTAAAATATTAAAGAATCGAGATCTAAAAAAGAAATAACCATGTTTTACATTTAAAAAGTCAAAACTCGTTGAATCGAAACGCATTTATTTTTAAAATAAATATGAACTAATAATGAAAAGGCGGCAAGTAGACCACGATAAAAATGGGGATGAGGATAAAATGCTCCAATTCAAACATGGCCTCATTTTTGACCTTGTAAAATTCAATGAACACAATGTGTATTCACTTTTGGGTTTTTTTCTTCTCTATCCTTTCGCGTATTTATTAAATCCAAAGCAAGGAAAGAACCTCAAAATTCAACAACAACAAAATTTACAACCCTTTCATCAACAAATATTTGGCGACAAAAGAAAAACGATGATTGTACATACATAAAACATATTTAACAAGGTTTTTTGTTTATTTTATTTTTATGGACTCCGCCTTCTTCGATTCCTGCAACAAAAAAATCATTTCTTTACTCATTTATTCTCAACTTTTTACGTTGCAAAAAATAGCAAACTTTTAATTTTACTCAATTTCGATTAACTTTTAAATAAGTTTCAAGTTGATCCAAATTTGGGGTAAGTCCTTTAATCATCTTATAAAAATAAAAATGAAATCCTTCACCAAATTCTTTCACTTGAATATCCCATTCTTGTTCAACAAGATAATTAACGCGAAAATACGGTGGAGTAAAGGAAATTGAAATAAAAATTCCACCAGGTTTGAGAATTCGATGAATTGAAGCTAAAGTGGAGCGAAGGTTTGATTGAGCTGATTGGGAAAAAGTCCAAACACTCTAAAAAGAAAAGAAACGAATAAAGCGCGCATAATAATTTCGAAGAAAAAAAAGCTAATAAACATCTCTGTTATGATATATGTATCAGACTCTTGTAAATAAAAGCAAAATATTTATCAAATTGTGATAATGCTATCGTTTTACCAAGGGCACTCAGATAAAATATGGCAGATACCAAAATATGCTTACCTTTTCATTTGCAAGTAAACTTTCAATTGCAGCTTTTTCAATAACAACATCAAATGATTGTGAATCAATTTTTTCTAAATTTCTCATATCATCACAAATCCATTTCATTTCTGAATGGGTTGTGGCGAATTTATCTATTAAAATACTTGAGTAATCAAGATTTGTAATATTTTTAAATCCGGCATTGTAAAGTTGAAAAGAAAGTTGACTATTTCCACAACCAACGTGAAGAATCCTAAATCAAAGAACTTAAGTTTATCTTTTTTTAATCCGCCACAACTAACTTATCATTTAGTTTTAATTCTTTGAGAATTAATTCAGAAAATTGTTTAAAATCTGCGATCCATTCATAACTTTCTTCATTTTTAAATCTTGAATCCCAATATTCAACGTTCGTATAATCATTCCCTGTATTATCAAACATTCCTGCTTATCCTTGTCACCTTTTTTTCAAGTAAAATCTCAAATACTGTAAACCAGAGTTTTGTTATTACCGATGCTTTGCTTTGTAAGAAATACGAACACATGAATTAAAAAATCATTATTATCTTTGTTGTTTTTTAATCGTTATTTTTTTTTAATGCAACATAGTGCTTTTTTCTTCTTTTTTTTCACAGACTTTGCAAATAATTAAAAGTATAATAAAAGCCCAACAACAAAATCAATCATAGAAGGGAATAACAAAAGAAAAGAGATGGGGATACAATCCAAAAAGAAGTAATAAAACAAAATCAACCAAAATCAAAAAAGCCCACACATATTTTTGGCAGAATGGAAGGTGGTTGTAAAAAAAGAAACAAATGAAAATTAAAGTTAAAATTAATACGAAGAAGAGCGTGAAACATATTTCCATAAATATTGACGATGACGACCATTTTAAGAGCAAATAATAATGATGATGCTAATAGCATAATGGAGAAAGAGAGAAAATAATAATTACTTCACAAAAATAAGATCAAGTTGTAAAAATAAAGAAAATTAATATGGGGCGAATCCACGACGACGAGGTGCTCGACCACGTGCACCACGAAATCCACCAAAACCAAAACGTCCTGCAGATGCTCCACGTCCACGAACACCACCTCGAGAACCACGAGGCGGTCGATTAGTTGATGAAAATCCTGGCTTATTTGTTCTTTTCATACTGACTTTAATTTGGCGTCCAAGAAATAGGGATTCATCAAGGGCGAGGGCATTTTGCATTCCTTCAATTTCAGTAAATTGGATATAAGCAAATCTAAAAAATGAGATAAATAAAAATCATTTTTAATAAAGTTTTTATAAACTATAAACTAACCCTTTAGGATGACCAGAAAATTTATCAGATAAAATAGTTACTCGTTCAATGGGTCCACAACCACGAAAATGCTCTTCCAATTGATCGGGAGTTGCTGCATATTCCACATTTCCAACATAACAAGAACGAGCATCAAGTTCTGCCTTTTCTTCTAATGATAAATGAACTGGGGGCGGCTGAGATCCAGATGACGCAAGGGAAACGGTTGAATTATTAAATTGTTTATCCATTTCACTTTGCATATCACGAATTTTCTGAGCTTCTTCCTCAATTTTCTTTAAACGTTCTTGAATTTCATCTTGTCCCTGAAAATGAATGGAAATAAATAAAAAAGAATATATAAAATTCGATGAAGAAAAAAATGTTGAAATCAAAGAATATAAAAAAACTTACTGGATTGTTGGAATTTTCCAATAGCAGCTCATCATGGTTTCCGTTACCATTTATTTTTTCTTGAAGCATTACAGAATCATCTTCTATAGATTCATCAAGAACATCATCATCGAGATTAATATCAACGACGGAATCTGCATTAATGGGATCCATTGCGATTGGTAATTACCCAAAAATTTCTAGCTTTTAACTTAATAATTAACGATAAAATTATAAGCAAAAGATTTGGCAAAAGCTCGGTAAAGATATTGAATTGTAGAAATGGGATTTCGATATCTATAAATGTGGTAAAAGAAAAATGGATGGAGAAATAATCAACGATGTGAGAGAAGATGGAATGGACGCAAAGCAAGGAAAGAAAAGAATTCCACTTGCAAAAAGGCGCAAAAAAGCACCCGATGATGGTCTTGCAACGAGGCTGAAGGCATTTATTTATTGAAAAGAAAAGTTCTTCATAAGTATGGATTGATAATGAAAAAATAATCCTGATGGCATTATCATTCATTCTTTATTGCCTCAAATCTTATACTCAAGTTGTTTCTCACGCATTCTTGTTAACAAAGATAGTACTTGCTCGTTTACGATATCAGCCTCCATAAATTTGGAATTTATGTTTATATTCTTTAAAACCTCACAGCGAAATTAGAATATGGGTAAAAAATATGTAATCTGTTGAGTTATTCTCTTCAATATCAAACGGGGGATTAAATTAATAACATGAGAAGAAAAGTTTTTACTATGAGAAAAGGGTCACAGAAATTTTCATCTTTAGATGAAACTAAACAAAAAAGCAATTATGACAACTTTATAACAACAAAAAACATTTATTAGAAATTAGAACATAACATTAAATTACAATTATGTACAATTACAAAATAGAAATTTTACAATTTTTACTAAAAGGGTGTTCTCGACCAACCATTTCAGCCAGCAAATAATCACCATCCAATAATCCACTTCTCTTTTTAACAGCAATTCGAAAGAATCGATTATAGGAAGTAGTGAGACACAAATAAAATGGAACATCAAGCTTGATTTTGAGCTCACTCGGCTTTGATGGAATTTCACACTTCTTTTTCCAATAGCAACCAGAACCATCAAAATAAACGAAAGGAGTTTCTTTCTTCAATGAGTTGACAAAATCTATGATATATTTATCAGCGGAAATTTCTCCTCTTAATCTTGGAGCAATCCTGTTGAATTTCAATACGACTAAAAAGAAGAAAAAAAAGTAAGCGAAAAAATATAACAAGCAAAAAACAAAATCACCTTTAGGTTTTTCAAACACGCGTTTGATGGATTTCCAGCTATCATCATCAAACAAATGCTTTATTGGATCTAAAAACCGTGAAATAAGGTTAGATTAGGTATTATATAAAAATGACATACTTAAAACTTCTGTAAGGAACCGTGGAGCCATTTCATTAAACTTAATATGCGGTATGAAATCTAATAATTCAGCTTTCGTTGCTTCATTGAAGGCTAGAGTGCCGAAAAGATGACGATTCTTACTTTCTGACCAATAATAAACCTAAAAATAAAGAAGGAGTTAATGTTTTAATAAGTAATAAATCCTTACAGCTCTAAAAACAGATCCTTCTAAAGAATATGATCTTGGAGAAGAAAGGATATCCATGATCAAATCTTTCGAAAGTCCACAAAAATTCTTGATTACAAAGGTTTGAAAACAGCTTTTTACAATGTATGAAAGAATGGTTTCTTTTGATTTCGTTAAAGAATAAGTTTTAGCAGCTTCATAAAGATCAAGCAATGGAGAAAATTCTGTACGTGCTGATAACCAATCATCACATTCGTCTTTGATCCATTGGACACCATAAAATTCAGCCATATCTATCATAACCATGAGATTATCATTTGTGAGTTGAACAGGAGCAAAATAAAAAATACCAAGGAACGTCTTGAAATCATCGAAAGAATAATTTTGAACTTTGATGGAAGCATCACCAGTCGACCATCGATTTGAAAACATAGCTTCAAAGTATTCAGAATGAGAAACAAGCACCATTTTGTGAGCACGAAGTTCCTAAAATTTGAATCCAAAAGTTGTGGAAGGATAAAAAAACAAACTTACTTTTCCTTCAATCTCAAAAGTTACATCGAAATGCCCATTTTCAGCATCTTGAGATTCAAAGGTTTGACGCCATTTTTGGATAAAAGAAAGTTCACGAGTTGGTCGAAATACATGTGGAGCAACAGCGGAATCAAGTAATTCCTTAGTACGCTTACTAACTATATTCATATTTGAAGAAGACGTTAGACCATTTACCTAAAATTGAAATATTAAATTTGAAGAACAAAAATAATTATTTGATAGCAGAAACAAACGCGGCAAAAAAAAGGAAGAGGTTTCTTTAATTTTTCTTTGTAAAGTTTCTGAATTTTTATAAAGAATGAAAGCTATTTTCTTATACAATCTTTGACCCTCTCCTTCTTAAAGTCTTTTAACATCATAAAATACAGGATAAAACTAAAGGTTAGTGAAAAATAAAGAAAACTCCCGTTACAAACATTAAAATCATTGAAAACACACACAAAAAAGAGTAAAATGCTTTCAAAATGGATGATACAGTTTTCTTCTCTCCATCGTGCAAATTTTCGTGATAAGAACTGACATGACTTCGATTACACAAAAAAAAATTGAAAGCTTTATTTTATTCAATACAAAAGATACATTGAATTAATATAAAAAAAGATTTATTTTGAGAATGTTACAACAATTGATCATTTGTAAATACTTGAGATGCGGAATCTTTATCATGAACGATATCAGTTTCTGGCATACGTTTTGGTACTTCTTTAAGTGTGTTTTCCATGGACATTTTTTCAGCGCTTCGATCACCGCTTACTCCTCCTCCTTCTTTCTAAAACCATGTACAATTAGAAATGCAATAATAGTTTATTAATGAAACATACTTTGAGTGATGCAACAGGAAAGACTTCTGATGCGGCTTCTTTCAATTCAGCTGGATCAATTTTTGGAAGAATTTTAGCTGGTCCAGGAGCAGCAAAATGTCCATCAAGATCTTCAATATGTCGAACACTTTTTTTACTTCCATCTTTGTTTGGTTTTTTAATAGATGCTTCATTAATTGGAAGATGATTTGATGCTATTGCTCCTTCTTTCACTTGATGTTCTTTGTTATTGTTGTTGTTATAGTTTCGTTGAGAATTATCTTTGTTATTATTGGTTTGATGTTGATTTGCTGGAACTTCTTTTTTACTTGGAGGTTGTACAGGTGCGGCGGCGGCTGCAGCTTCTGCTCGTTTTTTCTTTCTTCGGCAGCACATCTTTTGCGGATATTCGTCTTCTAAAATAAATGATATAGTAAATGAAAAATTAAATCGTTCTTCTTAATTTTCATTTCCGTTTGTGTTACTGGCAGGATTTACATGGGAAAGTTAACAAGTGAATGAAAACAAATTTTTGCATAAATATGAATGGAACTAGCGAAAAAGAAGGTTGAATTTTAACCGCATGGAAATAAAGAGCGTTGATTAGTGATTATTGACTTTACCTAATAATAACCGTACAGAAGTATGAGGTTTTACATAAAAGGGAAACTTAGATATTATTATGCTAGCTGATATAAATACCGGGCATTATCATATCGAGAATTGCATGGCCATCCCAAAACTGATGAGTGATGCTTGGTAAGCTCAACGACTTGCTATTGTAAGAAAAATGAATTTCTTTTAAGGCAGGTAAGAACTGGTAATTCAGGGTTACTAAGAGATTGGATACGTTCTATCAATATAAATAAATATAAAATTAAGTCAAACCCCAAAACTACTACTATGCATCAATAAATAGATTAAAATCCGGAAGTGTCATAACAAGACATAAATAAAACAAACGCACCATATGCTGGACGTTCATCTTTAGAGCGTTCCAAAGGAATGCAAAGAGCTCCCATAGCAGAAACTCCAGCTTCAGAAGGTTCATCACGAGTTGAATCAGCTTTGATTTTGTCTTCACAAGCGCTTTCACCACAGAAGGGAGAAAGAATAATTTTCTTTTGATCAAGAGCGGGAACGAAATCAGCCCAATTTGTGCAAACAATCATATTATCAGTGCGAGATTAATAAAGCACACGATTACATGAAGGATTCCTCCATTATCAGATGGATAATAAGAAAATTAATTTGGAATTCAACATATCAGAAGACATTTATTTATTTATTAAAAGCAATGGTTATTGGGAAAAGAAAACATACAATACAACAAATGCATTTAAAGAATTTTAATTTATGATGATCGAGAGCCTGAAATAAAGTAATACAAAATGAAGTTTGATTTGATAAGAAATTTTTTGTATGCTTTTTTTCTTAGTAAATAAAAAGATTTCCTAAATAAGAAATAAACAAAAATATAAGAAATTGCCATTTTATAAACATTAAACCATTTATTCTTAATAAATCTTTAGTCTTTAAATTTGTACCATCTAGGAAATGTGTCTCCTTTACCACAAATAATAACATTATAGCTTCCATCGGCGGCGACACCGAATGAGTTATGATCAAATTTATAACAAATGGCTTCAAAAATTTCAAGTTGAAAATGCATTAATTTAATGTATATATTAAGTTTTTTATTGGACTAAAATTAGCAGGTTTAAATATTAAACTTCTTTTTTTTGTAATACTTACTTTAATGAGCGAAGATAAATCATTTATATCGAAATCATAATTTTGAGTTGTTAATGCTAATGTAAGTGTTTTATATTCAATATTTCTTTTAGCAGAAATTAAATCTTTTAACCATGTTGTTGATAAATTTTCTAAGCATAATTTAAAAGTATAGGGAAAATATTCTAAAACATTTTTGAAAGAAATATTTGGGGAGAATGAGCAAGATTCGAATACAACAAATGAAGGATCACCAAAAGCAAAAATTTTTAAATCATCATTGGTCAGGGAACAATGTTTTATTGTAAAACCTGTGAGATTTAAATAATTAGTTTTTAGTTCTATTAAATTTTTTATGCTTTTTTGTTTTTCAATTCTGCAAAATCCATTGAAAACGAGGTTGGAAAAAGATGGATTATTAATATCATGAGTTGCGCAAATTTTAGGATTAAATGTATTTGTTCCATTAAAATATTTACAAGTCCGTTGAAGCTTCATTCTTTCGACGGGGCTGCACAATGTAAAAAGTCTTTGAATAATGAGATAATCAAGTTCAAATAAATTAAAAGCTTCGCAACTTTTCATTGAATAAAATTGATGGTTGGGATCTGAAATTATTTAAATAAAAGAAATCCATCTAAGGAAAAAACCTCGTTTAGGACATAAAGCTTCGTCGTGATGCTGGTAACAAATATCACAAACTTTTTTGCATTTACAAATTCCTCCTTTATTTCGATAATCAGTACATAAGCAAACTGCTACAGGATAATTGAGTTTTGATAATCTTGATTGAAGATTTGGATAAACTTTGCATTCATTAGAAAGATGATCTTCGACATCCTCGCATAACGCACATTTCTTGGCCATCGCTGCTAAAAATATTTTAGAAAGAATAAACCAAAGAATTTTTTGTTAGTTTTTTTCTAAAATTATAATAAGAGGATCAAAAATAAAAGAAAGTGAAGTGTTTTTCTTAAAACCTTGGGTCAAGCTACCAACCAACCCATATTAATAAAAACTTTACCCAATATAAAAGTTTTTTCTTTAAGTGTTATGATCTTTGTGGAGAAATATTCGATCTAAATGCTTATTAAGATATAATTAAAAATTGTTGAAGTATTACTTTTAGTTATTTTTATAGTCGATGATTCACTTGCATAGTACCTTTTTAAAAAACATTGCATAAAAACACATCGCAACAACATAAACATCCATGGTATTTTTATATTTTTTGTTAGCTATATTTCATAGCTCTCATTATATAATCGATTTAGCAAAGCATATTATTTTTTTTGTTTTGTTTTCGACTTTTATTCTTCATATTTCTTCTTCTTTTTTTTATTACAATTAAAAGTTTTTTTTTATGGCTATAGAGTGTGTCCTTTTGCTTGCTTTTTATTATTTTCAAAAATTTCCTATTTTTTTTTATTCCACCTTGAGCTTTCTTTCCATTTCGTCCATTTAATTACCATTCATTCTTTAAGCCAATCAAGCATTTATTTATCCAATAACATTTTTTTTTTTGCAAGAGGGCTTTTTGTGTGATATTTTCAAAATTTCAAAATTGTTATTTTTGTTACAAATATACTTTCCCAAAAATCTATGTGTGGCGACACTAAAATTTTTCCATTGTTTGCTTATTTGTTCCGTTCCAACCAACTCTATGGTAACCTTTTTGTTTCGACCTTTTTTACAAAAAAAACCAACAAAGGCAGTAAAAAAAATTTTTATCACTTTTTTATTGAAAGCTGAAATGTAAAATTAAAAAGGTTTGTTATTCATCTCCATTTTAAATGAATCCTGTCTATCTCGAAGAGAGACGAAGATTGTCGTCATAACGACTTAATTTTCTATGTAAAATATGAATGATGTTGCTAAACAACCCTTTTCCTTTTATTTTAGTCTTTTTAAAAGTTATTTTTTCCGGTGTTTTTTATATACATGTTTTCTCGGGATGACTGACAACTCCACCAAAAAGGGAGATTGACGTCGTTTATAAATAATCGTTCGTGTATAATCTGTTGAAGAAAAAAAAATGCCAAATATTATATATCAAAATTTATTTCCTGATGATTCAAAAAAAGTAAAAACAAAATTATGCATTTTCTCCAAAATGTATGAAATGGAGTTAAATTTTAAAAAAATCAAGATCGCCCGTCTGAGATTCGCAAAAGTAATAAACAAACAAAAAAATCAAATTATTGCAAAATACCGCGTTGAACATTTTTTTTAGAAAAAATAATAGGAAACAACAAAAGAACAATCATCACATTGCTTGAATAAAAATGGAAGTTTTTTAGTGAACAAAATGGGTTTTTTACGATTAGATTCAAGCATCTTTATATGCCGATCTTTGGTAAATTGGAAATAAAGCTTGAAGTTACTGCAACTCAAAATTTCGATCAGCTTCAAAAAAAAGAGAGAGATAAGATAAAGCGGTATAAAAGAAAACTTTTTAAGGCTCTTGTCAAAACAAAAATTATAAAGACAATTGAAGTGAAATTGAGGAAAATAAAATGAACGGAACGTGGGAAGTTTAATATTATTTTTTTGATGCATGTTTATTGCAAAAAATTGTTTTTTTTTGTGAGATAATATCGGTTTGTGATTGTTGTTGTGGTATTTTGAAGCGGCAAAAAAATAAAACAATGTACAAAAAAGCGATACTAAAAAAAGAAGTGAAATAGTTTGAAATAAATCAAAAATGCTAAAGCTCAAAAAATGAAAAGCAAAAAATTTCAAAGAGATCAAGAAGAAAAAATGAATGAAAACATTAAAGAATTGGAACAGATGGAACTCCTTCACCCATTTTAGTTTTAGCATATTCAATTCTAATACCACTTCCACGTTCGGATGAACCCAATTGTGTACCTTGTAAATGGGCTAAAGCGAAAGAAGCTTGACGAACATCAGAAAATTCTATGAATGCCACGGGTGATCCTGATTTAGTGTTAAGACGCAATCGACAAAAGCCAGAGAATTTTTTGAAAAGTTGTCGAACTTCTTCTTCATTTGGATTTGAACCCAAATTTGCTACAAATAAAGTGGAACATGGAGGATTTTGACTTCCATGGGAATGTTGTTGTTGATTTGCTGCTGAAGCAGCGGCAGCAACTGCGGCTGCTGCAGCATTGTTTGCAGCGGCAGGGTTTCCCATAAGATTAAGCATTCCATTTGCAGCAAGAATTTGTTGATTATGTTGTTGCTGAAGATGGGCCATTGCAGCTAATGCAGCATTATTTTGTGGAAGAAATTGATGATGATTTCCACCATGTAATAATGGCAAACCTTGAAAAGGCAAAGATAACATTCCACTCGCAATCAATTGTTGTTGATCATTGAGAGCTTGAATTTGATCCAAAACATTATTATTGGCTGCAGCAGCTGCAAGGAAATTTGCTTGATCATGAGCTGCTTGATGAGAATTAAGCAAAAATCCTGCAGCTGAATTTGGAGTTACTACAGTTCCAGATAATCCAGGAGTGAATGCTGGAGGCGAGGGTTGTTTAGGTTTAGAAACTTTAGTATTAGATTTTGCAAGTTCTAATCGAATGGTTTGTGATAATTCAGGGTCAAATCGAACTCCTTGAAGCTTTCGACGAGCTTCATTTGCATCTTGATGAGTTGAAAATGTAACAAATCCAACTGGAGCAGATGGCTTTCCATTTTTATTTGTTACTTTTAGCAGAGAAGATTCATATCCAGAATAAGCTCGAAATAAAAGATAAAGTTCTCGAGGTTTTGTATCCATAGGAAGACCAGAAACAAATAAAGTTCTAACCTAAAAAATACAAAAAATATAAGTTTCGAAAATATTAATCTCATTTCTTTTGATAGATAAAAAAAAAGAAACGTGGATACAACATACCTGATTAGATGGATCACCTGATGATACTGTGGAACAATTATCTAATGATTCAATACTATTAGCGGATATAATTTTGGAGGAATTTTCTGATTGTCCATTTGCATATATATCATTATCTCCATTATTCATCGACATGACCCCACCACCACTACTGGTTCCTGAATTGGGTGATGGTATGGCTGATGATGTTGAAGATGGAGTATCAATTCGAGCACGCTTTTCAGGAGGTTGTAAAATTTTGAATGGTTGTCGATCCAAACTTTTTGGTGATAAAGATGTGGATTGTTGCGATGATGAATATAATTCTTGATGATGGTGAGAATTATTGCCGCCGCCGATATTTGTGGTATTGTTGTTTACACCACCACTTCCGACGACTCCTCCACCACCACCGTATAAAGCTGATTCAAATGTAATTGATGCCAGTTTTAATAAAGCTTATGGAAAAAAAGTTGAAAGAGTTGAAAGTTAATTTACTTTCGACTCTTGTCCTTTTTCCAATATAATAATAATTCTTTAATGAAAAATTGTGCTTTTCTTTTTTTGAAGAAGAAAAAACGTGATGGAAGATAAAGCTTCAAATTATTCTGCTATAGTTTGATGTTGATCGGTAATAGTAGTAGTTGTAAATGGCCGAGGTTGTTGCTTTGCTTTGATTAAAGGGAAGAATGATGAATGTGGAATAATAAATATCAACAATTGGTGGAGGACACCCGTGACCGTGAAGAGAACAGTGGTGAAATATTGTAATTGTTTTTTTTAGTTAGGGCTAGAAAATAACGTGATTGTGAGAATAAAGAAAAGCATTGGTTTTTATAAACAATTAAGTGAAATTTAAAAATGCACGGTAAAAAATTTAAATAAATACGAAACACGAGGCAAATTTGTTTGGTGGCGTACTTGATTTTTTTTCGTGGTGGACATTTAATGGGTCATGTTTTAGTAATGATAGAGGAAGAAAGGATGCCAATAGAAACTCTGAAACTTCGTTGCTACCAAAGCTTCCGAAATGATACAGTAAATTTTTAAAAAATTATATAAAAATCACAAGTGCCGAGTGGTGAAAAATGATTCGACAAGAGCCTTAAAAAAGAGAGGAGACCTAAAAATGGAGTAAAAAATCGAAGAAAAATAACCCTCAATTTTGTTTTTGGTTGTTGCGCAGTCCAAAAATGGCAAATGCACACACGTACATACACTTTTTTTCAAGGTAAAAATCATAGAAAATATAAAAGTGAACGAACACTTGTACATTCATTCATTCTCACAATTTTCTCTCTTTTTGGTGACTGGCTGAACTCGCGCAATAACAACAAAAAAGGAGTCAGAGCTCCACCACCATGGCTTTTTTATGAAGGAAAAAAATGGGTGGGCACGAGAAAGAAGAAGAGACTCATATTCTGCTGCGCAAGAAGTTAGAAAGAAAAAAGTGAATGAGTGAGAAAAAAACCAATCCTCACTCATTCAACCAGCAACAACCATTTTTGGTTCAAAAAGCACCAATAACAACTCAAATATGGGCAACCATATACACAGATTTGTAGAGGCTTTTTTCGTTCACTCAAATACGAATGAAAAAAAAAGGAGGGCAGACAAAAAGGGCACCAACTGTGGTTGTTTTGTTTGATGGAGGAAAAATAAGCACTAACACTTTTTTCTGTTTGTACTTTTTTTAACATAAAAAAATGCAGTAGCAACAGCACAGGTGGTAGGCAGGCAGGCACTGGATAAAGAAGGGAAGGAAAGAGGAGGAATAAATGAAAAAAGGTGCCCATGGCAATCATCCAAATTTTTTGTTGTCCTTGGCTTTTTTTTCCTGAAAGGTGACGGACACTCTATTTTTTTAGTTAGTTGATGGCGATGGGCCGTTGTTGAGGACAACATAAAATTTGTTTCTCTCACGTGCTGTTTTTTTTTTTGTGGAAGACTCAACAAGAAAAATCTGATGGAAGAAACATCTTCTTCATCGATGGGTCGTCTGCTCAATAAAAGGAAAAAAGTGGTGGAAATTTTTGCACAAAATAAAAAGCTTTTTATTATAAATCGTTTAAAAACCATGGCTCTTATTCTAGCAAACAAAATAAAGCTTTTGTGTGTTGGTTGAAATTCAAATATAAAATGAAAAAATGTGAATCAGCTTTTTCACCCTTAAATCAACAAACTCTAAATTGGGAAAAATGGCGAAGCAAGAGAAATGAGAGAAGATGAAGAAAAAAAGAAGCCAAATCAGTTTACAAAAAAATAAACTATCGATGTTGTGGAAGCAATAAAGCAATGATGAATAAACTCAGATAATGGTCAGTCCGAAAGAGTTTTGACCGAGAAAAAAAAAAAGAAAAAAGAATTCTGAAAAAATACATTGAGGGAATTTTCATTCATTGAAGCATACATACATACGATTGTGCCTTGACACGGAACAAAAATAATTGTTATTGTTTATAATAAATAAAGCGCGCCATTTTTTTCAACAATAGTAGTGAAAACACACAAATGTATGAGAGAGAAAAAAAAGAGGGCGATATATTTATTTCTGTAACATGGCGCTGCTCATGTTGGTGGATAAAATAATGGGATATAGGAAGTTTACGTTATCGTTTTGATAAATTCAAAGCTTTACACAAATTTGATTTGGAGAATAATCAAGAAACTCATGGATTTTAAAAGTGACAAAATAAAGAGTAAACTGTTTCTTTTTTTTCCTTTTTTTGGCGAAACCCCAATCGATTTAATTAAAAACTTAAAATTGCAGAAGAAAAACCAAAAAAAAGGCGGCAAAGAATAAAAAGGTCATCATCATGGTCTGAATTCCACTTTTTTCTAGAGCAAAAAATTTCTCGGACTCAACATTAGTTTTTTTTTTTCAAAATCACATTTGTTTTTACATGCAACCAACAACAAAAACCCCGATGGAAAACGAAAATGAATCAGAGAGAAAAAAAGACGAAGAGAAGAAGCGAAAACGACGTTTTTTTTATGCCTGCGCAAAAAAAACTTTTTTGAGGGTGAAAAGTACCTCATATTTATTTTTTGAAGAAGAAGAGGAGTAAGTAGTACACGCAGCAGCCATCATCATATACAAAAAAAACTCGATTGGGAACAACATCTTCTTCGTTTTTCCTTGCCTCTCTATCTTCTCTCATCTCATCTTCCCCTCTTTCTCATCATTGAGAAGAAATAAATGAACGGAAATGGATTCAATCGCTGATTTTTTGGTGGCGGTAGATGATCGTGTGAAAAATAATGAAAAATGGAGGGAAAAAAAACGGACGCGCAAGTGCCCAGTATGCAGCAGCAGCCAAATAAAAAAATACAGATATATAAGTTTGTCTCTGCACAGACAAAAAAAAACCTAACCAAGGCCGCTGCTGCCGCACAAGAAATAAGTAATAAAAAAAAGTGAGCATAGCCTCTTTCCGACGATAGGCGTATACGAAATGCATACATACTTCTCAGTGGTTTGTCGATGATGAATATCGTCCGATGATGATCATCATCATATAAATGTCCGGCTCGAGAACGAAAAAAAAGAAAAGAAAGAAACATCGTCATTTTTGACCCTTTTGATTTGACCTTTTTGCTTGCTTGGTTTTTATTGATTTGCAAAGAAAAAAAGGAAAGGAAAAAAATCATAAAAAAGCAAGAACATTTTTCTTGACAAACTTCAAAGAGCCAAAATGTTTACAATTTTTATATTTTTTTTTCAAGCTACGGCAATCGTTTTGCTGATAGGGGATTCTAAAGAAATTTTTTTAATAAGAAAAAGTGTGGACTTTGAGAAACCGATTTAAAAAAAATGATGAAAAAAGTATAAAGGTAACGTTTTAATTTAAATAATATTTCTTACGCTTACGAAAAAAAAAACGAAGATCCATCTGATTTGGCTTTTTTTTTACATTTTACTGTCTCGATTATTTCTAAAAGGGCAAGAAGAATTCGATCGATCCTTTTTTTAATTAATATACATTTATTTTACAATCCACTTGTCGATTCTTTCTTCCGATTGTTTGAAGGGAGTTCAAAGAAGAAAAAGAAAAAAGTTGCGCAAAAAAAATATGGAATAAAAAAAGTGATGAAATGTCAAAATCAAAAATGAAAGAAGACATGTTGTTTAAAAAAACGAGATTTTGACGTTTTTCTTTATATTTTTATAAAGATTGAGGGAAGAGATAAATTAAAAACAAAAAATATGGGCAGACAGACGACATAGACTGATGATCGAAAAAAAGGAATACGAAAAGGGCTAAAAAAAGTTTATCAGAAAAAAAAAGCAAAGTTCGGTTAAAAGCTTTGAAACAAAACAAAAAATGCTTTAAGCGATTGTTTTTGGTTTGTTTATTTATTATACGCGAGGGAACAACAATCTTTGTTGAGGTTTTTTTGCCTCATCGACTTTTCACATCTTCGTCACATATGCTTTTTAAAAAGCTGCAAAAAAGCTAAAATCGAATGGTCAAAGTTTAGATTGACTGACTGACTGCGAAAAAGTACATTTTTGCTAATTGGTGTTATTTTAAGTCGGAAAAAAAGAGAAGCAAATGCTTTTTATATATTTAAAATGCATAGCAAGTTTTTTTGTTTCGTACATGCCTAGAATGCCAAGTACCTATTAGAAACTATTAAAATGCTGATAGAAAACTTTTTCTTTATTTAATTATATACTTTCTTTAAGGAAGTTTTTAAAACTATAAAACAATTAATTTTAGTTTTTTTCCCTCTAACTTAAAGGTTATGGTAAAGTACAATTTTAAATTTAAAAATACTATTTATAGAAAAAATTGCAACATTTCCTACAAAAGAATGAGATTTATCTAATAAAGTAAATATCAAAAATATCCCATAAATCCATTTATTCATACTTTCTTGAATTTTCCTAAAACCCTATAAAATCTTTATCCCACTTTTTATAACACAGAGAAAAAAACTTCATGTTTAAATCCGTTAAAAGCTTTCAAAGCATTTAACAGAAAATAAAGCACACTTTTTTTTTTTGCAATTCAACACGCAAAAAAAGAATAAATACAAAAGTGTGTAAAATCAGCGACAGAAAAAAAGATGTCATTGTTACACTAACACATACAAACACACATTTTTTTCTTTGGAACATCATTAAAATAACAGTAAAAAAATTTTGTATTTATAAAAAAAGTGTATTGCGCAGTTTCTTTTTTACTTCAAATAATTTCTATTTCATTGAATTGCACTTGAATAAAAAAAAGATGTGCTTCAAGAAAGAAAAAAAAGAGAGTAAAAGCAAGATTCTTAACACTCACTTCAAATCTCGTTGAAATAAAAAGTTGTTGGTTGGTTGATTTGGTAAGAAAAAGTTAAGTAAGAAATAAAAAATTTAAAAGAAACGTAAAAATTACAAGAAAAAATTGATGGCAATTTGAAACTATGGCTTCATCAAGAAGAAAAAAAATGACAGTAACACAGAAAAAAATAAGTTAATTATTATTTTCGTTAATAAAAAGGGAGAAAGTAAAAAATGAAAATTAAATTACATAAGCAATTTCTTTCTTGGCTGTTTTTTTTTTTTGCTGGTGGTAGAAATAAAAATGAAAGCAAAAGGTCGTAACATTAAAAAAACAAAACAAAAAAGCAGCAGCAAGTTGTGGGAGAAAAATATATAAGAGAAACAAGAAGCAGCATCATCAAGCCGGAGAAGAGACAAAACAGAAAAATGGCTAACATAGTCTCGCCCATTGGTGGCGCAGCTCCACCGATGTTCGCTTTTTTTCTTGATGCTGCTGGCGGCATTTTTTGTTATGAAACAACGAAGGAAGAAGAACTTTACTCCAAATAAGAGGAGAGAGAGAGAAGAAGAAAAAAACCTTTGCCTCCTTCTTTTTACTTTTCAAGGGTGCTTCTTCCCTCCGGAAAGTCAATTGCTTTCTTGCATCGTTTTTAGAAGCAACACAAAAAAATATACGTATTTTTTAAAATGCAAAAAAAATAATACAAATGGCAGCCGCAGCGTTTTTTTAAAGCTTGAAAGTTTTTAAATGTGAAACAGAAAAAAAAGTAACATAGACAGTTTTTTGTTTTTAAATATCAAAACGGATGTTTTTAGAATAAAGGCGATTTGAGCTGAAAAAAAAAGAGAAAAGAGAACAAAGATGGAAAAAAGTTTTTTCTTTGAAATATTCGAAAAAATAAATGTTCGAACTTGAAAGCTTGAAAAAAAAAATCTTTTAAAAAAAATAAAAGAATGATTTATTATTGCTGGAAAGATTTTAGAGAGCTCCATCGCGTTTCCTCCTCCCTTGATACTTTTTTTTATTCTTTCCTCTTTTTTGAATTGAAGGTTGTTTTCTCCATTTTTAGGAAAAAGAAAGTCTTTAAAATAAACGATAAACGTTTTTTGCTTCCATCCAACTTGTCAAACATAAATGTATCATTATTTTTTTCTTCGAGGGAAGAACTCGTACGAAATTTGATATCGTGGTAAATTCTTGCCCTTTCGAAAGAAGCATTACCAGTTTTCACCATAGACTTTTAAAGAGAAAGTGTTACTAATAAGTTAGCTAGGATTTACATTAGTAATTTCATGTTCTAAGTAACTCTTTTTTCTTTCTCTTTTACTCACCATTTAAACCAATCCCAACTTTCTTGGTTAGTTATAATTTTTTAAAGTCAGCAAAGCCAAAAAAAGATAAACATTTTATAAAAAAAAATTTTTTATGCAATTTGAAACTCATAAACATGCATAAATAAATGCGACCATACTTTTCTTTATGGAAAAATAATCGCAGCAACAACCATTCATTCGACAATTTCCATCGTCAAAATCTCAGTGGATGGATGAAACATACATGGGCAAGGGAGTGTGTCAAGGTTTTTTTGCTAGCGGTACCCCAAATTTTCCAAAGGGTCTCCCCTCTCTGCTATTTTTTGGCTAGCAGAAAAAAAAGCGGTACTCTCAGAATACAGAAAAAAATTTCTCTTGGTATCCCCTGTGGATTTTTTTCA